>JAFEMH010001162.1:0-523585 GCA_022495995.1 Adenophora triphylla var. japonica | reverse complement strand
TAAAATTCTTCAAAAACCTGGTTTTACTCGGGGAAAAGAATTTTAGGAACCGCTCACACTAATCTGACGCATTGCTTTGCCTCGGTTACACCTTGCAGCCTTCTGTGGCATATATTGCCTCGGTTACACCGCACTGACTACCCATTCTGGCCATGCTTCTTGCCTCGGATACTGTTTGCTACACTACAACCCTCAACCCGGAGTGGTCTCGGGTTACTGATCCGTTTGGTCTTCCTAGGCCTCTCGGATGCGCACGCAGGATCATTCCAAACATCCCATCCTAGCCAAGCAGTCCAACCACACGTTTGAGTCTTGGCAGGTCACACTCTGTCCCAGGACTCGGTTGGTTTTACCACGGTCAGGTGTCACTACCGGCTTTGGATACATATAACACCATACCGGCCATTTTACTGCAGTCAAGGCTCGGAACTCAAGATCCCTTGCACGCAAGCTTAAAGCGATGAGAAAAGGTCATGCTAAAATCTTGACTGATCTTGATTTCGAGAAGAAGCTACACCTTCAGAGACTTGATGTTCCGTCCACGGGATATCCCCACATCCATGCTCACATGACACCATGTCATCACGCCTTTGATACGTCAGCCATGACAATATGACCCATTCCAACGCCTAACGTCACAGATCCTTTGCACAAGCAAGGTAAAGAGAGGTCATGCCGAACTCTTGACCTGATCTTGACTCAGTGGCCGGCTCGGTTCACTATTCACATGGCTAACGCATCAAAACGAACATGACAGGCTCGGTCCTTAGGTTCGATTTTTCTTTTAGGCTGGTGGAAACCGCTTGCCCTATATGACCCTCGCCCGGGGCTGTCCACCCTGGGATGTCGAAATACAGGTGCAAAACGAGGGGCTTATAGCCACATAGATGGTCTCCACTGACCCAGGATCTAGCATAGTTGCGAAAAAGAAGAGCAATCTTTTCCAACCTACCTAGGACTCTGAGAAAACATGTTTTAAGTAAATTAAAACAACAAAAAAAAAAATAATAAAAGAAACGGAAACCGCATGCCACGTGAGCTTTCCCCCTTTTATCCCGTGAGGCCATTCTTGTGTCTAAACCTTGCCCGTCACCCCCTCCAGCAAACAAAGAGTGATCGAAAGTACCCGGGAACCCGTCTCCCTGTGTCAAAGCCGCAAGGTCCAACTTCCTTCCTAGCTCTGTCACCAGGACAGTCCGTTAATTCCCCATGGCCAAGTCAGTGGATAACAACGATGAGAATGGGACCTTACCCCCGAGAAATTTCCCAACATTGGAAGAAGTTTGGCAGGTCCTCATGGCTATTGAGAAACGCCAAGGTGAACAACAAGCCTGGATCGAAGATGATATGCACCATTTCGGGACATTAGCCACCCAACTACAGGGCTTCCAAAGCCGTGGCTGCTCCTGCGGCTTCTAACGCCTCTCATTGTCTCCCGGGAAGTCAACCTGTTACCCTACGTACGAGCCATGCGGTTATGACATAAGGCCACGGGACCCTCCGGGGAAAGCACTGCCCATTCGGTCTCACGAGGTCCCGGTACCACCGCCGAACAACGGACACATCGGAGTGGGACGTCTGCGATTGCGGTGCTTGTACGGAAATGGAATTCCCGGGAATGAAATGAACGAGGGCCGTCCTCGAAGAAAGAAGAAGCCATCTTCTCAACAAAAACTGAAAAAGAGGTATGAATCCGGTGATCCCGGTCGGAACCCTTGGAGAACCCTCGGGGAAAGTTTGACTACTATGTCATCTACTCCAGCAAGCCTAGCTGCGCACGAGGCCGTAGCAATGTACGCTCCATGATCCCAGTGGGGACGAGCTCCGCACCTTGCCACCGAAGGCCCGAAGGTCCAGATAATCCAACCCCTGTCTTGGGAAGATCTCAAAGCCACTATTGATGCTTCGATAAAAGCTTCGTGACGGTGAACGAATTGAAATGCGCGGTACGGCCTTACGCCAATCGGGGTCACTCCCATTACGAAATAGGAGAGACAAGCAAAACCATAAGTCCGAAGTGAACGTTCGACACGTTCGGTCAAATCCCGGTGAATCCTCCACGGGCGGACAAAAGGCCGGCCATACGAGCCACGAGCGAAAAGGGGCCCTACGCCAAAGAAGCTGAAACCTTGGACCCAAAGGTGAAGATCTGTCTTAACACGGCTCAAGCGTACTCGAGGCTAACATCTCGCTCTGGTCACTTACTCACTTCATCTTACCCGCACAAGCTCAAGTTGGAAGAAAGCTGGCCCGAGACCATGGTTCCCATCACGGTGACACACGATGAAGCGGTTCGAGATGATTGGCAACGTTAATTACATCAATATCATCACTTTCATGAGCTCGACCTTCCAAAATTTGGGGCGACCACAATGAGCCTCTCTACATAACAGTTCAAGCCGGACGAGCGTAAATCGTCTCCCACGGGTTTTGGTAGACGTGGGATCATCCATGAATGTCTGCCATCCAAAATGATGGATCTGCTAGGGATCAAAGTGGCCGATCTAAAGCCCTCAACTCGGGCAATCAAGGCATACGACTCAACGTCCCGCCCGATCTTGGGAATAGCCACTTTGAACACGTGGTTCGGAAAACAAAATGGTCCCGACGGATTTCCAAGTCATCGACATCCCGATCACATTCCACTTTGCCATTTTGGGACGCCCTTGGCTACACGAGATCAATGGGGTGGCATCCACTCTCCATCGGTGCGTAAAAGTTCATCCAAGGAACAGATCTAACCATCATCTACGGTGATAGCGTAGTCAGAAAGGACCGACACAAACGGCGTCCCGGTCTTAGAGATCAAACACGACGATGATGGCATGATGCTAACGGGGTTCACCATCGAAAGCCCAAAGGCCCGGGTATGCCACATAGACTGCCTTTGATTTGGGACAAGATCCCTCCCCAGATGAAAATGATGAAGCACATGAACTACATCCGGGGCTCGGTTTGGGAAAACGCCATCGGGGTACCCAACAAATCATCCATATCAAAGAAACGAGAATACTCTCCATGGCTTGGGATACTCTCCTACTCCCGAACACATTGCGGAGGACAAAGCGAGCTGCACGAAACGCTCCACGAGATAACAAAAGAGGCTTGCACGCAATCTCCGATCTTCGTCCTTACGGCTTCGACATGACCAAGTACTTCACAAAGAAGGCCGGCAACTTGGAAGAGGATCCGGGGAAAGGGAACGAGTTGATCGAGCGCCAAACAAAGGCGGCCGACAACCATGGACAAGCTCCAGTGAGCCTGGCAAGATTCGAGGCCTCGAAGCCAAATCCCGTCCGAAGAGCATTTCTCGACACACCGCCTCTAGGGATCCATGACCACCACTATTCACAACGAATTTTGGTTCGGGAAAACCCCCTCTTTGGCGAAGAACTCGAAAAACTCTATGTCAACATTCACGCCTTCAACAAGCGGGACGAGTGCGCATTCGAGCTAGTAATGCCCAAGACAAAAGCAAAAGACTCCATGACGATGCTTGGAGCGAGCGGCTGCTCCACTTGCTCTTCAATGAAGAAATCGAGATGCCGGATCTGATCGATTTTGTTTTACGATAACTCTGTGATAGCCATGATTGGGAACGGTGACACAAAGGCGTTCAAACCCCGCCTCCTATCAAGCTCATTGGCACTCAATAACTAGGCCACTTTCTCCGGACCCACTGCCAGCAAAAAGGACATGATCGAACAACTTGGTATGACCCCTCGAGTCCTAGAGTCCAGTGTCAAAACTCATCCTGAGTCCATTATCTTTGAATTTGAGTCTCTCGAGTCATCGATGGCCTCACGCGGAAGATTACGAACTCATTGCCAATAATGTATGCCCGTATGCTCTTAATGAATGCTTCGATCTTTCCGAGTATCCTCTCATTGCATCTTTAACAAGCGATAAATTAACTAACACACAAGCAGGTTAATAACGATTCACTTGATAAAGAAAGCGAGACACATTAAACGAACAATACATTAAGCACATCTTTAAGCATGTTGTCAAACGAGAGAAAAATCGGGCCCAAGCTGCGAGGAGGTTTTAACCAAAGTAAATTTGGGAGGCTGGCGAAGAGCCAAAAGAGACGCAAATCGGAAGTTTCTTCAGGCACGAGCAAGATGCATTGGCGCCTTTGCTCAAAGAATTCGTGAACGTGTTCGCTTGGTCTTAGAGACATGCCGGATTAGATCCAAACATTGTAGAACACCGGATTCCCTTGAATCCACGAGGCTAAGCCCATCAAGCAAAAGCTACGCGAATCAAGCCATAATGGTCTTTACAAGTCAAAGAAGAGATCGAAAAAATGCTCCGCGTCGGCTTCATCAGGGTGATCGAGTACCCCACATGGCTCTCCAATATCGTCACGGTCACCAAAGCCAATGGAAAAGTACGCTGTTGCGTGGACTTCCAAGATCTCAACAAAGCAAGTCCCATGGACGATTTTCCACTACCCAACATCGACATGTTGGTAGACACTCTGACCAATTTCGAAGTCAAGTCCTTCGTGGACGGGTTTGCGGCTACAATCAAATCAAGATGGCCGAAGAAGACCAAGAAAAGACGGCCTTCACAACCCCCAGGGAACCTATTGCTACACGGTAATGCCGTTCGGACTAAAGAACTGGGGCTACCTACGACGGGCGGCAACCGCCCTCTTCACGATATGATCCACAAAGAGATCGAAGTGTACGTAGATGACATGATCATCCACTCAAAGGGATCAGATGGACAACACCTCCTGAGACTTGAGAAAATTCTTCAATCGCCTCCGAAAACACTCAATGAGGCTAAACCACGCCAAATGCACATTTGGGGTTATCGAGGCAAGGTCTTGGGATACATGGTCACCGAGAGAGGCATCGAGGTTGATCCTCAAAGGATCAAGGCCATCATCGAAATGAGACCACCACAAACTCGAGACGAGAGGTGAAAAGCTTCATGGGCCGCTGCGGTATATCGGCCGCTTCGTCAACCAATTGACCTCCGTATGTGCGAGCCAATCTTCAAGCGATGAAGAAAAACGCCGACATCGAATGGAACTCGAGAATGCCAAGATGCCTTTGAGGAAATAAAGGCATACCTTGTGAGTCCTCCGATTCTCTGTCCTCCCCACGAGGAGAAGCCACTTTGTTGCTATACCTAGCGTGACCGACACCGCGGTTGGAGCCATGCTCTGTCAAGAAAAGAAAGAGTCACGAGTCGAGAACGCCATCTACTTTGTCGGTCGAAAGTTTCCAGGCGGCGAACTTAACTACTCGGCCCTCGAGAAAACTGCGCGGCTCTGGTATGGGTTGTCGGAAAATTACGGCACTACATGCAATCGCACACGGTACACTTGGTGTCCAAAATGGACCCAGTCAAATACCTCTTCAACAAACCATCTCTGTCAATGAGGCTCGCCAAATGGTCCTTCTTCCTAGCGGAATTTGACATCAAGTATGTTAATCAAAAGTCAATCAAGGGACGGGCAATGGTTGAACAACTGGCTGACTTCCCAACCGACGAGGCTCGAGGCCCTGAACCACAGTTTCCGAGACGAGGGAATCTTTGCACTCGAAGGCGAAAATCGATGGCAAGCTTGTTCTTCGATGGAGCGACCAACAAAAAGGAAACGGCATCGGTATGCTCTTGGTCGATCCCAGGGACGAGCATACCCCAATCGCCATAAAGCTCAATTTCGAGGTAACCAACAATGCCGCCGAATATGAAGCTGTCTTCTTGCCGGACTACAAGCCGCACTCGAGAGGAATGTCCGAAACTTCGAAGTTTATGGGGACTCGGCCACGATCATCAACCAAGTCTCCAACAAGTGGAAAACCATAGACCCGGGCTTGCAAAAATACCATGCACATGGAGGACCTCATCACACAATTCGAAGAGGTCACCTTCCACTACTTGCCAAGAGACCGAAACGAGGTTTGCGGATGCCTTAGCCACCTTGGCTTCACTTGTGGAAATCCACGAAGGAAAAGCAATCAAACCCTTCAAAGTCGGACGAAAGGAAATTCCGCATCTTGTTGCGAGATCGGAACCGAACCTAAGCCCATCAATGAGCCATGGAATAACCAGATCATCCAATACCTCAAGAACGGGGAAACTACCTTCATGAACAAGGAAGACCCACACACAGGAGGGGTCAAAACCAAGAGCATCATGGCCCTAAAACGCCTCGCCTCTCACTTCGTCATCCTTGGGGACATGCCATACAAGAAACGCTACCATGGACCACTCCTACGCTGCATCAACCAGGAAGAGGCAAACAAGTTCATGAACGAAGTCCACAATGGGGCTTGCGGTCCCCACATGAACGCCCGAGCCACGATGCAAATCATTCTCGGGATGGGCTACTCTTGGATCTCCATGGAGCGGATTGCATCCACTTTGTCCGAAGCTGCCACAAGTGTCAACGGTTCTCCAACCTCAATCATCTACCTCCCCACGATCTCTATTGCATGACTACACCCTGGCCATTTGCCACTTGGGGAATTGACGTCATCAGGAAAATCGCTCCGCCAGGCAGCAACGATCACGAGTTCATCTTAGTAGCCATCGACTACTTCACCAAATGGGTCGAAGCCAAGTCCTACAGGGTACTCACCTCCAAGAAGGTCGCGCATTTCCTCAAGGAAAACATCATCTGCCGATACGGCATCCCAAATGAGGTCATATCAGACAACGGTTCACACTTCGAAGGGGAATTCGACAGACTGCTGGCTGAATTCAAGATCACACGCCACAAATCTTCTTCCTACCGGCCACAAACAAACGGCGCCGTGGAAGCAGCAAACAAAACCCTCGAACGGATCATCCGAAAAATGATCACCCGAGGACGAGATTGGCCCGAGAAGCTGCACCTTGCACTTTGGGGCTACCGCACATCAGTCAGAACAGCCACGGGAGAAACCCCATTCGCTCTGACATACGGGATGGAAGCAGTCCTTCCCATTGAACTAGAAATTCCCTCACTCCAGAGTCTTTGCTTTGGAAAATGACATCAACGAAGTTGAATGGCTCCGAAGCCGACATGACGAATTGGCTCTGCTAGAAGAGCGACGACTAAAGGCCATGGAACACGTTCGAGCCTATCAAAGCAGGATGGCTAGAGCTTTCGACAAGAAAGTCAGGTCCCGAGACATCGGGGAAGGCGACCTTGTACTTCGAAAAGCCTCCCACTCGAACCAACCAACTGGGAAAATGGGAACCCACATGGATCGGCCCTTTCGTGGTTCAAAAGATCTTCTCCGGAGGTGCCATGAAGCTGACAGACCTAGACGGCAATCCCTTCATGAATCCAGTCAACGGAAGCAAACTTCGCAGATACTTCGCCTGAAGAAGAACAAATGTGCATCTCTTGGCACTCCATGTAGTGTCGAACTACGCAGACCTGAGCCCTCTAGTCCGGGGGAACGTAGGCAACCTTAATTGGTCCGGTCTAAAAATACACAAAAAAGTCAAAAGTTTGAATGTCAATCAAGACCTCCATCAAGCTACGCAGTTTTCAAGAACACGCCCCAACGTCACCTTGACCAAGTCAAACGACGGCGGCAACATCAAAGGACATCCGGAGGTCACTCAACGTCAAACGACTGCCTCATGTCTGCTTCCAAGCCAGGAGCTTGTCTTCGCCCTCACGCGCTTCACAAAAAAAAAAGAGAGCTCGAGCAAGGGCTCACAAAAAAAAGGGGGCTCAAAGCAGAAGCTGCGAAATTGAGGTCAAGAGCCCGACGCCAACAAAGAGCAAGGAAGCTACGGATTTGACCATCAAAACGACTTGTCAGGGGATCATCCAACCCCTCAAACACAAAGCCAAAGCAAAAGGGGATTGCCGTCATGGCCTAGACTGCTTCAGTCCGCAAATGCTACAGAAAAGTTCAAAGATGGACGCCGTCAAGGTGCACAAAAGAAACAAAGGCAAACAAGAGATCTTGCGTCTCGAAAAAGCTTTAAAAGTAAATCACAAATCACTAACGGTTACAACATTTCTTGATGAGTTCAAGCACGGTCTACTCTCAAGTTCACAACATGCTAAAAGACAGCTTAATACATTTAACAAATAATGTGTTTACAATGCAATGAATGGATACCTAGGAGGTCATTCCACGCCATCTGCGCTTGTCCCCTCGCCATTCTTCCCTTTCTTCCCTCGTCCCGGGCGAGTCTTCTTTCGCTCAACGCGAACCAACTCTGCGTCTCTCAGTCCGAGATCAGGGGTCCTCCCCGTAGAGTCAAACAATCCAGCAGCTCTCAGGGCTTCATTCGCCCGTGCTTCGGCTCGGATCTCCTCCTGCGAGTGCAGCAAGAGGACCTCTCCCCGTCGGTCGGTCAACTCTAGTCTCGTAGTCAAACAAAGTGTCTCCCGTCACATCACCGAGGGTCGGACCGAGCTTCGGCACTCCTAAGGCAATAGCTACTACGGCAATCGGGTCCCAGAATCGCTACACGCTTTGCTCTCCAAAGCCACTTGGGATCGCCCAACACGCCGGCTCATACCGGGCCGGTGCGAGTCGTCAATACGACACTCTCCCGACGTCTAAGGAGCACCGCGGGAGGGAAAGCGGAATACTTCCATACCCTCAGAAAATACAAGAAAGCACCTGGAGCTGCCATACAAAGAGGAGCTATCTCCGTAGTAGCAAGGTCATCCCAGCCCAACAAAGGCTCCTGCTTCATCCCAAACTGCCGGGAAACAAGCGACGAAATATAGAAGGAGGACCAAGACAAACCTGGAACTCTGACGACATAGGACCCTTCTTGAAAGACCCTCCTAGTCTCAATCCCCCAGTGGGGAACCCACCAACGGATCTGATGCGTACCAAGCCGTGCCATCCATCTCTCCCAGGCGGACTGATCCATATCCAACACAAGAGGTCGCTGAGCAAATGACCACGGGCTTAACGACGTCGTAGCCTCGGGCATGGCCTGAAGTTTCTCTCGCAGCCACAAGGTGAGCAAAGCGGGGCTTCCCCCTCTCATGAAACGATCCCCAGTCGCCAGACGGTCGATACCATGAAGAGTCTCCCTCAGCACCAACGGGACAATATCCTCTCCATCTCTGCAGTGCCCAACCACATCTAGCAAAGCACCATCGCAAATGCCAAGGGAGCTGACCAGGAAAAGCGTTGCCATCACGCACAAGGCAAAGGCGTCCCAAGAGACATCACTTTCATCATAAACCATAAACCGCTCCGGCAGCTCAGAAATGTCAATATGACCCGAATCAAGGATCATGCCCTGCACTTCTTCCAACGAAGTACGAAGAAAGCCTGCAAGCTTCACGCTCACAGCAGCACCACCAATCAAAGGAAACGAGATGGCCTCCACCTCCGGTCCTCCAATCAAAGCCCGAAAATCCTCAAAGGTGGGCACCATTTCATTGTAGGAGAAACAATACACATGCCTCCTAACATCCCAGAACTTCGCGGCAGCCCGCAATAACTCCCAATCAGGAACCAACTCCTTAAAAGACCAAATCGAGCAAAGACGAAACCTTACCTCGAAAGCCCATCTCTGACGCCTCATACGGCGCCGCATCCACGTTTTCAGCTGATCAAGGAAGTGTGCTTGCCTCTCCTGCGAAAGCCTCGGCAAAATTCTAGGAACATACGAAGAATCCATGGCAAAAATGGAGGTTCCTAGAGAAAATGGGGAAGAAAGCTCGAAAATGGCTGCAAATGGGGAAACGGGGAAGGACCAGACACTGGAAAGCATTTATTTCCTTCCCAAAAGCAAGGTTGGTCCGTACGGACCTCTTTGCATGCTAGGTATGTCCGTACGGACCTCCTTGAAATCATGACCCATTTCCCCAACAAACAGTACAACAACCACTGTTCTCAGCAGGACCTTGCTCCAAACTGCCCAAACACTGGCCAAAGCCATTCCCGGCAAACATACACTACCCACAAACGCACTCTCAGCTCATGTGGCATGCACAAAATAAAAAAAATAATAATAGCAACCATTCCTAGGGCAATTCCCGGGAATCACAAAAATGACATTACATCCTAAAATAAAATGCGTTTGCCATGCAAATACTAGTGTTTTATTACAGGTACATCTAATGTCTGTTGCTAAAAGAAAAAAAAAGAGAAGATATGGAAAGAGGGAAAGCAAATGAACCCTAGTCCGAATCCTCAGCATCATCCTCCTAACCAAGGTCTTCAAGCGAGAAGTCTGGCATCCCGGTGAACTCGCCAGTCATATCCTCGTCGTCAGAGTACCGAGCCCCCTCCGGAGGCTGATACTCAAAGTAATCAGAAGGATCAAATCCGATGAAAGGATCGAAGAAAGAAGGCTCTGAAGAACCCTCACCCTGTGCATCCTGCTGAGGAAAGAACTGGTAAAGGGTCTGCGGCCTCGGCGCTCTCGAAGACGTCCCGGCATCCATGCTATGCCGCCCCCGCGAAGGTCCCTCTTACTGTGGCTCTGGCTCGGCTCTCGGTGGAGGAACATCTACAGAATGCCTCAAGGGCATCGGCTCGTACGCCGGCACACGCCGCGTAGCGGCGGGTCAGCATGTCAAAAGCCCTCCCCGGGACCTGCACAAGCAAGCAGCCAAAGAAATGCTCAGCAATACAGTCATACTCAACAACAAAAAGAGAAAAATACAGAAAAAATGCCAAGATGGAAAAGAGTAAGCACACTCACCGGTCTATCAGGATCGACGCGGTAGGCAACAGGAGCCTGCTCAGGTACGGGTACAGACACCCTCCTCCTCGAGAAATCCCCACGAACGTACGTAAAGTCCGGCCCAGGCACCGGAACCTCTGGGGGACCCTGCGGACCAGCCTCCCTCTCCCTCGCCAACACCTGTGGCGTCCTCAACTTCCTCCTCATGAAAGCCCCATACTCCTCTCTATACAACACAAACTCATCGGCACTCACGCCGCCAAAATACCTCTCAAAATCCAACACATCCATATCACGGGAATCAAGCATCCCAAAAGGAGGGTCCCTCGGAGCCAAGGGAAGCATACCCAGGCCATGCTGCTAGAAGACCCGCTCCCCCAGGTACATGACATCACAAGTTAGGCCCCGCAGCATCTTCCGCTGCACCGTCAACAGGGGAGCCCCCTCGAAATCATCATCCTCATAACGAGCCCAAGGATACAAAACAAACCTCTCCGGGCTATCTCTCTCCAAATGCTCCTGCACATCCCCGTAGGCGATGGTGAGCTTCCCCCTGCTGGTCCTCCTCCTCCTCGCCGGACGGGCCCAGCCTAACATAGCGGGATACGCTGCTACGGCCCCAGGATCTCTATCCCACGGGAAGCACTGGAAAATCTCATAGAACCACACCTGTGACAAAAACAGAAAAGGCTCAGTGCAAAAGAAAATGGAGAAACGACAAGTTGCTAAATCAAAAACAGCAATAAACCCATACCTCCAAAGCAAAGTCAAAACAAGCCAAGGAACAGGCTACACCCCGGCTAAACCGGTCCAAGGAGAAGTAGAGCTCGGCCAAGCCCGCCTCAACCCAAGCGATATCACAAACTCTCTCCAAGTCAATCAAGCTCTCCAGCAGAGCAAAAGGAGCCGTAGTCGAGTGGTTCGAGAACAAAGTCTCGGAAAGCGCAAACCACAGGAAGGAGCGCGCCGGTGCTCCGCCGTCACTGGCCGGTACCCGGACATAGGCCCCAATGCTGGCCGTGATCCTCATCTCAACATCACTATACGGCATGCAGAGACCCTGCCGAGAACGGCGCAAAGCCCGAGCGGCTCCGTCAGCACATCCTTGGCAATCATATCTCGCCACCGCACTGGCCCTCCTTTGACGGAAAGCCCGGTAATAGCAGCAAAATCGGTGGGCATCACCGTCACCTCTCCCCAGCTCAGATGGAAGGTGTGGGTGGTATCCCACCAATACTCAGAAAGGCCAAGGAAGATGCTCTTGTTCTTCCTCGTGTCAGAAACCCCGGCCAAGTTCTCCACGAACACGCCCAGGCCAGAAGCGTAGACCAGCCTCCTGGGGCTCGGCCTACTATCCACAGAAATATCTGGCATCCGCTGCCACAACTCAACAACAGCCTCGAGCGATCCCCGAGTCTTCATCTTCTTGGCCTTCCCAGCCAAGAGCCCCTCATCCTGCAGGTAAACACAGCAAAGGTACGTCATTCACAGTACTTAATGCAAAAGAAAATCAAAGCACAAAAGACCGTTCCAACACGGCAAAGCACATATATCCCATCACGAAACACGGCACATATTGCACATAATTTTTACATGCAACTCAAAACATGACATGCATTATACATAATTTTTCTATACAGTCCGTCACAAAACACGACACACACTGTACAAATTTTCTCAACAGATGGATCAAGCACTACACGACACATTTTCAAAAGACCCGTCACAAAACACGGCACATATTGCACCTACTTTCCCCACAAAGTCCGTCACCAAAAACACGGCACACATTGCATAACACATTTTCAAAAGAAAAGTCCGTCCCTACACGGCACATACTTTCAGACAAAACCCGTCACGAAACACGGCACATGTCACATTTTTTTTACAAAATTTGTCCCTACATGACAATTTTTCCCACATTGTACATACATAAATAGCATAAGGTACAAAACACCAAAACATGCATTTTCATAGAGAGGCACTTTATTTTCCCAAATAAAAGCTAATCTACACATTTCTGCACAAAATGCACATATTCACAAAATTTACATGCTAATTTTCAACAATTCGTCAAGAATTTCACAAAAGGCATGGCAAATAACAAAAACCCCAAAATGCGAAAAACTAAAACCTAGTTCTAGCATTCAAAAAATTCGAGCAGGGAATCAAAACGGAACGGATTTCTTACCTCCCCGACGTTCCTAGAGCGACGATTGTGCACCTCCGGATTCGGATACAATACATCCGGGTTCTTCAAAGATGGAACAAAGGAGATCCAATTTCTTTGGAGCTCCATCCGTTGCTCGATCACTTCTTGACTGCGTTGTCGACGACCCCTCCGAGATCCTTCTGCCATTGCGAGCAATTCAAGCTAAAAATGGAGGATTTTGGTTAACAATGGAGGTTTTTTCCTCTCTCTCTCTCTCGACTGGTTCGTTAAACTGGTAATGGGAAATGAAGGGGATGCCTCGGTTTTTATCCTAGTCAAAACCTGGGAACTGTAAAATTCATACTTGGTCCGTACGGACCTCTTTGCATCCCAGGTTGGTCCGTACGGACCTTCTTGCAAGGGAAGGCTAAATTACTTTCCTGCCCTTATAATCTTTGCCCCTGGCCGTCCTAAGGCCTATTTCAGCAAATTAAGTGCAATATGGTCCTTAACCCATCAATTCAACAATCGGCCGTCAATGTAAGCCCGGACTTCGCCTACTCAACGGCAATTCAACCACTGGCCGTCAATGTAAGCCCGGACTTCGCCTACTCAACGGTAATTCAACCACCGGCCATCAATGTAAGCCCGGACTTCGCCTACTCAACGGCAATTCAACAACCGGCCGTCAATGTAAGCCCAGACTTTGCCCACTCAACGGCAATTCAACCACCGGCCGTCAATGTAAGCCCGAACCTTTGCCTACTCAACGGCAATTCAACAACCGGCCGTCAATGTAAGCCCGGACCTTTGCCTACTCAACGGCAATTCAACAACCGGCCGTCAATGTAAGCCCGGACTTCGCCTACTCAACGGCAATTCAACAACCGGCCGTCAATGTAAGCCCGAACTTCGCCTACTCAACGGCAATTCAACCACCGGCCGTCAATGTAAGCCCGGACTTCGCCTACTCAACGGCAATTCAACAACCGGCCGTCAACGTAAGCCCGGACTTCGCCTACTCAACGGCAATTCAACAACCGGCCGTAAATGTAAGCCCGGACTTTGCCCACTCAACAGCAATTCAACCATCGGCCGTCAATGTAAGCCCGGACCTTTGCCTACTCAATGGCAATTCAACAACCAGCCGTCAATGTAAGCCCGGACTTCGCCCACTCAACGGCAATTCAACCACCGACCGTCAATGTAAGCCCGGACTTCGCCTACTCAACGGCAATTCAACAACCGGCCGTCAATGTAAGCCCGGACTTCACCTACTCAACGGCAATTCAACCACCGGCCGTCAATGTAAGCCCGAACTTCGCCTACTCAACGGCAATTCAACAACCGACCGTCAATGTAAGCCCGGACTTCGCCTACTCAACGGCAATTCAACAACCGGCCGTCAATGTAAGCCCGGACTTCGCCCACTCAACGGCAATTCAACCACCGGCCGTCAATGTAAGCCCGGACTTCGCCCACTCAACGGCAAAACAAGCGCAAGAAGGAGCCAACACCTCCCCGCACAAATCTCAATGCATAAAATGCCTCCAAAATGCTCAACGACAACTCAAATACCGGCCATCAAAGTAAGCCCGAGCTCCTTCCCCAATAAGTTAAAAGGGAAGTCGTACAAGACTACATATCCCCAACACCGGCCGTCATCGTAAGCCCGGACCTCGCCTTCTAAACGGTAAAACAAGCGTAAAAGAAGCCAGCACAAATCTCAAGGCACAAGACGCCTCCAAAATGCTCATCGGCAACTCAAACATCGGCCATCAAAGTAAGCCCGAAGTCACCCTCTCAGCAGAAAAGGCCCCTACAAGGCCACGATGATCCCTAAGAGACGAACACCAGCAGTCATCGTAAGTCCAACCTTCTCCCCAGCGGACATAGCACGAGGCATCTAAACCTCTCGCAATCAAAGCTCAAGGCAGCCATGCCTCCACGACCACAGCCAGAAGACGATTCAAAGTCCTCACGCATGGCAAACCGCAGTAAGAAGATGACTCAAGTCTTCATACATGACACAACCACAGCCAGAAGACGATTCAAGTCCTCACGCATGGCAAACCGCAGTCAGAAGACGACTCAAGTCTTCATACATGACACAACCGCAGCTAGAAGACGATTCAAAGTCCTCACGCGTGGCAAACTGCAACCAGAAGATGACTCAAGTCTTCATACTATCCCCAGCCAGAAGGCTTTAAACCACTCGGTCCGCAAGACCGTATTAACCTCCCAAATCACTATCTCCGGCCCGGAAGGCCTTAAACAACCCGATTAGGAAAATCGTAAAATTTCAACCCCAGGACACCACCACGTCCTCACAATTGACCTCGGCGATCACCACATCTTAGGACAGCACCACGTCCTTACCACTGGCCTCGGCGGTCACACGATACTTCAGGGCACCATCACGCCCACATACACTCACAATTTCACGACCTCTGAACTACGGTCAGGCTTGATTCCCGCTAGGGATACGTAGGAATCCTATCACAGGGTCCAGCCATTAACCTATACGGTCACCCAGGACACCACCACGTCCACCCATAGAGTCTTAGTCAGAGGACATCTCCCGTCCTCTTGCACTACAACACTCACCCCACACACGAACTACGATCAGGCTTGATTCCCGCCAGGGATACGTAGGAATCCTATCACAGGGTCCAGCCAATTGACCTAAACGGTCACACAACAGGACACCGCCCCGTCCTCCCACCGACCTCCACGGTCACTTCCTCTCCCAGCACACGATCCAGATTAGGACCCTTATCTTATCAACGACCCCACTTCCTCCGAAAGTGACATCGTTGAGGGGCTTCTGTAAGTACCCCAATCTGGATCACCCTCTGCCGAACGCACAGGAAACACCGCAGACTCACAAACACAGTCTCGAAGACCTATGGCACTCAAAACCCTCTCAAAACCCTCAATCAAACCAAGGGAGGGGCCTTTCTGGGATAAAAAGGGACAGAAGGATCTTTTGGGAATTTTCAGGAAATTGGAAAAGCATAAGTAGTCCGTACGGACCTATTTGCTTTAATAATTACTGAATCCCCTTAAAGTCCACAATATTCCCTCAAATCCCGGAGAAAATGATTACCCTCACGCATGGTTGGTCCGTACGGACCTCTTTGCATGCCAAGATGGTCCGTATGGACCTCTTTGCATAGGGGACATCATAATTCCAGAATATTCACCATCATCACATATTCCCTCAAATCGAGGAAAACCAAAATTCTGGATAACCTGGGAAGTCCGTACGGACTTCTTTGCAAATTTTTCCTACTATAAATAGAGGGCTCCCCCTCCCTCATTTTTCACACCTCCCTCTTCTCTCTTCCTCTCTTAGCCTTCAGGCTCCCCTCTAAGACCCTTCGGGGCAATCCCGACCCCTTTCGGATCCTTCCGAGGCCTTCCGAGCCCCCTCGTGGTGCTCCGAAGCCTCTTCGAGCGCTCCCGCGATGCTCCCGCGCTGCCCCGAGGCACTCTCGAGGTACTCTGAGGCCCCTCGTGGTACTCCGAGGCCTTGCCTGGCCTTTCCCGAGGCGTCCCGGCTCTTTCCGAGTCAAACCGGCGATCCCAAACCACGCCGAACCTCTGCCCGAGTGACTCCTGCCACCCCAAACCACGCCGAAACTCTGCTCGAGAGAACCCTGCGATCCCAACGCACGCCGAAACTCTGCCCAAACGCAGCCTACAATCTCAACTCACGCCGAAACTCTGTCCGCAGACAACCGGCCCCTCCCGAAGCAATCCCGGTCCGTGCCGAAACATCATTCCATCCTCAAACACTATTCCCCAACGGAAGACAGACACGAACCAACATTGGTAAGGCTTCCTTCCATTACTATTTCAATACATTTCAATACGTAGTGTACAATGTAGACATCCGACATAGCATGCATTTTCAAAAGCACACACACACACACACAACATTTAAAGAATATTAGGGGTATCCGAAAGACTCGTTTTTACGAGGCGACTCGGGTGAGCTCTAAGATTCTAATATTCTCTTCCCGAGGAGTCATCTGTTTCAGGTATTTATGTTAGTTTAAATGTGAGATGCGCGGGGCCCCCTTTCTCCGCGCTCAAGCGAGCCGGATCCCGGGTAATTTCAGGTATGTATGTTAGTTTAAATGTATTATATACTGTTTCACTTCATATTTCACTTGGTGATCTTTTTAAGTTTATATCGGGGTTGAAAGATAAAAAGAAAAATCTGGAGTAACCAATCAGGTGCCGCCACGCGTCCAAGCCAGGAAAAAAAAAAGGCGCAAAGCGCTTGGGTTTGGCGTGAAGGTCACGCGCCATTTTCGGTCCAATTGGACTCTGACGTGTGGCTGTGGCGGGCCCCTCCATTTATTCTTCAACCGGGTTGGACAAATTAAACCCAATACCCTCAACTACCCCCATTCAACGACCCTATTGCCCCTTCCCAACTAATTTAATTCCTCTCAACCCCTCCCTCAACTACCCTATTGGACTTGGTCTAATAAACTAAAATTAAAAGTTTATGAGGTGTCATCTATTCATTACTCATTAGTTGTTAAAGGTTCACATGGATCATCTCAATCTATCATCACAACCATTCATTTAAGTAAATTTAATGATCCAAATTCACCCAATCAAATACAATTTTTTTTTATTTCTCTCTTCCCCCATTTCTCCCTTCTTATCTCAAAAACCCATTTCTCTCCCTCTCTCCTCCTCATTCTTTCCTTCCCTATCACACAATTAAATAAACACCACCAGCCTCCTCCACCGCCATTGACGTCACCGCCGACACCACCACTGCCTCTGCCATCTCCGCCAACACCGACAGCACCATCTCTGCCTCTGCTCTACCCTAAATCACCCCTTCACTGCCATCCCTCATTCTCAAAACCCTTAATCACCGCCTCCCTAATTCTCTCTCAAAACCCTTAATCACCGTCTCCCACATTCTCTCTCAAAACCCTACGCCGTCCACCCCTTCATCTCGCTCTGTCTCTGTCTCTCTCTTCAGGTAACACTTTCTCTCTCTCTCTCTCACTTTCTCGTTTCCTATTTCCCTCTCTTCTGTCTTTTTTGCTCTCTCTCCTATTCCCTACGTTTCTTCTTGCCCTTCAGGATTGAGTCGTTCCAACTCTTACTAACTATAGATTTATCATATTTTTGTGAATAATGTTAGCCCTCAAAAATTGCTTGCTTATCAAATGATATGAAAGATGAAGTGATAAACCCGGTAAATTTTTTTCAAAAGCAGAATGTCTCGCAAGAGAAATTGAGGGGAATTGTAACTTAGGAGATGCATATGTTTGCTTGGATTATATAGATCTCCCATGAATTTGTTTCAAATTCATTACGGTGCCTTTTTATTCATTTGAAATTTCATGTGTTCGATTTGTGTTTTATGTGTTTGGGTATGCAATGTGATGACAAAAGCTCAAGATAAGATCTCGATTTTGAGATGAAGCTCATGGACATTGATAGTGAACACCTTGGAATCCCGGAAAGTGAGTACCATGCCATTGTTAGGATGCCTTCAGCTGAGTTTGCAAGGATTTGCAAAGACCTAAGGCTTTGTATTAGTGAATGGTGACACAGGTAGTTCCTTAATGAATTTTGACTTGAACTATTTGTGGGTTGTTTCAAATCCGTTTGTATGTTTCGAAAGATTTTAAATGATCAAATATCAATAATATTTATTTGTGGGTGTCTTGCCTTTTGCGGTTGTAATCTACGTGACAAGGAAGGTGTGAAGTTTTCAACACGGGGTGATATTGAACTGCAAATGTTGTCTCGTAGACAGAATACATCCATAGACAAGGTATATTATCGGTTTTTATATATGAATCGGGTTTGACTTGAAATTTGGGAGCTTGAGTGGTTTATTAGCGGCGGTGGTGGTGGCATTTGGTGGTGGTGTTTGGTGATGGCCTTTGGCGATCAAGGAAATAGGAAATTGTAAATGTATTTTTACATATTTTTTATTTGAGAAATTGATGTAAATTGATTATTATTCCTAATTTGGGAAATTTGACTTTGAATGAAATTTTAGTTGTATTTTGATATTGTTAATTGATGTATTTTGACATTTTTGAGTATATCTTGTTCATATTTTATAAATGTATTATGTTCATTAAATTAATTATTAGTTTTTATTAATATTTTAAATATATATATATATATATATATATATATATATATATATATATATATATATATATATATATATATATATATATATATATTTAAAATATATTAATATATATTTTAAAATATATATATATAATCATTTTTAATATAAAATGCAAATTTAGCGACGGAAATATCCTTCGATAAAGCCCTCAATAATTTGGCATATAAAAAAACAAATAAATATTGATTTTTTTTTAATATTTATAGCCACGTACTTGGAACAGAAAAATCAGTTGCAAATTAGGTTGCCTATTTGAAACTGAAAATTTCAGTTGCTAGTTTAGTTTTATTTAACATATTTGAAACAGAATAATCAGTTGCAATTAGAAACAGAAATTCATCAGTTGCAAATTTTAGAAACAGAAATAACATATTTGAAACAGAACAATCAGTTGCAATTAAAAACAAAAATAAATAAGTTGCAAATTTTAGAAACAGAAATAACATATTTGAAACAGAACAATCAGTTTCAATTAGAAACAGAAATAAATCAGTTGCAAATTTTAGAAACAAAAATAACATATTTAAAACAGAAAAATCAGTTGCAATTAGAAACAAAAATAAATCAGTTGCAAATTTTAGAAACAGAAATAAATCAGTTGTTGTTTGTAACGGATGTAAAAATTGTCCTAAGAAACACATTGCAACAGAAATTGCAACTACTTTTTCCGTTGCAAGGATTTTGCAACCCAAGAAAGCGGTCGCATAAATTGAGACGAGGCTTCCTGCGGCTGCCTTTGCAACGGAAATTTTCGGTTACAAACATCAATTTGCAATAATTTTCCTGATTTGCAACCGAAAAATCCGTTTCAGTTACCCTGTTTTCTTGTAGTGAATTATATGCATTTGAACAAACTCACAACGCATCCAATGCTGGTGGCTATGCTCAAAATGGGATAATCTTACCATAAGAATTGAAAGCCTTTTGAGTAAAAACAAAATTTAGAATTTAACACAATACACTATAAACCGAATTAGAGTATCATAACACATTCAAGAACTCATGATAAATATTGAATCTTTTCAAGAATTTAAAAGCATAATAAGACATGAAGGTTGTTCATAATACTCAAACTTGATCTAGAATATGAGTAGGCTCTGATACCAATTGTTGGAACATAAACGATCCATTAAACCCTAAGCCGACTCACAACTAGATTATGTAAGAGAAAAAGATGAAGACGGAAGTGTGTACTTGAGGAATCCATTGTGTTTTCTTGATTTTGTTCTTGAATAAAGGAGAGAGTAGGGAGATAGTCTTCTAAATGATAGTGCCCACACTTTGTTCTTCTTGATGAATGAAGAGAATATTTGTGACTGAATTTTAGTGAATGTTAAGTGTCTCAAATGGCTGATGGATAGTCTTTATATAGATAGAGAAGGGGCACTTCATTTAGGGACTACACCCTTTCATAAAGTTGGTGGTGTGAAGTTACCATTATGTCCATCATTTAATGGTACTTACACCTAATGTAATTCTACATATTTTGTCTATACTTTAACATTATTAAATGATTATAACACATGGAATAATACATATTTAATTAATCCATGTTCTAACAAGCCATGTTGATGCTGTGAAATCTATGGTTTTAGTTTATATAATGTTTCACTTCATATTTCACTTGATGATCATTTTATGTTTATGTACTGTTGGGGTTTTAACCTAACAGTTTATTTAATATCCGCAAGCGCACGGGCTATAGTAATATAGCGGGTGCAAGTACGGGTCGATCCCACAGGGACAGGGTTTATTTTAGAAATATTTTTGTCTTTAGAATTTTAGAAAAGATTGGGGGGAGATAAAGTTTGATTTTGAAAATAGAAAGAACATAAGCAGAAAATACTTTAATAAAATTCTTATAAAATGAAGCATTCTCGGGATTGGAAATCATTCACATAACATTTGTTCATCAAATTGTCATTGTCTTAGAAATATAGGTTTTCATATAAATCAAGGATGGTATGTTAAGCCTACTCTACTTCGGGTTAAGACACTAGCGTTTGTATTCTTCACTAATTATGTCCTAACTGTTTGAGATTTCCGTTTATGTTACTCCCGCCCTATCACAAACGGGCATTCCGGCTTATCTCTAGCTGACCATAATTAGTAAGAATCCATTAAGAACGAAAGTCAACATACTTTCCATTAAAGGAATATCCCTAGGCCGTTGAACTACTTTCGTGATCAATGGAACCTAGTTTCTTTATATGGTTCCGTCAATCGAGATTCTCCGCTAGGTCCATCTCTCAATTGACTGAATCATACAAGTTGGACGTCTCCAAAATGTAAGGCATTTAGAGAATAATATAGAGAAATTGTTTAGATGAAGATAGAAGACAAGACTTTTCATTTTTTAGATGATGAACATGTATGCTTTCGAGTTTCCAACCCCAAGAACAAGGGGGATTTACTCGCTATCCATCTAGAACATATAAGCAATTGAAAATAAAGGATACAGTTGTTGGAAATGGGTAACGAAAGTAAAGTTTGACTTAACGTTGACCTAACTTCCTAACGGAATTCGTTAAATAGTTAACGAAGCAAGTTACAAAATGTAATCTACATTAAGTGTAGATTATGAAACTCATTTATTGTCTCAAAACCATTTCCGGGTGAATGAGAAATTAATGACAAAGTTTTGTGACTTAACGAGAGTTTGTTAAAAGGGTCAATTAGATCGTTTGGTTTTAATTGGATTTAAACTATGTTTTTTGGCTGATGATATTGTGCATTCTGGTGATCAGAACGAGTGGGGACTCTGAGCACGAGTCGTGAGCACGAATGGACCTTAATGGACGTTTGGCTCAAAACTGATCAGAACGAGTGGAAGCTTGAAAACGAGTCGTGAGCACGACTCGTGCCAAGGGGCACGAGTCGTGCCCTTGCTGCTGTTTCGAATAGTTGCACCTTTTCAAGTGAAAAGCCACAAAACCTTTTAACTCTCTTTATATATTTCCCCTCCGAATTTCAATTCATACATACAGTATTTTGAGCCTCCCTACCCTCTAGTAAGATAGATAAACATATCCAAATCATTGGCATATTGTTGCATCAAATCCTTCAAAGTCCAAAGTTGCAAACATTGTGTTGTTCGTTAGAGTATTTGATTTGGAGTGCTCCTATCATTTACTTAAAAGTCGTTTCATCTTACTAGAAGATTGCCATCGAAACCGTAAGCACCTGTGCGGGGCAATTACTTCTTACGGAGATTGTATTTAATACAAGACTCGACTTAATTTCGTTTGTTTTCAATCTCCGTTACTTTTCTCGTCAGTTTTTCTGTTAAGTCTTAAAGAAGCCTACCAATAAGTCCAACAATCGTAAGAAGTAATTGACGCTTCTTAAGACATTCAAGATGGCAACTGAGAAAGACACCACCGCATCAAGTCAAGGCACTGTAACGCCTCCTCCTCAAGGTGATGCAACGTTCAACAATGTTGCACTCGCTACTACACCATCTCACTCGGTACAAGGTGAGAAACCTCCTTCAACTGTATCTGGTACAATCTCTAGTGTCGCACCTCTTAATGCTCCCCCTCCGTCTCATGCGTTCGTGCATGCGGAAAGACCGGGTAGTCTTACCGGGATGGATTTTAAGAGGTGGCAACAGAAAATATTGGTCTACTTGACAACATTGAGATTGGTGTGATTTCTTTGGGAATATCCACCATTAGTATCCAAAGAGGATGATCCCCAAGCAAAGAATGCTTTGGATACATGGAATCACAACGATTTATTGTGTCCCAATTATATTCTTAATGGCTTGGATTATGCACAATACAAGGTGTGTCGTGGCATAAAGACCGCAAGAGAACTTTGGGAATTTCTCGAGATGTACTATTCCATGTGTATAGTGACAAAAAGACGGCAAGTGAAATTGGCGGAAGTAAGTACCGGAAACAAGAGAAAGAACACCGGGAAAGTAAAAAGGGGAAATACAACCGCCAAAAAGTTCAAAGGTAGTTGTTTTAATTGTGGCAAACCCGGGCATGTGGCTAGGGAATGTCGACATCCTAGAATCAACAACCAAGGTGGAAACCCTCTTCAAGCCAATGTGAATGAAGATAGAAATGTTCCATTGAACTTCGAGCAACTTAGTCTATCGGGATAAGTTTTGAATTGACCAAATGTGGTTATTGTGTTAGTAAAGGGTACCTTGTTGAAGGACTCCTTAACTTGAATTGTAAATGTTTTATCCGCCTAAGTGCGAAGAATAAAATTTTAAATTTTATTTACTTGGTTTGAAGTGTTCTAATTGTTATGTTCAATTAGGTTGTGTAAATTTAAATTCACTAAGTCGACGAATTAATTTAAAATTACTACCTAAGATGATGTTTGATTCGCAAATCAATTGTGATTTCTTTTGTAGAAATCAGTTCAAACCAGAGATAGTAAATAGATAGTTCTTTACTTCTATTAATGATTGCATTTGATAATGCAAAGTTCATCTTTTGGAAAAGTAAAAGTAAAACCTTAAAGTTTTAAGTAAACAATAAGGTTTGTGATTCATCTTAATTAACAATTAAGAATTTCGTAGTGATAGAGGTGGTTAGTATGTAGTATCATTTGAAAAATAATTGCTGGGACGCTGACACTTATTTATCAAACGAATGCTCCTTACACACTCAAATCAATTGAATCACAGAAAAAGGAAAGACAGAACTTTTAAGGAGATGTTGAACTCCTTATTGATAAGTTCCGTCTTATGTGGGTATACCTAGCAAAGGTAGAAATATCTAAACCTAAAGAGGTTAAGATAGGACCCAAAACCATGGATTACGTTTCCATTGGCAATGTGGTATTCTTCGAAAGCAAAGGATTGAAGAGACCAAGGTTGAAGAGACCTCACTTGAACATAGTTATGACTATGTTGTCAGGAGATAACATGGTTATTACAATTAAATGACTCCTCATAAAGGAAAATATTAAATATGAATTAGGATATTCATAAAATATTTGATATATGGTGGTACACCTCAAGTGTGGGGGTACAAGCTAAATACATAAGTTCTATTGATATGAACTTCTAGTATTAACAGAAACTGTTAAACTGTTAACAGTTAAAAGAATGGATCATCATATATTTGGAAGTTATTTGATGATAAAAACTCCTAACGAATTTGAAGTATTTGTAAGTTGTTTTATAAATACCTAAACTGTGGGGGTATTCGGCTAAAGTAGTAATACTTAAGCAAGACACGTTATATTCTTTAAGAATATACTTCCTAGAAATGATAGGAAATGTATAAATTTTAATAAGAAAATTTATAGAAACTGTAAGTGGTTTTCTTAAAAAGAAGAAGAACCAAGATACAGTTAAAGGACAAAATCATCCTACTCTATTAGGAAGATGGTTGATCTTCCTTATGCTAACCATTAGGTTGCAAAAACTAGATGTGCCAAGGATGAAACCTTTAAATATTAGACTACAAACGGTCCATCTCAAGTTGAAGATGAAGGACTTAGACGTAGTAAAAGGGCAAGAGTGGAAAAGTCTTTTGGTCCTGATTTTCTATCATTTATGTTGGAAAACGAATCAGCAACTGTTAAGGAAGCATTATCTGTTCCGGATAGAGGCTATTAACAGTGAGATAGAATCCATAATGCTTAATAATACTTGGGAATTGGTAGATCTCCCTCCAAGTTGCAAACCATTAGGTTGCAAATGGATTCTTAAAAGAAAGTATAAAGCCGATGGATATGTTGAAAAGTATAAGCCAGGCTAGTTGTCAAAAGGACATGATGATTTATGCATGATTATCCCATTGACACAACAGAGCGTTCTATGTCGCACAACCGTGTTCGATCTACTTATGTATTCATATGGACTAAAACAAGCAACTAAACAGTGGCATGAGAAGTTCAATAGAACTATGTTATCAAATGGATTCAAGATTAATGAATGTGACAAACGTGTCTACATTAAAGGAACATCTGAATCATTTGTTAACAGTCTGTCCTTACGTGGATAACATGCTAATAATAGTCATGAATTGATCATGAATACCAAAGACATGTTAAAGAAGAAATTTGACATGAAAGATAGGGGATTAGCCGATGTCATATTAGAAATAAAGATTTCTAGAACATCAGAAGGAATAGTCCTATCACAATCCCATTATCTTGAACAAGTACTTCGAAAGTTCAAATAGATTCTTGAGAGGTAATCTCTGTAAAATAGATTCCTGAAAGGTAGACTCTAAGGAGGTCAAACCACTTAGAGATACTGAATACTTGGGAAGTCGGAATGATACAGAGATAATAACCACTTGAAGAAACTGACCGATAGAAGAATTTGATCACTCAAAGGGACTGATCATTCTAGATAGACTAAAAGTCTAATTGTAATTGTAATCAATCACCGGAATAGTATAGTCATAGTACTTGGTGTACTTAAAGATATACTTATAATTAAAGATTACAATACATATGGTATTCAATAGTATGGAAAGAGTATACTGATTGAATGTTCGACACTAAACACAAATTGAGAATACACTCACATTAGTTGGAGTAAAAGTGTCATTATTTCCTTCCAAGATAATATGTATAACTCAATTCAATATGAAATTTGAGTTGATATCATTAGACAAAGCTAAAGTAAAAGCTGAATGGTCTTGGAAGATATTCCTTTGTGGAATAAGTTTGTGTCTACTTGACCTAAGGCATTGTGACGACAATGAAGAAATAGGAAAAGGTGCAGAACATCGTGGTAAGTCAAGACTCAATGGTCATTGACATATTACCATAAGACAATCAATCTCAAATGAGACTGTCACAACTGGCAATGTGAAGTCAAAAAAAAAAAAAAAAACCGGATTCGTATACCAAAGGGTATGAATAGGAGATCAAATTGTCTGTTAAGGGGAATGGGTTTAAAACCCACAACAAAAGGACTTATAGCGCACACTCAACCTTGAGAAATGGAGATCCCAGGCCCTTGGTTCAATGAGACAACAAAGTTATAAGTTCTAGTAGAGTTACTTGGAAACAACAACTCGGTTTATTAACCTGGAGATGTTGAATACTCATTCCCAGAACATCCAAGTACAAGCACATGCAGTAGTGGTAAGGATAAGATGAGAAAACTTTTAATGATTTCTATACCTACGGGTGGAGTAGTGCATGATACTCCTTATAGTGAGAATCACCTATATAAGCGAGAGGTAATTTGGCCGCCTCTAAATGAACGCTTATGAATGAGATACGGTCCAGGGCCGAAATGGACAAAACGTGAGAACAACAATTGTTAGAGCTGTTATTATGTGAGTGTTATTGTCTTGGTATACATCCAACAGTCACTGGTTCAAAGCGACTCGCTACCAAATGGCTAGTATATCCGATAATATTTCACTAGGGAGGATTCAAGGCCACAAGCTATCTATTCCGATGTAATAATAGTTCGCCGGAACTTTGGACGAAATTGCATTCATGCATTCATTGTCATTCATGTGGGGGATTGTTGGAAATGGGTAACGAAAGTTATGTTTGACTTAATGTTGACCTAACTTCCTAACGAAATTCGTTAAATAGTTAACGAAGCAAGTTACAAAATGTAATCTACATTAAGTGTAGATTATGAAACTCATTTATTGTCTCAAAACCATTTCCGGGTGAATGAGAAATTAATGACAAAGTTTTGTGACTTAACGAGAGTTGGTTAAAAGGGTCAACTAGATCGTTTGGATTTAATTGGATTTAAACTATGTTTTTTGGCTGATGATATTGTGCATTCTGGTGATCAGAACGAGTGGGGACTCTGAGCACGAGTCGTGAGCACGAATGGACCTTAATGGACGTTTGGCTCAAATTTGATCAGAATGAGTGGAAGCTTGAAAACGAGTCGTGAGCACGACTCGTGCCAAGGGGCACGAGTCGTGCCCTTGCTGCTGTTTCGAATAGTTGCACCTTTTCAAGTGAAAAGCCACAAAACCTTTTAACTCTCTTTATATATTTCCCCTCCGAATTTCAATTCATACATACAGTATTTTGAGCCTCCCTACCCTCTAGTAAGATAGATAAACATATCCAAATCATTGCCATATTGTTGCATCAAATCCTTCAAAGTCCAAAGTTGCAAACATTGTGTTGTTCGTTAGAGTATTTGATTTGGAGTGCTCGTATCATTTACTTAAAAGTCGTTTCATCTTACTAGAAGATTGCCATCGAAACCGTAAGCACCTCTGCGGGGCAATTACTTCTTACGGAGATTGTATTTTATACAAGACTTGACTTAATTTCATTTCAATCTCTGTTACTTTTCTCGTCAGTTTTTCTGTTAAGTCTTAAAGAAGCCTACCAATAAGTCCAACAAGAGTAAGAAGACTTATGATGAAAATAGAAGGCAAATGGATGGAAAATAACGCTTCACTTTATTGCTTTTCTCCAAAGTACTTTAAGAACAAAACATGAACTTTGATCTTCAAATATTCTTTGGAAATTGATCTCACAAGTATTTGTGTTTAATCTCTAATCACTCTACTATGGAATATCAGTAAAATTCTGTATAAAATCTGTGTCTAAGACCGATTACAATGGGTCTTTTTATAAGGGGGAGGGGACTCTTCAAGAAGGTACTTCCAAAAGGTGTCTTTTGGTCTGCAGTCACGTCCTTGCACGGCCGTGTCAAGGGTTTTGCACGGCCGTGCACCCTTGGCGCCAGTTTTGAATTTGAATTTGGAAGACTTGCACGGCCGCTCCGAGGTAAGCTGCACGTCCGCTCCGAGGTTGGCACGGCCAAGGCCAGTTCATTGCTCGGCCACTCCATGGTTTTGGGGCCAAAATGGCCTGTCATGGCCTTAAGCGCACGTCCGCTCCACCATTAGCTGCACGGCCGCTCCACCTGGGTTTAGCTTTGTGTGTTCATTTTGCTTGGTGCTCCTCCATGTCTTTTATCTTTAAAATATCCAAGCACCCTTTTGACATAAAAAGGCCTTAAAACCTGTCTAAAAATGCGTAAAAGATACCAAAGGCGTAAAATCTAATAAATATGAAAAAGTAAGTAAAAAGTACTTAAAACTAAATAAAAATGATGATTTATTTAAGTAAAAATATATAAAACTTGGGATAAATGTCTATATAATTGTCACTTATCAAACTCCCCCACACATAAGCTTTTTCTTGTCCCCAAGCAAATTTAAGATGAAAACTCGGAGAGGGAGAAAAAGAAAAGAAAAACAAGAATGATCTCTCAGAAATAGAGTAGCAAGCCTTTAAATGCCTTTTGGATAACGCCTTTATATTTCTAGCCATATTTTGTATACCTTTAAAAATTATTAAAAAGAGGCATTTTGGGGATATTTTTAAAGAGATAATTTGTAAGACAATAACCTAATTTAGCATATATATAGAATTTGATCAAGTAAAACATGCTAGAAGGATAAATCTTAGATCATTTCTTGGAAAAAGAGAAATTTTCCCTTTTTAGAGTGATTTTTGAGAGAAATGAATTTATTTCTTTAAAATGTACAAAAGAAAGTATAAACACTTATTCACAAACTAGAAGTTCCCAAAGAATTGTATTGCATTCTTGAATCACAAGGGCAAAAAAATGGATGATGATAGTGGAAAAATCTCATCAAAGTTTCAACAAATTTATCTTATTTTTGTACGTGTTATAGTTTTGCAAAAGACCTTAGTTATTTTTGATCCTTTCAAGTAGGAGACATTGTGGCTGCGAACCCCATGTTCCTAATACTTAGATCAAGAATACTTTTGGATATTACTCCCACTTGGCAAGGAAGCATCGTCGCAGCGAACGCCGTGCCCCGAGTTACATAGGAAGTAATAGGTTTTCTTTTTGCTTTTAAAGCTTGGTGACTAAGTCACTCTTTTTAGCAATAAGATAAAAATGTCTAACTTTGATTTGATTTGTGGATATGGAAAGATGGAATTTTGATGAAGAGGTGTGATTCAAAGGATGCGAAACAAAGGGTGCTACTAATAAGGGAATAAACATTTAATGAAATGTAATATGTACAATCTTAAAGAAATATTTTCAATATATTTATAAGAATTACCAAGTGTAGATTGATAAAGATTTCTTCTAATCAAATGCCTTTTTCTTGATAAAACCCTATATTTTGCTATACTAACTTGTGAGGCTTTTCAATTATTTCCTAAAAAATATCCTTATATTTTTCTCTTTATAAATTTCTAAGTTTATAGAAAATATGAGAGAAAAGATAATGGGATAATTCTAGAGCAAAAGGCAAGCATAAGAAATAATGATTATGGATCATCATAGGGATTTTTTTTTTTATATACTATACATGCATAAAATGAAAATGCAACTAAGTTAAAAAAGAAAAATTTACACTAGAAAGCAAGTAAATTTAGTCTAAAAAGCAAGTAAATTCTAAACTAGAAAGCGAAAAATAAAATAAAGATAGGTATACCCCCCCCCACTTGAAATGAACATTGTCCTCAATGTTTCAAGGAACAATGTCAATCTTGGGGGTGTAAAGAGAAACTTACTAAGATGGTGGTGGTTTGGGTTCTTCTAGTGTCACGAATGATACTACTCCAATTGGGTCTCCGGTTATGTAGTGTTTTAACCTTTGACTGTTTACTTTGAACTCTCCTTGTGCTTCGTTTCCAATTTCAATGGCTCCGTATGGATATACTTTACAAACTTGATATGGGCCCGTCCATCTTAATTTTAACTTACCTGAAAAAAGCTTTAAACGAGAGTTAAAAAGTAGTACCATTTCTCCTTCTTTGAAATCCTTTCTCTTGATATGAGCATCGTGCCATTTTTTCATTTTTTACTTGTATAACTTGGCACTTTCGTATGCTTCATATCGGAGTTCTTCGAGCTCTTGTAACTGAAGTTTTCTCTTTTCACCGGCTTCCGCTAGGTCATAGTTTAGAGCTTTAATTGCCCAATATGCCTTATGCTCAAGCTCCACCGGCAAATGAAATGGCTTTCCATACACCAAACGGAAAGGAGTTGTTCCGATGGGTGTTTTGAAAGCAGTGCGATAAGCCCATAAAGCATCGTTCAATTTTATCGACCAATCCTTCCTTGTACTTATTACTGTTTTATCCAAGATCCACTTTATTTCTCGATTTGATATTTCCACTTGTCCGCTTGTTTGAGGATGATACCCGGTGCCTGTTTTATGATAGACTCCGTACTTTTTTAATAAAGCCTCAAATTGGCGGTGTGAAAAATGCGATCCCCCATCATTATGATGACTTTTGGGACCCCAAATCTTGGAAAAATTGTATCTTTGAAAAGATTCATTACAACTTTTGAGTCGTTCGTTGGAGATGCTACAGCTTCCACCCATTTTGAGACGTAGTCCACCACTACCAAAATATAATTATTGTTGAAGGATGTGGGGAATGGTCCCATGAAATCAATGCCCCAAACGTCAAAAATCTCAACTTCTAGAATATTATTGAGAGGCATTTCATTTCTTCTTGAAATGTTGCCGGTTCTTTGGCAACGATCACAAGAGATAACGAAATGTCGAGAATCTTTGAAGAGTGTGGGCCAGAAAAAACCTGATTGAAGAACCTTGGCGGCGGTTTTGGCTGTGATTGCATGACCGCCATAAGGAGATGAATGACAATGATGAAGAATGTCATTAATCTCTTCATTAGGTACACACCGCCTAATGATTCCATCTGCGCAATGCTTAAAAAGGAGCGGATCTTCCCAAAAGTAATATTTAATTTCGGATAAGAATCTCTTCTTTTGTTGATAACTCATTTCTGGGGGAAGGCTCTTGCATGCTAGGTAATTAACAATGTCTGTGAACCAAGGAGTTTCGACATTGTTTATAGCAAGAAGATGATCATCCGGAAATGAGTCATCAATGGGAAGGTCATCATTATCGGAAATTTATAATTCTTTAGGAAGACGGGATAAATGATCTGCGACCAAATTTTCCGTTCCCTTTTTATCACGGATTTCTAAATCGAACTCTTGGAGGAGAAGGATCCACCTTATTAGTCTTGGTTTTGCGTCCTTCTTTGCCCATAAGTACCTTATTGCAGCATGATCCGTGTATATGATTACCTTTGATCCCACCAAGTATGACCGAAACTTATCCATAGCAAATACTACGGCCAATAGTTCTTTTTCTGTGGTGGCCTAATTCATTTTTGCTTCATCCAGTGTTCGGCTAGCATAGTATATTGCATGTGTTTTCTTGTCTCTTCGCTGTCCTAGAACAGCTCCAACCGCAAAATCACTTGCATCGCAAATTATTTCGAAAGGGAGGTCCCAATCGGGTGGTTGTACGATAGGAGCGGATACCAAAGCTTCTTTTAACCTGTTAAATGCTTCAAGACAAGGACTATCGAACACAAATGGAGCATCTTTCATTAGTAAATTAGTTAAAGGTTTAGAAATTTTTGAGAAATCCTTTATAAATCGTCGGTAAAACCCGGCGTGACCAAGAAAATTTCTTATACCTTTAACATTAGTAGGCGGAGGTAATTTTTCAATAATCTCAATTTTCGCCTTATCTACTTCTATCCCCTTTTCGGACACCATGTGTCCTAACACTATCCATTCATTTACCATAAAGTGATATTTTTCCCAATTTAGAACAAGATTAACTTCTTCACAGCGTTGTAGGACTTTAGATAAATTTTTCAAACATTCATCGAAAGAATATCCGTAAACAGAGAAATCATCCATAAAAACTTCCATTATATTTTCTATGTAATCGGAAAAAATGGACATCATACAACGCTGAAAAGTGGCGGGAGCATTACAAAGTCCGAAGGGCATTCTTCTATAGGCGAAGGTACCATAAGGACAAGTAAAGGTAGTCTTTTCTTGGTCGTCTGGATGGATAGGGATTTGGAAAAATCCTGAATATCCATCCAAATAACAAAAATGGGAATGTTTGGCCAATCTTTCTAGCATTTGGTCTATAAAGGGAAGGGGAAAGTGATCTTTTTGGGTGGCTTTATTTAATTTCCTATAATCTATACACATGCGCCAACCCGTGACAGTTTTTGTTGGGATTAATTCGTCCTTATCATTTCGAATGACTGTCATTCCTCCCTTCTTAGGGACAACTTGCACGGGGCTTACCCATTTGCTATCTGCAATTGGGAAGATAATGCCTGCGTCAAGTAATTTAAGGACTTCCTTTTTAACTACTTCCTTCATGTTAGGATTGAGTCTTCTTTGATGTTCAATGGAAGGTTTATGATCTTCCTCTAAATCAATCCTATGCATACAAATTTTTGGATGAATCCCTTTTAAATCATCTATTGTATATCCTATGGCTTTTTGGTGTAACCTAAGCTCATTTAATAATTTTTCAGTTTCTAGAGGGCCTAGGTTAGCATTTATAATTACGGGATAAGTGGAGTTAGGTCCCAAGAATTCATACCTTAGATTTGTAGGAAGAGGTTTTAACTCAACCTGAGGTGCCTTAATTACCTCCTTTTCCTCTTTGTTGGAAGGCTCCGCTATAGTCTCCAACTTTTCATAATCAGTGTTGCCACTGGACTTTTCTGCATGATTAGTATCTAAAAGCATGGTATAATTTGCAATTTCATCGTCGTCATCATCATGCAATGTTCTTTTCCAATCTATAAGACTTTTCTCTAGCGGGTCTCTAGATTGGGGACTTTCTAATTCCTTGCTAATTGATTTTAACATGTTAATGTTCAAGCAAGGGTTCTCAAGATTAGGATCTCTCATGAATTTAGACAAATTAAATTCTATTTTATCATCTCCTACATTTAAAGTGAGGTTACCATGTTTAACGTCTATAATTGCCCCAACTGTGGCAAGAAATAGTCTACCTAGAATTACAAGAATATGACTATCCTCTTCCATCTCAAGAACTACGAAATCAATATGGATGACTAATTTCCCGATTTGGCAAGGGACATCTTCCATAATACCCAGCGGATATTTAATGGAATGATCCGCCAATTGCAGAGATATGGTCGTAGGTTTTAATTCCCCCACACCAATTTTCTTACTCACTGAAAGTGGGATGAGGCTTACGCTAGCTTCGAGGTCTAGCATGGCATTATCAACATCAAAATTACCTATATTACAAGGGATAGAGAAAGTGTCGGGATCTTTCAATTTTGGGGGTAACTTTTTTTGTAAAACAACACTTACTTCTTCCGTTAATGCAACAGTTTCATTTTCTTCTAGCTTTCTTTTATTAGAAAGAATATCTTTATGAAATTTAGCATAAGAAGGTATTTGTTGCAAAGCATCAGTAAAAGGTATATTAATGTAGATAGATTTTAAAACTTCTAGAAATTTTGCAAATTGTTTATCGAGTTTTGCCTTTAACAACCTTTGAGGGTAAGGTATTGGTGGATCAAAATTTCTAGTTATTTTAGGGGATTCCGTCCCCTTATCAACCTCATCATTAGTCTCAACCATGGGTGGGTTTTGACTAATACTTTCCTCTATAGGATTTTTTTTCTGTAGGAAGACAATCAACAAGCTCTTTCCCGCTTCTAGTGACTACCGCTTTAGCATGTTCATTTAGCATTTTGTTATGGGTAGCTAAGTTATCAAATTTATTATTAAACAACTTGAAACATTCCCTAAATTCAGCATTAGTCTTTTCTTGCTCATTTTTGCTTTCAACTATAAAATCCATTAAAAGATCTAATTTTGATTTAGGGGGAGAAAAAATTTTTGAAGTAGTATTGAAATTTCCAAATGTGAATCCCGGATGTTGTGTAAATAGTTGCGGGTTAAGAACGTTGTTATTCTTATAGGAAAAGTTGGGGTGATTCCTCCACTCGGGATTGTATGTATTAGAATACATCCCCCTTTTTTGTCCAAAAGAATTTACAAAGTTCACTTGATCATTAGAGGTAATATCAAGTAACTCGCAATCATCCGTACTATGTGATTTAGACCCACATAGTTCACATAACACATTTACACTAGCTACGGGATTGACATTAAGATTTTATGTTTTTTTCAAAAGCATGTCAACCTTAGAAGAGAGAAGAGTAACTACATCAACATTATATTTACCGGGCGTACCTTGTTGTTGCTCCCTTTCATTTGACCATTGGTAATGGTTCAATGCAATTTTCTCGATAAGGTCATATGCCTCATCGACTCCTTTGTTCATCAATGCTCCTCCTGCAGCGGCATCAATGGTCTCTCTTGCCTTGAATATGAGACCGTTGTAGAAGGTGTGAACAATCAACCACTTTTCAAGCCCGTGGTGGGGGCACATTCTGAGAAGTTCCTTTAACCGCTCCCATGCATCATACAAAGTCTCACTATCCGTTTGACAGAAGTTAGTGATCTTCGTGCGTATTTGGGCAGTTTTGCTTGGTGGGAAAAATTGACCAAGGAATGCTTCTTGAATTTGATCCCATGTTGTCAATGAATTTTGGGGGACCGAATTCAACCATTGTTTCGCCTTATCCTTAAGAGAGAAAGGAAAAAGGCGCATCCGAATCGCTTCCGAAGTAATATTTTGAATACGTGTGGTATCACAATATTCAAGAAATGTTTGGATGTGGAGATGAGGATCTTCGAAAGCGGTGCCGCTGTATTGGTTATTCATAACCATATGTAAGAGTTGCGGCTTTATCTCAAAGTGTGCCGCTTCGGCATTCTGCACAACAATAGGGGATCTAGTTCCTGGAGTACTTGGATTTATGAAGTCCCGTAGGGTCCTAGCCGGTGTTTGCGGTTCTCCTTCCGCCATATGTTTCCTTAAGGTCTCTTTAAATCTTCTTAGTCTCTCGTGAATGCTTCGTTCGGGTTCCGGATCAAAATTTTCAAGGAATGTCCGAGCCCGTTTCATACACTAAGAGAAAAACACATAAAGAGAGATTAAACGCAACAATTTATCGGAAGTAAAAGCAAAACAATACAAAAAAAAACAAAAAAAAATGAAAAATTATGTAGTAAAGGCAAAAACATAAAATAGACCGTTGTCCCCGGCAACGGCGCCAAAAACTTGTTGGGGTTTTAACCTAATGATTTATTTAATATCCGCAAGCGCACGGGCTATTGTAATATAGCGGGTGCAAGTACGGGTCGATCCCACAGGAACAGGGTTTACTTTGGAAATATTTTTGTCTATAGAATTATAGAAAAGATTGGGGGGAGATAAAGTTTGATTTTGAAAATAGAAAGAACATAAACAGAAAATACTTTAATAAAATTCTTATAAAATGAAGCATTCTCGGGATTGGAAATCATTCACATAACATTTGTTCATCAAATTGTCATTGTCTTAGAAATATAGGTTTTCATATAAATCAAGGATGGTATGTTAAGCCTACGCTACTTCGGTTTAAGACAGTAACGTTTGTATTCTTCACTAATTATGTCCTAACTGTTTGAGATTTCCGTTTATGTTACCCCTGCCCTGTCGGCATTCTGGCTTATCTCTAGCTTTCCATAATTAGTAAGAATCCATTAAGAACGAAAGTCAACATAATTTCCATTATAGGAACATCCCTACGCAGTTGAACTACTTTCGTGATCAATGGAACCTAGATTCTTTATATGGTTCCTTCAATCGAGATTCTCCGCTAGGTCCATCTCTCAACTGACTGAATCATACAAGTTGGACGTCTCCAAAATGTAAGCCATTTAGAGAATAATATAGAGAAATTGTTTAGATGAAGATAGAAGACAAGACTTTTCATTTTTTAGATGATGAACATGTATGCTTTCGAGTTTCCAACCCCAAGAACAAGGGGGATTTACTCGCTAGCCATCTAGAACATATAAGCAATTGAAAATAAAGGATAGAGTAAGAAGACTTATGATGAAAATAGAAGGCAAATGGCTGGAAAATAACGCTTCACTTTATTGTTTTTCTCCAAAGTACTTTAAGAACAAAAGATGAACTTTGATCTTCAAATATTCTTTGGAAATTGATCTCACAAGTATTTGTGTTTAATCTCTAATCACTATACTATGGAATATCAGTAAAATTCTGTATAAAATCTGTGTCTAAGACTGATTACAAAGGGTCTTTTTATAAGGGGGAGGGGACTCTTCAAGAAGGTGCTTCAAAAAGGTGCCTTTTAGTCTGCAGTCACGTCCTTGCACGGCCGTGTCAAGGGTTTTGCACGGCCGTGCACCCTTGGCGCCAGTTTTGAATTTGAATTTGGAAGACTTGTACAGCCGCTCCGAGGTAATTTGCATGGCCGCTCCGAGGTTGGCCCGGCCAAGGCCAGTTCATTGCTCGGCCACTCCATGGTTTTGGGGCCAAAATGGCCTGTCATGGCATTAAGCGCACGGCCGCTCCACCATTAGCTGCACGGCCGCTCCACCTGGGTTTAGTTTTGTGTGTTCATTTTGCTTGGTGCTCCTCCATGTCTTTTATCTTTAAAAACCCAAGCACCCTTTTGACATAAAAAGGCCTTAAAACCTGTCTAAAAATGCATAAAAGTTACCAAAGGCGTAAAATCTAATAAATATGAAAAATTAAGTAAAAAGTACTTAAAACTAAAAAAAATGATGATTTATTTAAGTAAAAGTATATAAAACTTGGGATAAATGACTATATAATAGTCACTTATCATGTACGTATGTTAGCTGGGGAGCCATGTTGATGCTATGAAATCAATGATTTTAGTTTATATACTGTTTCACTTCATATTCCACTTGGTGATCATTTTATGTTTATTTACGTATGTTAGCTGGGGGCCATGTTGATGCTATGAAATCCATGGTTTTAGTTTATATACTATTTCACTTCATATTTTACTTGGTGATCATTTCAAGTTTATATACGTATATTAGCTGGGGAGCCATGTTGATGCTATGAAATCCATGGTTTTAGTTTATATACTGTTTCACCTCATATTTCACTTGATGATCATTTTAAGTTTATATACGTATGTTCGCTGGGGAGCCATGTTGAGGGTATGATTCTAACCAACTTGAAATTAGTAGGCTCAATCTTCAATAAAATTAAATGGTTTAACATGACTTCACAGAAAGTCAAATATATAAATAGCTTTACTTTAATATACTTCTGTTGATATTTGTTAGTCAAATATATAAATAGCATTACTTTAATGATTATAGGAAAAGGAACACGACCCCGATGTCTGGTTTGTGGATGTGTTCGTTAGCACACATGTTAGAAATCCTACATCCCCCGATCAACCTCCACAGTGGGTTGATGATCGATTTGCATCGGCCTTTGTAAGTAAACTATCATTAAAATACTTGCTTTTGAATATGTAAATTTATTTATGTATATTGTGTACTCCCTCCGTCCCAGGTGATTGTGGACATAAATTTTGGGCACACAAATTAAGGAAAAGTAAGAGAGATAAATAGTGGAAGGAGGTGTTTGTGAGTATGAAAAATTAAATAGGAGAGAGAATGAGTAGGAGGAATAGTAAGTTGATTGGTGTTGTGAGTGTAAATGTAAAGTAGGAGAGAGAATGAGTGGGTGGAATAGTAAAAATTCTTTGCCATTTTAGGCAGTCCACACTCACCTGGGACGGACAAAAAAGGAAATAAGTCCACACTCACCTGGGACGGAGGGAGTATATGATTATATTTGTTTGTTTTATTTTGAAATAATACATATCTAGTCGTCGTTACGCCCGAAGGTACTCCTCCCGGCCAGCCTATTCCATTCATGCCTAAAGTTTGGCAAGCAGTCACCTCATATGGACATCTAAAGAGAGGAGACGGAGTGTTAGGGATTGGGGGATCGCTGGCTTCAATGCCCATCGTCATCGACCAACCGTCGCTCGAATGTGATCAGGTCTGATCCTCAGTATGTTTTGAGGATCTCCACTATGGAGGCAAGCTTGGCTGGGGAGAGACGCTTGGCTGCGCGGTATCGGGAGGAGATAGAGGCAAGGTTGGCTGAGGAGAGACGCTCGACTGCGCAGCATCGGGAGGAGATAGAGGCAAGGTTGGCTGAAGAGAGACACTTGGAAGAGCGTCGATTTGAGATAATGATGGCTCAAATGCAGAGTATGCAGCCTTAGGGGTATTCCCACAAGCACTCGAGTACCGGCTCCCCTTCTGACTCTATTGCCGGGAGTCTTTTCCAGTCTCCCCCCCCCCCGCCCCCTCCCGCGATGTGAGTTTGTACTATTTTATACTTTCTTGTAATAATATTTGTGATGTCCCGATTTTCAGTCTCCCCCCCATTTGATTATATTCGAATTTATAGGGCATATTCCTTCCATTGTCCTAAAATGATTATGTCTTTTTATTTTTTATGGTCAATTCAATTGAACATTAACCATTGTTTTATGCAAAATTCTTATGAAATTATTTTAAAAATAATTATTGATTGTTTTATTTTTAGAGCGTTAATAAAACTTTATAAAATTTCATAAGAATTATCGACTTTTCATTAAAAAAATTCGCTAAAATTTACTTGAATTTACCATCAAAAATAAAATAAGACTGTATTTATATTCAAAACACATCGAGTACTATTTAAGAAGTCAAGATGTAGTATACAACATTTTACTAAAGGAATAAAGGATGGTTAGACGAAGTCAATTCAAACATTAGAGAGAGAGAATTGATATAAATGAGTCAATTTTATTAATAATAAGAAGTACAATATATACACAAGAGAATGAGTGGTTCCCAAGCTATTTTAGATAAATCAAATAAAAAAACTATATAATAGTAATCCTATTAGGAAAGTAACTAATATAAGATATAAGAAAATCTTTACTAATAAAATATATACAAATATATTCTTTATATGCCCCCGCAAGATGGACGATTCTTGTAGGATGCCAATCTTGAAAATTGACGTGATGAACCAGGCTCTAGCGAGAAGGTGGAGTGGGATATGTATTCGATGTGTGTCTGTTGGAGAGGCATATGTTGTGCTGCAGAGTGTAGATGTGGTAGTGGATACGAGACTGGATGTTAGGCTGGTCGTGAGGTAATTTGTGAGACAGGTTGTGAGGCAGGCTGTGAGACATATTTTTAACATGGGTTTGATCATTTGGTGTAACATGTTGTTGAATAGGTGGTGAGTGGAGACAATAAGAAGTCAAGGGTAGTGATGCACATTGGGTTAATGCTAGAGGAGGCTAAGGGTGGTGGCGCTAGGGTGTGGCAACAAACATAGTTATGACATTGGAGGCGGTGTTGCCATTGGAAGCGCCATAAAACTTTATAAAATTTCATAAGAATTATGTCTTTTTATTTTTGATGGTCAATTCAATTGAACATTAACCATTTTTTTTATGAAAAATTCTTATGAAACTATTTTAAAAATAATTATTGATTGTTTTATTTTTAGACCGTCAATAAAACTTTATAAAATATCATTAGAATTATCGACTTTTCATTAAAAAAAATCGCTAAAATTTACTTGAATTGACCATCAAAAATAAAATAAGAATGTGGTTTTATTAAAAAAAATCCCAAAATTATTATGTCTTTTTATTTTTGATGGTCAATTCAATTGAACATTAACCATTTTTTTATGAAAACTTCTTATGAAATTATTTTAAAAATAATTATCGATTGTTTTATTTTTAGAGCGTCAATAAAACTTTATAAAATTTCATAAGAATTATCGAATTTTCATTAAAAAAATCGCTAAAATTTACTTGAATTGACCATCAAAAATAAAATAAGACTGTGGTTATATTCAAAACATAGTTAGTACTATTTAAGAAGTCAAGATGTAGTATACAACTTTTTACTAAATGAATAAATGATGGTTAGACGAAGTCAATTCGTACATGAGAGAAATATAATTGATAAAAATTACTCAATTTTATTAATAATAAGTAGTAAAAATATATACAATAGGAGGAGTGGTTCACAAGCTATTTTAGATACATCAAATAAGAAAACTATACAATAGTAATCCTATTAGGAAAGTAACTAATACAAAATATAAGAGAATCTTTACTAATAAAATATATAGAAATATATTCCTTATATGCCCCCACAACATTCCTTTTATGCCCCCACAACATGTATGATCCTTGTAGAATGCCAATCTTGAAGAGTGATGAGATGAACTAGGCTCTAGCGAGCAGGTGATATGGGAAAAGTATCTGATGTGTGTCTATAGGAGAGTCATATGTTGTGCTTCACAGTGTAGATGTGGTAGTGGATATGAGACTGGATGTTAGGCTGGTTGTGAGGTAATTTGTGAGACAGGTTGTGAGGCAGGTTATGAGATACGTTGTGAGGCTTGTTGTTTAACAGGTTGAGAGGCAGGTTGTGAGACAGATTTTTAACATGGGTTTGATCATGTGATGTAACATGTTGTTAAATAGGTAGTGAGTGGAGACCATAAGAGGTCAAGGGTAAACATAGTTATGACATTGGAGGCGGTGTTGCCATTGGAAGCGCCATAAAACTTTATAAAATTTCATAAGAATTATATCTTTTTATTTTTGATGGTCAATTCAATTGAACATTAACCATTTTTTTTATGAAAAATTCTTATGAAACTATTTTAAAATTAATTATTGATCGTTTTATTTTTAGACCGTCAATAAAACTTTATAAAATATCATTAGAATTATCGACTTTTCATTAAAAAAAATCGCTAAAATTTACTTGAATTGACCATCAAAAATAAAATAAGACTGTGGTTATATTAAAAAAATCCCAAAATTATTATGTCTTTTTATTTTTGAAGGTCAATTCAATTGAACATTAACCATTTTTTTTATGAAAAATTCTTATGAAATTATTTTAAAAATAATTATCGATTGTTTTATTTTTAGAGCGTCAATAAAACTTTATAAAATTTCATAAGAATTATCGAATTTTCATTAAAAAAATCGCTAAAATTTACTTGAATTGACCATCAAAAATAAGACTGTGGTTATATTCAAAACACAGTTAGTACTATTTAAGAAGTCAAGATGTAGTATACAACTTTTTACTAAAGGAATAAATGATGGTTAGACGAAGTCAATTCGTACATGAGAGAGATATAATTGATAAAAATTACTCAATTTTATTAATAATAAGTAGTAAAAATATATACAATAGGAGGAGTGGTTCACAAGCTATTTTAGATACATCAAATAAGAAAACTATACAATAGTAATCCTATTAGGAAAGTAACTAATACAAAATATAAGAGAATCTTTACTAATAAAATATATAGAAATATATTCCTTATATGCCCGCACAACATTCCTTATATGCCCCCACAACATGTATGATCCTTGTAGAATGCCAATCTTGAAGAGTGATGAGATGAACTAGGCTCTAGCGAGCAGGTGATATGGGAAAAGTATCTGATGTGTGTCTATAGGGGAGTCATATGTTGTGCTTCAGAGTGTAGATCTGGTAGTGGATATGAGACTGGATGTTAGGCTGGTTGTGAGGTAATTTGTGAGGCAGGTTGTGAGGCAGGTTATGAGATACGTTATGAGGCTTGTTGTTTAACAGGTTGAGAGGCAGGTTGTGAGACAGATTTTTAACATGGGTTTGATCATGTGATGTAACATGTTGTTAAATAGGTAGTGAGTGGAGACCATAAGAGGTCAAGGGTAGTAATGCACATTGGGTTAAGGCTAGAGGAGGCTAAGGGTGGGGGTGCTAGGGTATGGCAACAAACATAGTTATGACATTGGTGGCGGAGTTGCCATTAGAGGCCCCATAAGATGCCAAGGTTGATGAAGAAATTTGACTATTGAGGTTGTGCCCAGGGTGGTGAGCACCGGATGGAAGTCATAAATGGCAAACGGTGGTGGTTCTTTGTAGTGGGGAGACCAAAAAGATATAGAATAGTGGTTTAGTAGAGTTGATGGTGTCAGGGTAGGGCGGCAAATAAGGTTGTGACACAAGGGTTTTGGTAAAGAATATATGAGTGGTAATGCCTTTGGAGGAGAAGAGGTTTTGGCAATTGGGTGTTGCCGATGATGGTGTTGCAAGAGAAAGAAGGTTTTAATTTAGAATCATTATAAGGTTTTGACTATTGGGTTATGCAAGAGTGTTGTTGTGATTGGGTGTAGCCTAGAAAGGACTCTATCATGGGTAGATTGTTGATCCACATATTTAAGGAGGGAGGTGGCGGCATTTGTGAAGATGTGTTTGTGTGAATGGGTTTTGGATAAGGGTTACTAGCCAAGGGTGGTGGTGGTTTAGAAGGGTAAAGTTTTGATGATCAGTGACTACGGAGGAGAGGCGGATGTATAGAGGGTAGAAAAAGGTTTTCGGCTTTGGTGTTGCCGAGGGTGGAGGGTTGGAGGAGAGACTTTTGATGGTGGCGTAAGCAAGGGGTTTCGACAAGGAGGGTTTAATACAATAGGGTTATGTTTTTGAGATTGAGTTTGGAGAAGGAGGAGTTTCGGCCAAGGGGTTGAGTTGAGGGTGTTGGTATTTGTTGGACGAGAAAGAGGTTGAAGAAAGAGATGGTTTTGCTAGGGGTTGAGCCGATGGTGGTGGTGATTTAGGAGTAGAGTTTTGATGTTGGGTTGCGAAGTAAGGATTTCAGCCAATAAAGGTTAAGCTGATGTGGTGTTGGAAGTGGAGAGGAAAGAGTGGATAGTGGTGTTTAGGGTAGGTTCAGCTTAGGGTTTTTGTCAAGGGTTGTGAAATTTAGGAGGCAAGGGTTTGGATGTTGGGTGGCGGAAACGTGTGGTGGTGATAGGGTGGGGCGTATTAGGGTTTTGCCGCAAGTTTTGACGAAGATGGACCATTAAGGCTTTGATACAATAAATGAATAAATAATGATTAGACGAAGTCAATTCGTACATAAAAGGGAGAATTGATAATAATGACTCAATTTTATTAATAATAAGAAGTACATAATTATATAAGAATATGAGTGATTTCCAACCTATTATAGATAAATAAAAATCAAATATTTTCATTGATAACTCAATTTATCGGTTATTTAAAGGTAAAAATGAATTTGTCACATAACTTTAGATATAACATATATAAATTTATTCCACGATCATGTGATTTTATAGTTATGTGATGTCACATGCCTTTTAAATAATAAAGAATCTAATTTACCACTAACTAATCACCTATGAATAATTGGAAAAATTCATTTCTCCTCTACAATTGAGAAGAATGTTTGTTTTGTTTTATGTGGGGCTAGTATTGCTATTTAGAATTATTATAAAGTTGGTCAGGCCCTCTATGCTATTGGTTTTGATTTCAAACTAGGGATTCTAAGGTAAAAAAGGAAAGTTGATATTTTTATTAATAATTTCCACTTCCACCCTTTCTCGGGACTTATTGATATAAAAACCCTTCTTAAATACATTGTTGAAGAGAAATTTAAAGGGATATTTACCAAAAACTACTTTTAAAAGATGGATATTACAAAAAAAATAACACAAGTTGAATATTACAAAAAAACTCTTTAAATATTTCAATAAACTACTTTTTAAAATTTTTGTTTTCATTTATCTGTTAAACGACTTATAAATGCAATTATCAGTTATAAAAACTGATAAATGCATTTATCAATTGTTTTAACCAAAAAATTAAGCACAAAATACTCTATAAAAAAAACTGATAAAGGAATTTATCAGTTATAAACAACTGGTAAATGAATTTATCAGTCGTTGAACAAAAAAATCAAGCACAAAATACTATTTAAAAACTGATAAATGAATTTATCAAATTATAAAGAATTGATAAATGCATTTATCAATTATTTTAACCTAAAAATCAAGCATAAAATACTCTTTAAAAAATTGATAAATGAATTTATCATTTGTAAACATCTGATAAATGCATTTATCAGTTGTTTTAACTGAAAACTTCATGAAAAAAATGTTGAAAGGAATTTTCACAATTAACAGAGGTAACAATAATACATATAGTATGGTTTTATAATTTAATTTTTTTATTTTAAGAATACTACAATATTTATAAATCTTCATGAAAAAATGTTGAAAGGAATTTTCTTTTACCTTTTTGTATATATATTTTTTGTTATTGTAGTCAATAAATCAATACATTATTTGTATAAAATGAACCTCCTTATTTTTATTCCTAGAAAAGATGAAATATAACATATAATTCAATTGAGTAGTGATATTTTCATTTACTTAGAAAAGATGAAATATAAAATATATAATTAAATTGAGTAGTGATATTTACATTTTAATGGTTGAAAAAATATGTTATATAATTTAATTAGAGATTTTTTTTTTCATGTAGTGGACTTGGAATTTGATGCCGAAACTCCTACGAGATTGACCGAACTATAGAGAAACATTTCAAGTACAAACTAACTTATTTTCAATAATAAAACAATTTTCATTCATTACATGTCAACAACTGCATATTTCATGACTATCTAGCATTTCTATATGCAACTAACATGATTTAACAACTGCCCACTAACATAAGAGAGCCACCCACTAACAATAAATAAATAAAACAGGTAAAAATAATACTAAAATAAAATATAGAAAACAGAAAAATGACATTTTCGCCCCTTAAATGATCCTGGATGGCTAAAATCACGTTTAGTCATCGCGAAGCGATGATTCGATGTCTAGAGCACGTTTTGCATGTTCATGCCTAATTTTCGTGACATTTTGAGATCGTCACTTTTAGAACCAAATTACCTTGCATTAGAATCCATGACCTAAACGCTAAAAACCACACGTTTGACCATTGTACCAATAATGTTTATGTGTTTTCTTATTCAACTAAAATAGTTACTATTATATTCATATTCTTTTTGGAGGGCCATTTGCATTCTTATAGTTGGTTAAGTGACAAGGTTAAGAGTCGGTCTCTGGAGAAACGCGTTTCTCCATAACTTATGGAGAAACGTGTTTTCGATATCCAGAAGCTTTGGGATGGATATCCTGAAAAAAAAGATTTGGGGCCAAGGCCAAATTCTAAATTTCTGGATATCACTTTCATAAGGTTCTGGAGTTGAATATTGATATCGAGAAGCCTTAGGACGGATATCCAGAAAAAAAAAGATTTGAAGCCAAAGCCAAGACCGAGACCAAATTTATGATTCTGGATATCACTTTCATAAGGTTCTGGATATCCAGAACATTGAATAGTGATATCCAGAAGCTTTGGAACGGATATCCAGAAAAAAAGATTTGGGGCAAAGGCCAAGGCCAAGGCCAAATTTCTGATTCCGATATCACTTTCATAAGGTTCTGGATATCCACAAACCTTGGGACGGATATCCAGAAAAAAAGTCGAGTCATACTTATGGAGAACGTGTTCTGACCTGCATTGTCGCGCGACAAGTCGGGCCCCGTTTCTCCATAAATTATGGAGAAATGCGTTTCTCCCCAGATTTTACGCAACGTTAAATGTTTTGGAACTTGATGTCCAACTCATTCAAATTTCACATTCTATTATTAATAATATGCTGATTTAATATTATTTATGGAAACAATTTTTACAATTTAGGAATGTAGAAACTGTAGAGTTACCACGTGATCTAAAATAATAAGATGTTAGATTGTGGTTTAACATTATATATCTAGCTTTCACACTCCCCATCACATGTGATCCTGTCACACACGGTGGAGAGATTAGAAACACACCACATTATCTGACATGCCAAATTTTAAACATGCCACATTTTTGAGAATTCCAACATAGTACATTTTTGCACAAATAAATTCGGGTAATATTTCAAGCGAACGAAATCGAACCCAAAAACTTGCGCTCTGGTATCATAACTTTCATAGAAACAATAGTTACACACTATATATAATATACAAAACAAAAACGATACTCCCGGGTCTCGAAATAATTTTTCTACTATAATATCCTGAAATTATCTTGGAATGCTGATGTGGTAATAAGCTTGCTCAATATTTAATTTTCCCTTTAAACAAGCGAGGCCTCAATCATACTCATTTGGCCCATTTGGAAGTTGGCAGATGATGAGTCACTTACTTGAGTTTACCCCCCAACTTGAACGTTATTCGTTGTCATACGGTACTTTAGAAATTTCACTCGAACTTATGTAAAGTAATGTTTCTTTAAGATCAAGGGGAGCATAAGGTTCTCTTTTTTTTTTTTTCTTTAATATTATAGCTTTACAAATCAATATAACGCATGCAGTTGTATCTTTGTTAATTAATAATGAGACTTTTTATACAAGGTCGATCATGAAAAGATTTGTTTTATGTAATACAATTTCATAATGAATTTTACTTTTTACTTTGCTAAAAGTTCATTTTGTTTGGCCATATTTTACTTTAGATGGTTTTGTGCCTCATAACAATTGAAATCTATGTAATACTATTTCATAATGAATTTACTTTTTACTTTTCTAAAAGCTCATGCAGTTGTATCTTTGTTAATTATAGATTTACAAATCAATATAACGCATGCAGTTGTATCTTTGTTAATTAATGAGACTTTTTATACAAGGTCGATTATGAAAGGATTTGTTTTAGGTATTAACTAGATAAAGTTTGGAAATTTCCACGAGCCTATTCCTGACAATAGATTTTGTTGTTCATTAGCTTGGGGTGAACGATTGAAATATGCAACATACATAGTTCTATTTATATTGGTTATAAATAATGCAAAGTCTTAAAGCTTGCGAGCGCTTCACCTTAAAACCAATTGGTGTCAAGGAGAGTAGCCTAAGATCTTTATACATTATATGCAAGGTTTGTCAATTCCCAATGTGAGATAATATCTCTGACACAAAGTACTTGAAAGTTTAGTTTATATAGGAAATCAGTTTCAACAAACACATACTATGTATGTGAATAAAGATGTGAGTTATAATTGTGCACACATCCAACAATATGCAGCGTAATGAAAATAAGAACACACAAAATTAAACGTTTACCCATTCTTCCTCGTCAAATAAGGCTTTAAGCACAAAAAGTTTTTTCACTATGAAAGATCTGATTTACAGACTAAAAAAGTAATAAGTAAAAAAAAAGATTAAAATACTAAATCAACTTCTAATCAACTTCTAAATTAAGAACAATCTTTCTTTAACAAGGAAAGCCTATTTTAAACAGAAGAAAAGCAAAGAACTTGAATGAAATCTAGATTTGAGTTTAGATGTAAGACGCACTTACAATCTCAATAGTTATCACGAATTCGTGAATAACAAAGTGTTTTTCTATTACAAAGAATTCTTGATTTTTAGTCTTCTCTTGTGCCATGTACTCTTTATTTTTAGGCACGCTTGAGAAGTTATTCAATCAATCTCTTCCTCTTTTGTAGAAATCCAAATCATATAACGAAACACAAGATTGATCCTAAAAAGGAAAAGAAATTTGTTAGTAACATTAGTTATAATCTAAATAAGTCAAAATATATTTACATAAAAAAAAGATATATAAATACTAACAATATACTTTTCCATATATGATTCTAAATCTTTGATAGGAAAGTCAAAAATTCGCTTACAAAATCTACCAATTTGTTTCAAATTAGAGAAGACAATATATCCTAAAATCTCACTCTTTCGGTACTATTTCTCAGCCTAATGACGTTACAAAAATTAACGAAAATGCCAAAGAAAACTAGAATTCGTTAAATGAACTAACACCCGTTAATAATAACACTATCCTCGTTTTAATAGACAGTAGACACCAATTTCAACCTTCTTCTCCATCTTTCGAGCATAGCCTTCAACCCACCATTAACACCACCACCATCATCATTAACACCTTTGCACAACCAAATCTGAAAGCCCACGGAGGATGATCATTTAAAGTAAACCCAGAAATTCAAACAAAACCCCATAATCAATTCCAAATCGAACTCAAGATTAAACCCAAATCGAAGCCAAAATCAAACAAAAATCTGAATTTTCGCGTTGAAACATTTCTGGCACATGTTGATTGTCGCCGGATTTTCGGTGACGCCGCAGTTGTTTATGCACAAAGTCAGGGTTACCGGTACGACCTTGAACTCCGTCTCTTCATTTGCTGTCCTTTGTGATATAATTTTTAGATCTTGGAGAGAGAGAGAGAGAGAGAGAGAGAGAGAGAGAGTTCTTGGACAAAAAATGGCAAAGAATGCCCTTCTTTCTGATACCAATTTTCAGATCATTTACTTGTTGAAGAGGTATGTTATTAATAGATAAAAACATATTTAAGGGACTTGTAGTACGACAAGGAGGATGTCGTGTAACATTCACATGAACGTTGTTAGAGATATTATCTCAAATTGGAAATTGAAAAACATTATCTATAATATATGAAGATTTTGGGCCACTCCACTTAACACCAATTGTTTTTAAAGTGAAACCTTAGACTTTAATATGATATCAGGGAGTGGAGTCCTAAAACAACATGGAGACGGAAGAAAAAAGGAATCCTAAATCATTAATGAGTTTGGGTTGAGATCGAATTGCAAAACAAGGAAGAAAAGACACTGAAGATCAGTTTCTTGGATTTGTTGAGCACAACCTTGCACCAAATAGGCACACGACCATGTCAATAAGTGCAGAGCACTCCAGTAAGATTTGTTTCCTATTTCAACGAGATCTTTTCTACGAATATATTTAGAAATTCCTTGTACAACTATAAATACATAGATACGACTTAGAACACATTGTAGCACATATTTGAGAGAATAATTAGTTTATTCCTGTCTTACCATTGCCCCCGGACGTATTTGATTTGTTCAAGGAATCGGGTTAACATTTCTTTGTGTTTGTGTGTGTGTTCTTCCATATATTAGTGCGTGTGGGTGTGTTTGATTATTTTCGTTGATTGTGTGGGTATCACTAAATTTCCCAGCAACTGGTATCAGAGCTTTGGTCATTGATAAAAAATCATTAGTTGATTTTTGGGTCGCGTTCCCGGGAATTCTGTGGAGCAATCAAGATGGGAAAATCAACCATTAAGAAATTCAAAGGAGGGATTTTCACATTTTGGATGACGAGGATCACAGACTATCTCTATAGTATTGATCGATGAGATCGCACAAAACACGTTGTAGACCAAGACAATGATGGAGATGCTACAACTTATGTCCGATATATGTATGAGAAACATCCAACATCAACAAGGTTCACTTAATGAGGAGGAATGTTCAACCTGAAGATGTCGGAGGGTATAACGGTAGCAGCTCATATCAGCAGTTTCAAAGGTATGGTGGACCAATTGAGAATCGTCGTTATAACCTTTACCGACGAGGTGCATGCTATGATATTAATTTCATCGTTGTCCGATAGTTGGGATTCGATTTTTATGGCGCTAAGTGTGTCAACAAACGAGGCACCATTAAAGTACTCACAAGTTAGAGATTTCATCCTTGGCATGGAGTTGCGAAGGAAGGGGAAGAGAGAGACTTAACACAAGCACTAAGGGTGGGAGTGGTAAAGGGAGGAAGGGAGGACCAAGATCTAAGAAGCATCCGGTCAAGTTCTACAAGTGTGGTGCTAAGGGTCATACCAGTTATGAATGCCTGGATAATTCTAACATAGCTGACGGTCACGCAGGACTCGTGGAGGAGTACATTGCAAATGCATTGTTCTTGAGAGAAAAGAAGTCGTATGAGGCTTGGGTATTAGATTCAGATGCATCGTTTCATTCATGTATTGATTCAGATGAGATAGAGCAATACACCTCGGGCGATTTGGGGTGTTCAATTCTATCTTGGTGATGATCAACCTTTATAGATCGTGGGAAAAGAGGATGTACAGATCAAGACACAAAGTAGGGCTGTTTTGGAGTTGCGTGATGTGAGGCACATTCCTAGCTTGAAGAGGAGATTGATTTCCATTGGAAAGTTAGACAATGAAGGGTATGGAGTAATCTTCAATGGTGGGTCATGGAAATCAGAAAAGGAGAGGAGGTAGTAGCTTTATGGAGTTAGGAGAAGATGTTGTACATTACCTGCAACAACATTATTCACTCGGGTAGGAGCAAGAGGCTAGCCGACTTGCTGTTGGTGGAAAAGGGAGAGCATCAACAAACGGCATGTTAGGGGGAGGATGACTCAAAATTGATCATCGCGGAGAACAAGTCGCGTGGACCTAACAGAGAGCGAGGAAAGACCACAAGCAGTCAATGCAAGAGACAAAAGGAGACCGTGTTTAATGGAGGGGCATTGCGAGGAAAGTGGGTTTGAAAGGAGAAGGCGATGTTGGACTTTCATAGAGGAATCAAAGGTGAAATTGGTTCAGAGAGGCAAAAGGAACCCAACATGGAGAGGTTGAAGTGTCGCTTGGCTTCAACTCGCCTTAGCACTTGAGCGAGGAGGATCGGTGATGTCAAGTTAGGATGAGAGTCAAATGTGTTCGGAGGATCATTCCATGGTGGGAGTTGATGGTTAGGGTCTATGGTTATGGTTTTAGTCTCCACAGGGGATTGTTGGGAGAGGAGTCCTAAAACATCATGGATGACGGATGAGAAAAGGAAGCCTAAATCATTAAGGAGTTTGGGTTGAGATCGAATTGCAAACCAAGGATGAAAAGGAAAGTGAAATTCTCCGGGAGGGGTGACACGACCATGCTAAGGAGGCATACACGGTCGTGCCACTAAAGATCAGTTTCTTGGATTTTTCCGAGCACGACCGTGCTCCAAATAGGCTGACCGCGTTCGTACGTGCATAACACTCCAGCCAGATTTATTTCCAATTTCAACGAGATCTCTTCTATGAATAGATTTATGACTTTCTTGTACAACTATAAATACATAGACACGGTCCATAACACATTGTAGCACATATTTAAGAGAATAATTAGTTTAATCCTGGATTGGCATCGCCACCGGATGACTTGATTTGTTCAAGGAACCGGGTTAACAATAACTTGTGTTTGCGTGTGTTATTCCATATATTAGTGTGGGTGTGTTTGATTGTTGTCATCGATTGCGTGAGTATCACTAAATTTCCTAGCAATCAGAGTATGTGCGTTACACGTTCAGGTCCAACGGCCTACGATATTGCTCTGCGTCACCCTAAATATGTCTAGGAGTCCTCCAGGTTGTAGAAATAGATGATTTCCGGGATGTGGTACTTATAGGACTGCTGATCGGCCGTTAATTAACGTAATCTCAATGATTGATTGCGGGCGTTTTCAATAACAAAGTGATCAAAAAAAATATTGAGGACCCACATGACAACAAATGTTTTTGATTTTAATATATTGGAGTACATAAATGCTTCTGATGCAAATTTGATTTTTGCCCCAGAGGCAATTAAAGAATACTAGTTAATAAAAGTGAAAATCAACCACCACATGTTTCAGGTTTAAAGAACAGGGAATTTTCATTAAGATCGTAGATGAAACGCGTATCCTGTTGCTGCAATGATCCCAAAATGTTAGGCCAATCACTATTGGCTTCCAGCATGTTAAGGCAGAAAGTATTATCTTCCCAATTGAAAAGGTACACACTTGTCACAGGCAAATCAAGTTCAACAAAGTCCTCTAAATGAAACGTAATGGTCTGCATGTAAGCCATTAGAAGTCGACGAGATCGCCAGTTATAGCGATAGCAGAGATCTGGCTCGTCAGAAATTCGAGTGAAATGTCTAGTCTTTGAGAGATGCTTCTGAATCTTGGATTTGATTCCAAGGTAAGCGACTCTGTTTAAAAACGTGAATGGAGAACCAGTGTCGAGGAGTAAACCCCCGTTACCACCATTAGGATTTGGAGCAAATGTCCCTGGAGGAAGATTAAGGCGCTCTTCTCCAACCGAGATATCAAGTAGATTGATAAACCATCCATGAGCATTGCTGTGTTCAATAAAAGGGACCGTTTGAAGTTTTGCGTCAGGGATGTTCGGAATATCATCTCCAAACGTGACCAAGTTAACCACACTTGGAGCTGTGTTGACATCAACGAGGCAGTAAGAGAATCGGCCTTTTCCTCCACGTTGGCTCAACTGGCTGGGAAAAGAATCTGCGTGCCTACTCATTCCTAAGACTCCAGATATTATAGTGTTGGAAGGGAATCCAAAACCAGCTGACACCAATGAGCACCCGAAACGTATGTTGGAAGCAGTTTGGGCTGGATTATTATCCAAGGAAGAAAAAGTGTCGTAGGAAGCAATTCCCTTGGTATACTGTCCGTTCATGTATTCAGATTCGTACTGGCATTGACGTCCATTTTTGGTGTAAATTGGGGCATTACAGTTGAGATCATAAGAAGACATTTCACGATAGGTGATGGATAGTTGGGGATTGAACTTTGCTGTTGATTGGGAAACATGTGGTGCAAGAAGCACACTGTGGCCACGAACGAATACCCCCGGTGTCAAATACTAGGAATACTTTCTGAGCTGGGACTCCTATCCTCATTTCAACCACGATTCTTTCTTCCTCCTTTGTGAGAGGAGGCTGGATCACATCGGTATGAATGGTTTTGTTGGCTGTTGATTTATTAACCGAAGTCCAGTAAGAAGCTCGGGCTTTTGAGGCATGGACATAGGACTTATACCTCTCACGAAAGGTATTATTTCTGTGGGAGGCACGAATGAGCTTTAGGCTAAAGCCAGCAGGTTTAGAGGAAGCTTTTGGGATGTGAAAGAAGGATATTAGAAAGATTAGAAGAGTGGTTGCAAGTATGGCTTTGATTCCAGCCATGTTTGGGGGATGAATGAATCATTTAGTCCCCTGTCCTTTCTATATATATTCATTGGGAGGACGAAAGGACACACTTTTCTCTTTACTCGGATATTGAAAATTTGTTACCAAAGAAATACATCTTTGTCAAAGTAAATTACATAAATAAGTAGAGCATTATGTATATTTAAATTCTAATTCCTAATATTTCATATGATTTTGGAAATATAACAAAGAAAAAAAAGTCTGACCATGTTAATAAAAGAAGAATAAATATTATATTTATATATATTCATATGTAATACTTACTGCTTCCTAATTAAATATTTTTTACTTTAGATGATTTTGTTCCATAACAATTGAAATATACGTAATACTATTTTATAACTTATTTATTATTACTTTCTACGTAATTTATTTTTATAAGTAGTTGAATCTCATTGGTTATATGTAAAACTATATGGCATACTATTAAAGAAATCTATGTAATATTATTTCATGTATTTCACTTTAAAACTGCACGACTTTGACAAGTTAAGTATTGTAAATAAGTTTTAATAAGGCCTCATTTCTAATTTCAAAAAAAATAAAATAAAATTCATTTCTCAGATAGACTAAACTTTTATTGTAATTTCAAATATTACGTAAGAATGAGATTATCTTCATGATGTGTTTTTAAATTTTTTGGACCAAAACATAAATGTTACCTTTTATTTATTTACTTATTTATCTATTTTATATTTTTAATCGAAAAGGGCAAAGCCCCCTAAATTTTATTAATAGAAAGCTAGCTAGAGTATTAGGCTCGACATCCAAACACTTATCTTCAATATTCGGGAGGCCAAAGGATTTGTTGATGAAAGAGGGATTAAAATCATAAATTTTACCCCTAACAAAAATTTTTCCAAAATGTGGAGTGATCTATCATCTATGTCCTCCCCAAGATGAGCAAAAAAATTTCTAACCACGCTTTCGACATAAAATGAAACCTTAGTAACAGTAGGCAAAAAATCTCTATCCTCCAGAAATTGGTGTACCCCTAGACTTTTAAACTGATTCACATTAATTTCCTTTCATTCAGAATTATTTTGTCTGAGTCTTCAACCCACTTATCCAAATTTGATTTATAATAGAATTCGTCCGAGAGAAATGGACGTTCATAGTAACCAAATGATTCATAATCTGATTTGGATTAGTGAGAACGAGTAGGAGTAGTTACCTCAGGCCATGAGATGGGAGAATAAGATGGAGAGCTTGACTGTGGCTTGAACTTGGCTGCTGGTGTTGTCTCAGGTGTTGCCATTGGATTGGCAACACTTGGGGCAACACTGGTCTGAACTTTCTATCTCTTGGCAATTGTGTCTAGTGCTTGAGCTAGGATTTTTTCATCCTCAAGCCATGCTTCCTTATCATCATCTGAAGTAAATGAGGGCTCCTTTGTTTCTTTGAAAATTGGGTCCGAACCTTCTTCGGACGAAACATTGAGAGAGGAGCTTGAGCTATCTTCCACTTCGACAGGATCATCAACTGTGTTTGATCGGATTTTAGACCTAAACAATGTCTTAATCCTTTCGGATTGTCGATGAACTCCACCTCTAAATGACAAAGAAGCATCAAGAGCTTTTCGTTTCTTGGTTTTCTTTTGGGGTGCAAAGGTGAGCTCTATGGAAGGAGTAGCTTCAGGAAGGCTTATAGGAATGGGAATTTGAAGAGGATTGTAGACAATGATGTCCAAGCTTGGAGAGGTTGAGGGTGTTGTTGAGAATGTCGCCGGAGATGTCTCCATTGGAATGGCGACATTTGAGGCAACACTCGAGGGAGCTAGAGGGGAGATTTCCATGGGGGACGAAATTTTGGATGATTTTGAGGGGCTAGCCATGAAAGATAGAAGAGAAGAAGACGAAGAGGAACAAGGGAAAAGGGGGGTACCATTTAGAGAGAGAGTGACAAGGTGAGAGATAGAGAGGAAGAGGGTTTTAGAGAGGGGAGTAATTAAATGGATAATGGGTTTTTAATTTTGATTTGACATTTCAAATTCACTTAAACCCTTATCTCAACAACCCACACACAGTTATCCGGTCAAATTGATTTAAAAATGTAATTTTTTTTTTCATTTTTTAATATATAATAACTAAAAATAGTTTTAGAAATATCCATAAAATTTTGTTTTTCAATATTCAAAAGAAAATTAATTTTAAGAAATATATACTTCGGAATTACATTTAGTTAGACAAAAATTAAATATTTTTGCTAAAAACCTTTTGTACAACCGACCTCATCCTCTCTGAGTTCAAGCATCATGGCCTTGTATTCCAAAGCTTTTCTATCCTTGTACCCTCTCTTGATCAGCAACAACGATCTTGACATGGTCTTCACATGTTTTTGACGTTGTTGACACAAACAAGGACTTGGTTAAAGTTTATGCATAAAACTCTTTTTATGCATAACTTTGTTTTTCAAAAAACTCCACGATTTTAGCTCATTACTCCATCATATTATAACCTGAAATATGAACTTACAACATATACTAAACAGATCATATTAGAACATTAGTACATAAACAATTAATCAAGAAATGTGCAACTATATAATTTTTCAGCACATAAAATCATTTGGGAAATCATCTGGAAAGTGCTGAAATCACTTAGGATATCATCTGCGTTTTACATTAATAATCTCCCCCTTTGTTGGATATTTCTTCTCAAACCTAATGTGTTGTACACCTGTAATTTGCTAGTCCACAATAATATAGATAGAGCATAGAGTCAAAACATAACATCTCCATGTAGATCAACTCCCGCTTAATCAAGGAGCCAATAAAAAACAATGATTTATCAACAGAAATTAATTTATTTCAAACAAAAAATTTATCGAAATAAACTAAGTTAAACATCAAACAGATAAATCAATGTAGGAAAACAATTATCCAAGCAAGTACACCACCTAAGGGTTAAAGTTTTAAAACAAACCATCTAAAGTGTTTGCAACCAAAATTTCACCACCATAAACAAATAAAAAAGCAAATTGTATAGAACCACATCACCAACATAAAAAGAAATTGTTTTAGGACACTAAATCAAATCCACCAAGTAAGTAGTGGCAACATCTACCTTCAGGTTCAATAACCTTTAGGTTTTCAAACTTCTTCTTCTCATAGTCCTCTTCTTCTTCTTCCTTCTGATCTCCATAGGTGGATCAATATTAACAAATTTTGCTGAAGGAGGGATGACCACGAGTCGTGTGAAAAGCTGGTTCACAAACCAAAGTTGTTGATGGCGCAATTATCTCCCTTAACTTCCTAAAAAAACTGAACTTACCAGATTTCGGCTTTTCCTTAAACTGTGCCTTAAACAATTTTAACTCTAGTTCGCAACCAAAATCATCATCTTCTTCTAAGGATGTGCACGGTGTTAAATCAAGCTTCCTCTAAAACTTATCTATTGAGTCAAGTGGGATAGGATGACCTTCATTGAAATATATTACTTGTTCATGCACACATGGCAACCCATGATTTGTGCGTAATTGACATCCACAATTCTAAGAAAAAAATCCAATAATTTTGGACCCCTCAAATTCCTTGAACCAAAGTTGTTGATGGCGCAATTATCTCCCTTAACTTCCTAAAAAAACCGAACTTACCAGATTTTGACTTTTCCTTAAACTGTTCCATAAACATTTTTAACTCTAGTTCGCAACCAAAATCATCATCTTCTTCTAAGAATGTGCACGGTGTTAAATCAAGCTTCCTCTAAAACTTATCTATTGAGTCAAGTGGGATATGATGACCTTCATTGAAGTATATTTCTTGTTCATGCACACACGGAAACCCATGATTTGTGCGTAATTGACATCCACAATTCTTAGAAAAAAATTCAATAATTTTGAACCGCTATAATTCCTTGAATACTTCTGTAGATGTGCCATCTACAAAGTAATCCTTTAGCTTTCGGAACCACATTGTTGCATGCTTTAATCAAAGCCAACTCCCTATATATGATGATAACACGTGGAGTGGTACATCCATGCATCATTGACTTAAGACAACTTAATGCCCAATTATAGTTTGACTCTGTTTCATTATGCATGAAGACAAATGTTACGTAAAAGGTCATATTAGTTGAAGTTACACCAACAATTTCAAGGAGAGGCATCTTATATCTATTGGTTTTATATGTCGCATCCATCAACAACACATGTGGAAATGCATGCCATATCTCCAAAGATTTTGGATGAGCAAAGAATAAATCTTTTAATTCATTAATTGAATCATTTGTGCGAAACTCAAAAATATAGTCGTTTTGCTGTAAAAATGACATAACAACTTGCATTTGAGTTTTACTAGCTTTTTCCACCATTTGAATCTTATGGTATGCATTATATATGGTTTTGATACAAGACACATTATCCAAATTTTGTTCGTGGTTTTACTTTTTTTTTTGACAAATCTTCCACTAACCTAGCTTCATCTCCAGACAACCTCCTTGAATATGGATGACCTTCCATATGTAATGCAGGGTCATGATTATGTAATTCACATATTACTTTCAGTCTCCAAAAATTACCCATTTGTGAAGCAGGACTATTTGTGAAGCAGCTAGAACAATGTTGTCAGAAATAACCTACCTAACTATTTTTGGGATCAATAGCTCTCACTGAGAATTGAAGGAAAGGATGCACTCTCCTTGGCCACCACTCCTCCACTGCATCATAAGGTGGAAAATCACCAAAGGGAGAGAAGAAACTGAAAGTTCCTGAAGTATTGGCACTTTCTTGGGCAATGAAGGCCTTGTAAGAATTTTTTTATGAGGACCAACATTTTCCACCTCATCTACTGCAATTGGACTGCAGCACTTCAAAAATTGAGAAAACATCTTCATATAAGTCTTAGATGGAGAACTCTGCACCCCTGCAAAGTTATCTCCAGACCCCTCCAATACTACATAACTAAAAGAGAGTGAATCCCTCTTTACTGCAGTATACTTTCTGACAGCTAAGGAGTCATATTGACCAATTGGTGGTTCAACCTTAATCCCTCCTTGGCTTTCAATCTTCACCAGCTCTCCCAGTATATAAACTCTCTCATCCTCAGTCCTGATGCATTGACTACTCTCTCCCTCCATCTCTTGACCAACAACTTGATCTTAGCTGTCTGACCCTCATCATCATCAAATTCTCTCATAGCCTTTCCCCTTTCATTGGATATCTCTATTAACCTTTCCTGCTCTCCTTCTATCATCCCTAATCTCTCATCTTCCCAATATCATTTTCGTGTCTCTCTTTCTCTCAGCTCAACCTCCTTATCTGGATCATCATTCAAGACCTGATCCACCTCTTGAACTAAAGCATTATCAATTTGTATCTTATATGATAAAAACTCCCTCTCAAACCTCTCCTCTTTTGTTTCTCTAAGCTTAGGACTCTTAAACACTAGCCTCTTAGATGTTTTGGACATCATGCTAGGCCTAAACTTAGAAACCAATCTACCCATTTAACCAAAGAAAGAAAGAGTTTGATAAATCCTCATCTGATTCATTTCCTTTTATAGGCAAATTGGTTCTCAGTCATTCTAGATATTATGATCATTCAAACTAGACTTGGCTGCCAAAATGTCTGACAGCTATGAATATGGATCATGCAATTCGAGAACTTTGGAACTTGACACTCACAAACTTCATTTATTTTGGCTGTCTATTTCCTCTGAAAATTCGTCTTGTGTACGGAATTTATTTCCCTGTTTTAAAGGAAGTTATTTTTAAAAGGATAGTGGGGGACAAAAATAATTGTTCATGAATAGTTATCCTCTTAAATGCATTTTCCAACCATTATCCTCCCCACATATTAGCCATTTAATCCAATCCAGCTTTACATTTCATTTATCCTTAATCATTCGAGCTTGATTAAGCTAATGAAATCCCTCTTCTACACCTCAAAAATCCTCTCGCCAACACTCTGTTTTTCTCAAAACCCTAAACCCCTCTATGACAGCAATGGCTTATAGAGATGCCAATGGCTACTTTATCAAGCCTGAGTTCTACGATCACGAAGTTGGAGCTCTCATCCAAACCCTTCTTAAATCCAATAACCTTTGCAAAATGATGGAAGCCCAACCTCCCATTTATGAAAACCTATGCAGAGAAATATACTTGATGGGGGAGAGATTGGCCAGTGGATCTATTCGAGCCAACATTGAGGGGACTGAGATTCTTGTGTCCCCTGAAGTAGTTCAAAAGTCTACAATATCCCAATGAAAGCAGAAAGCTTTAGCAACATTTGGGATATGAAGAGCAATATATTGGATCAATTTTACAAAATATTCTTCAACAAACCCAACTGTGACTATAGCCTTATGCAAGACAAACCTATTAGAAAAGGTACTCTTGACCTATTCAAATCTACACTGATGGATGTTATTATCAAAGGATTTGATGGGAAGCAATCCTCGTTTGATCAAATCAGTCCAAATGAATGGAAACAAGCTTTGAGTCTGATAGCTAAGGATGTGAACTGGTGTGTAGCTCTTCTGCATAACTTCCAACTAGCCTCCTCCATCTTTCCTTGGAAATTCAAGAAACAAACACCAAAAATGAATAACTTCAGATTCATGAGTGGTATTCTTCACCACTTGATTCCACAGCTTAACCCTCCCCTCAATAAGCAGTGGCTTGAAACCACCAAATTGATGAAAACTAGGAGCTTCAGCCTAAGTACATTCAGGTTAAAGGGAAAGAAAGGAATAGTGTTTGGAGATGAAGCAACTGGGACATTAGAAGAGACCACAAGAAAGATGAAGGAAAAGAAAGAGAAAGAAATGAAGATGTGGGAAAAACTTGTGCATATGGTGAATGACAATAGGTCCAAGAGAAAGCATGACAAAGGCATTGTCATTAAGGAATCAGTCCAAGAAAGCAAAGCCATCAAAGCTAGAAAGAGAATTGCCAAGGTTGAAAAGAAGAAAACTGGCAAAGGGAAGAAAATCTCAGAGGAAGAAAAAGATCAAGATGAAACTGATCCTATGATAGATAAAGGAGAGGATATTGATATGGAAGAAGTGGCTGACAGTGAAGAAACCAACTCTGACCATGTCTTCAAAGATATTGATGATTTTGAGGAAGAAGAAGAAGAAGCAAGCCCTAAGGAATTAAGGGGAGTTGATGAGGAAAAAGAACAGATGAGAAAAGCAATAGCTGAATCATTGGCTGAGGCTGCATCTCTGATAGCAAAGAAAGGGCAAGCATTAGGGACAGTTGAGATGGCTCAAGATCTGACAGCCAAGGTGTGGTGAATGCTGTTTTGTGCTGATCTTCCTCTGCCATGAGGATTTGGTTATACCCTGCGAAACCGTCGACGAATGAGCGAACTTCGTATGCAGCAGTGGCATCGACCAACATGTCTATGTTCGGTAGCGGGAAGTCATCTTTAGGGGATGCCTTGTTTAAGTCTCTGAAATCAATACAGACCCGTATTTTCCCATTTGACTTGGCTACTTGCACTGTGTTTGCTAACCATTCCGGATACTCAATCACTTTGATGAACCCTACATTTAATAGCTTCATGATTTCTTCTTTCACTTGCATTGACCATTCCGGCTTGATTCTGCGTAGTTTCTGCTTGATTGGCTTGGCGTTGGGTAGCAGTGGTATCTTGTGCTCTACAACTGACTGATTCAACCCAGGCATATCTTTGTAGGACCAAGCAAAGACGTCGACATATTCTCTGAGGAGCTGTGTCAAGGTTTCTCTGTCTTCCCCCTTGAAGAAGCTGCCGATCTTTGTTTCTCTGGGGTCTTCCGTTGTCCCAAGATTAACTGTTTGCATTTCCTTCTCGTCAACAGGGCTATTCTTTCCACAACGACCTACTTGCTTAGCTAATTCTTTTAAGATTTGTTCGTTTTCTTGATCTATCTCATCGTATGATTCATTATTAACGTGTTCGTTATATTGATTGTTATTAGTTAATTCATCATTCACGATGTTAGCAATCTCAGGGTACTCGGAAAGATCAAAGTTTTCATTAAGGAAGTAAGGGAATACATGTTCAGCCACTGCCTCGATTTCCTCTTGAGTGAGTCCATCGGAGGTGGAGCCTGCTTCTAATGTAAAAGCTACGGGGCCTATCTTCCTGCGGGGATGGGGAGTGCAACCAAGCTCTTTGATCATGAAGTCTTCATCAACCACTGGTCCTCCGGTGACGTGCCAGTTTAGAATTGGCTCATCACATCTCTGTATCAGTCTTGTGTAGTCAGTAGTTGGAGCGTCCCCCTTGGATATTGCATGAATCTGGCTGTCTTCTAACCGGTACAGGTCTTGGAACTGTCGCAGCATGTCTTCTCCCAACACAAAGTCCCATTCACTTGTCATTTCTGCCTCCGTGCCCCACAAACCATTGGGGATTAGTGGGACGGATTCGGTTTCATCTGGAGAAGCATCGCAATCGCTGAAGATTTCAAAGCCCGGTTGGCGCTTTCCTTTATCATCAGTCCATGGTTCTGAAAAGATAAAGTAGGGAATACTTTCCCCTTCTCGGACAAAGTAGCCATTGAGTGTCTTTCGATATGGCTTGAGGTTGTCATTCTTGGTCTTTAGGTCGTCGCAGCCTTTGTAGGTGGTTCCTTCCCACTTGATTTGAGTGAAGCCCCACTCTTCTTCGTCATCTTCATCGTGGATGGAGATGATGTATCCTAGGCCATGCTTTGTGTGAGGCTGGGGGACCGGTGGTGGTTCCGTTGTCCCTTGTAAGTGCTTTCCAAGCCCCAGTCCAGGAAAGTACCCTTTTGCTAGCATCATTCTCCAGACAGGAAGGCTTCCGGAAAACCAAAGTGCCTTGGAGTAGTCATTTTTGTTGCAAGTTTCTATGATATTCACAGTGCTTTCTTTCTCAATCTTAAAGAATTAATCAGAATTGAAGAGGGAAATACTGACTAACTATTATTGAAAAACAGACTTGATACTCTTGCCCACAAATGAAGTCTTTAGGCAAGTAGTACCCGACTAAGCTAAACTAGACTACTAACCGTTTCTTTTGCAACTAAAAGTAAATAACTGAAAGAAAAAAGAGACCCCTCATTTGTTTGAACTCATCCAAACTATTCCACCACTTGGGCAAACTCTGATGGCGTCGTTGTCAATCAAGTCTTGGACTGCATTCTTTAGGTTGAAACAATCGTTGGTGTGATGGCCATAGCATTGATGGTAGAAGCAATAGAGGTGCGGAGATCGACCTTCCCTCTTAGGTTGGTAGCCTTCCATTGGTTTCATCTTTCCATCCTTGTGAAGGCTTCTAAAGAGATGACCTAGTGTGATGTTTCCAATGTCGGAGAAGACTCTACCTTTCCTTCGCTTAGCCATTTGATTGTGGAGGTCTCGAATGTGGTTCTCATAGTGTTGCACGAAGACGTTGTGGCGAGACTGATATTCTTCCTCCATTTGCTCTTTGAGGTCACGGTAGAGAGTATTGAGGAAATACTTGACCCTCTCATCAATGTCATCTTCAATGTGGGCTTCAAGGTTGATGCACTTTTGGGTCATGGTTTCGAGTTCACTCTTGACTTCCTCAAGCTCTTCAATCAGCATCTTTGTCTTTTCAGCTTGGATGGATTCTTCCATGTGATGCCACGAGTCATTGTCGTTAATTTCTTTGCGGGGCTTTGGCAAGTTGAGTTTTGATATCACTTAGCTCCTCTTGTACGGACGATCGCCCACTGTCGGAGTCGCTCTCCATCTTTCGGAAATCCCTAGCAATGCGGGTAGAAGGCAGATCAAAGGCTTCTCTCCAACCCTCAACATGCTCCATTTCAGCGACAAGGGCCTTGGTCAAGTCTTGCAAAGTGTGTTGTTCAAGGCATTCCTTGGTCATGACATGCTTTCCTGTAGACATTGTGTTGGGAGTCTTGGAGTTGAGTAGCTTCGGAAAACTGACAGAAGAGATGCAGATATCAGGATCTAGCTCCAACGAGTCGGAAGCAGGCTCAAAATGGCTCAGGCTCAGATTCAGCAAACAGAAGCATTATCCCGTGCGAGATATGTTGTCCCGCGCGAGATAACCACACGGAAAGTCGATTTTTATTTAGACCTAACTTTTGGTCGGAACGGAAAGTCCGTTTTGAGGGGTTTCTAAGGCCTTTATCAGAACCTAACGACTAAGCAATCAATCCGATTTTTGTAAGACAAAGCCATGTAAGATTGTTTTTTTTTTGAAGGATTATATGCATATTTTTTTTAAAGGGACATCCGAAAGGGTCATTCCGAAGGGACTTTTTCCGAAGGGACTTTTCCGAATCCTTTTTCAATTTTGCATGGCTTTGTTTTGGTCAAAAACAAGAAAAGATCACCGAGTCAAAACCGACCGGTCACGGAGTGATCCTAAAAAGGTCAATCTACATGAGAATGTGGCGATGCAGGGCTGGAAGGCTAGGCTCCCCGCGATATGACAATCTAAGTGGATTGAATACGCGGAGTGGGATTGTCCAACTTCGGAGAAACCGGCGACTAGGTGGTTACCGTCATCCGTCCTTAGTGTGGATCCCGGGTTGATAGAGGGTATGCAGTGCAATGACAGTTATAATATGAGTGCGCGTGTGTGATAGTCAATCTAGGTGATAGAGTAAAATAGAGAGTTTTTTTTTTGAAAGCAAAAGAAAAACAGATAGTGGCCGCACCAAGTGGTTGCCTACGTTTCTCCCAAATTAGGAAGACTCAGGCCGTCGTAGTTCCACATAACGAGAGGGAAAGAGAGATAAATAATTCAATTTACAACTCCCGAATCCCCAATGGACCGGACTTTAATTAAATAAAACCCAATCGCACGCAGTTTATAAATAATAATCAATTATTAAAGGAAACGAAGGTTCGAGTTCTACACCTTAAGGGAGGCCTTAAGATGCGAGAACTCTGCAGATAATGAATTCTGGGATCTCCCTTACGTGTTCGACCCTCGTCTTGGACCACGGGATGAACAGGAGAAACCAGAAAACAACCAGATTGCCGAAGCCATATCTCGCGCGAGATATGATATCTCGCCGCGAGACATGCTTCATCTGAGAGCAAAAAATTCGAAATTACTAAATTTTTGAAAACCTCTCTTTTAATTTTGACGCAAGTTTAAGCCTCTTAATTTTAAGTCCAAAGCAGAGTCGCCACTGTAGCGTTGTGAGGAAAAAGAAAGGAATAATGATTTTTATCTTTCCTTTTCATTTTTGAGTCGCCACCTATATTATTCGGTTGGAGAAAATAGGAAAACCATTTTGAAAAAGATTTGGGTTCGGGGCTTAGGTTATGAAATAGGTAGGTCAAGGAGCATCCATTTCACCCAATCCGGAGATCGGTCTTGCTAAAGAAAAGAGAGGTTTTCAAAAGAAGGGAAAAAACGATTTTTTTAATATTATAAACAAAGGTCCATTTAACGGGGTTAAACGGAATGTAGGATCGATTGCTTCGAGACCGTCTCCATGATTTGGAGAGGCTCTAGGCCGATCCTAGATTCTATGGACTTATACCACTCTAACAATCAATTAGAAAGGGATTTAGGAATTACCTTGCGTGAGGTGATTTGGACAGAGTTTCGACTCAAGTTTAGAGTCGACTCTTGACACGGACAGAGCTTCGCTTCGGTCCTTGACTTGGAGCTTGATGCTTGTTTATCAACAAGGTCGACAAACAAACTATGAGGTGAGTTTTTAGGGTGATTTCGTAGGATTCTTTCAAGGAGAGAAACCAACAAAATGTGTGTGTTGTGAAAATTCCTGGACCCCTTGAACCTTGGAAGTCACCAAGTATTTATAGGGGTTGGGGAAGTGTTGAAGATGAGATCAAACACTCCAAGATGGTTCTAGACTCCTAATTCTATTGGTTGGCCGGAGAGATAAAGTTTTATCCTGAAAAGAGGTTGAAATCGACGAGGGAATTGTCGTCTGCAATCTGCAGAGGGGGGATATCTCGCGCGAGACACGCCATCTCGCGGCGAGATATTGCTCCTGTGGACAGTTTTGTCCTTTCCTCGTTATCTCGTATGCAGTTTATTCCCAAACTAACGGTTGTTAGTCAAAACTCAACGAAACATGACGAAATGGTGGATTTCTACTCCTTGACTCAAAGCGAGACTTAGAGTGGTATAAGTATGTTCCGATGTGTTCAGAATGGGGTGTCTACACATTCTATCAAACACATCTCCCACTTCTATCACCTCTTCTTGGGTAGCCTTCCTCTTTCTCACTCTTGATCCGATACCAGCACTATCTTCCTTTGAAGGGACCTTCTTAGGAATCATTGGTGGCTTTGTGTCTATCCTAGATGGTGAATCTCCAAACATAGCATCAATGTCATCCAGATCAAAATCTGATCCCGAAGCAACTGGTTTGGAAACCGTACCAATTATGAAGAATGTCAAGAAAAGTTATGCGTTAATTAAGAGCAGGATAAAAACATGCTTACCTGTGGACATGATGACGGATGGAGATGCCCTATCTTCTTCTCGAGCAGCAAAGGGTGCTTCGATTAGGCCTCTGGTTGACCTTTTTTCTAAGGGCAATTTGAAGAATTCCTCAAGCTTTGCTAATGTGTCCTCCTCCGGTGGAAAGAGTTATCCCTAGTCAATATCTGCAAGAAAATAGAGAAAATTACGATTTCAGTCTAACTCGAAATTGAGAAATCACAAAGTCAGAAATCAAAATACCTCCCTTATTCCATTTGCTAGGTATTTCTTCTCCTCCTTCAATTGATGCTCTATCGACAAAGAAAAACCTATTCTTCCATCCTCTATCATTTGAAGACATCGTCGTCATTAAGGAACTTCTACCTGACATTTTCTTAAAAAGATACCTTTTTGACCCAAACGGCTGGAAATCATATGAATAGGCTATCTCACTAAGCCCTAGGTTCAAGCCATTTTCCCTATTGACTTTTATCACAAACGCGAAAATCCTCCATGCCATAGGAATTAACTGGACGTAAGCAAGTTGAGTTCTTTGGAAAAATTCAGCGACTAAAGAAGGAAAAGGATAGCTAAACCCTAGGAGGAAGGGATATTCCAGAATGCAAATCCATTTTTGGGAAACTAAGTCAGACCTAAGATTGACTGAGAAAGGGTGGAAGATAGCACCTTCAGGGAAGCAACATTGTCGTTTTAACAACTCAATTTGGGCGTTGCTATACACGCATGTTTCCTCATTTGGCTTAGAGAGAAGGTTCTCACATTTGAAATCTCCAAAATCAACCTCTATAGGCTCTTGTAGAGAAGTCACACTTTTCATCTTTGAAGAACTCCATCCTGTCTTGGGAAGACATCAAAGCCACCATTGACGCTTCAACAAAAAAAATAACGGTGAACCAACTGAAATGCGAAGCCTGGCCCTACGCCAACCAAGGCCCTCCCATGACAGAAATAGGAGAGACAAGCAAAGAAGCAAAGCCAGAGGTGAACGTACTGACACGTTCCGGTCAAATCCCGGTAAATCCTCCAAGAACAGACAAAAGGCCAGCCATGCCTGAGCCTCGAACCGAAAAAGGCCCATACGCCTAAGAAGTCAAAACTCTTGACCTAAAGGCTGAAGATCCTATCTTAACTTAGCTCAAGCGTACTCAGGCTAACATCTCCCTCTGGTCCTTATTCACTTTCTCTTACCCGCACAAACTCAAGCTGGAGGAAAGCCCAGCCCAGATCATGGTACCTATCACCATGACACCAGATGAAGCGGTCCAGATGATCGGCAACGTTCATTACAGCAACATCATCACTTTCACGGAGCTCGACCTCCCAAAATTTAGGGCTGACCACAACGAGCCTCTCTACAAAACAATTCAACTTGACGAGCCCCGCCTCCCTCGGGTCTTGGTAGACGGAGTGTTATGCCCTAGGCCTATGATTGATAGACTTATGTGTTGACATTATTTATTATTTTATGAGAAGTTTATTATTTGATTATTATATATTTTGCATATTTGTCTGTAGTAATCTCCGTCCCTAATTATTAAGAGAATAATTAGTATAAATATTAATAGATAATCATATAATGATTATATGCATAGAGATGCACATAAAATTTATGGGTACTTGTTAGAGAACAAGTGACTGGACTTGACCCGTATGAGATTTATGTCATGGTCAAATGTCATAAATAAATCTCATATGGTCACTTCATTTAGTCCCTGAGATTATCATGACCTTACATATGATGAAAGTCACGTTTGATTTTAGTCAAACGATATCTTAACACGATATATATAAAGGCTATTTTGGCATGATCAGATTCATGATGGGAAGGATGATAAGTCAAGATGGAATTTGTCCCTCGAAAGAGAGATGTTTTGCTTGGGCCCCTCGATGAGTGATAATGATGAAAGTGTATGGCCATACCCCAATGCGATTGGATTATCTTTATACTCGAAATCGAGAAAGCATTGAACAAAGACAAGTTAACGAGGACCAGGACTTGTGTTCAATATAACATCGCGAGACAAAGGGAGAAATGGAAGTGTACCATTGGAAACGTGAACTCTTACGTTATATTATTTAGGTTGACATAATGGCTTGCCAGAGTCCGCTTAGTCTTATGAGAGTCGATATGATTGTGCACATTGCCAACATAATATAATCCTATTGGGTCACACACAACTAGAATGAATTGATTAAACCAGAGGAAGAATGATTGAGAGAATCCTGATGTGACTTAAGACACGCGCGATAGAACTTGTCCATGGGACTCGTCTGGTCATGCGACACTTTAAGCTACAGAGGCATTTTCAGACTAGTTTCCTAATTTGATTAGGAAACAAATATTAATGCTAAACTAGTATAAATATAACAGTCTGTCAACCCTAATAGCCTAGCCAAATTTCTGAAAAGAAAAACACAACATAATTCTCAATATTCTTCCAAGGTTTAAATGATCTAGCAATCATCAAGAAATCGTTCTTGGTTCATTTGAAGGTGTGGATACCAAGAGAGGGTCTTCGCTCGTTCAACGATCAAGGCCTATAGTTCGAAGCTTGTATTCAGAATCACATCACTACATTGTTCGATAGCTCAAGAACGAAAAGCGTTCAAGGTTGGTTATTTCTATCTCATAGGGATTCAATTTAATTGTATAGAACAGATCCTAGGCTCTTGGGTTTTATGTTAATAGATGCTTAATTCTGCCGCGCATGGACCCGTAAAACCCAACAGTGGTATCAGAGCCCCGTTCGTATGGTTAAGTTTGAATTAACATTCTAGAAAAGAATTGATATAAATTTTTATATGGTTTCTTTGCATGTTTTGTATGTGATAGATTGATTGTTTTTGAAACAATATGCCTAAATCATGTTCTATTGATATTGAATTAATTCTGCTAAAAGTTATTTGCATGATTTAATTGCTCTGTGATTTAGAATTGATTGAAATTGGAAATCTGCAAATTGTCATCTTGTGTCACGCGACAAACCATGTTTGTGTCACGCAACAAAGATTGACTGTGTCACGCGACAGAACCTGCTTGTGTCACGCGACAAAGCTTGCCTCTGTCACATGACAAAACTTACCCAATCTGGGCAGAATCAGTTTGTTGAACAATCCTGTTAATGTGTGAATGTGTTTACAATCTGATATGTTTATGTATTAATCTGGATGCTATAAATTTCTGGAAATTAAGTTTATAGGGCTATGCTAGATTAATTCATTGTTTATGCATGCTTAGTTAATTAAAATATGATTTTATTCATTATTGCGATGCATGAATTATGTGTTCATTACGTGTTAAGAATTTTAGATGTTTAGTTGAAACATTGTATAGTAATTTCCTGAATGTTTAGATTGAAACATTAAGATTTTGGTTTATTATTGTTTATGAGAAACAAGTCATATTACGCAAAATTTAAAAGGAAACGGATTGTCTATTAAAAGTGTTGATTATGTTGTAAATCAGAGCTGATTTCTGATTGTGCATGTCTAGGAGAGTTCTGTCGAAGGAGAGATTTGGTACTTAAGTAGTCCTTGTGGCTCACCTATCTTCCTGGGAACTTACCTGGTGCACGATTATGATTATCTTTGATGATATGCTTATAATCTACTTTAAAGAACCTTCATTTAACTTTTAAGTTCTTTATGCCAATTCATGATTAAAATACTTGAGACCATTCGGATAGTTTTTGGGGGGGGGGGCTTTCCATAGCAATGTACATTGATTCTATTCGTATGCGAGCAAGATGAGGAAATGGTGGTTCCTATACGTTTAAAGGTAATGAACTTAATTGGGTTATCCAAATGGTTTTGGACCCAAGGCATAAGATGAGATTAAAATATGCTTAGACAAATGATGTCTTGAATAAATCTCATAAAAGATCTAAGAGTCATATATGTGATATGATTGATGTTTCTACCTAATTAATTTAGTTTTGAGCGGTTTGCCATAGCAAACTTCAAATTAAATTAAAGTTGGATCTTAGCCCATTAAATGTATATTATGCTTATTTGCATTGGAAGGTGTATAATTTAGTGCGAGCATTTTATGTAAATGCAGTATACTTTTCATATAATATGTTTACTTATATGTGTTCATATTTTATGTATATCTTTTGTAGAATTAAATGGCATCAAACAATAATCATCATTTGTCACTGCGATCTGTCCTTGAGAAGGAAAAGTTGGAGGAGAATGGTACAAATTATATGGATTGGATCCGTAGCGTGAGAATCGTTCTCAGGCAAGAGGAGAAATTATACGTTCTCGAGGAACCTATTCCACCTGAACCTGCTGCCAATGCTACTAGGGCAGTAAGGGATCAATATCTGAAGCACAAGCGTGATTCTACTTATGTTGGTTGCCTCATGCTCTCCGCCATGTGCAAGAGCCTTCCGAAGGATCTTGAGCACATAGGGACAGTTGATCTAAACAATCGACTGATGGAAATGTTTCAAGTTCAAGCAAGGCAAGAAAGGTATAACACAGTTAAGGCCCTAACCTCATGCAACATGAGTGAAGGACAAGCTGTTGGTCCTCATGCTTTAAAGATAAAGGGCCACATCGAGCATCTTGAAAGGCTCGGTTTTCCAATTAGCCAAGAGTTGGCTACTGACATGATATTGAATTCATTGCCCGAAGGTTTTAGTAATTTCATAATGAACTATAACATTGGGGGCATGAATAAGAACCTTTCCAAGTTAGTTCAAATGTTGAACACTGCGGAAACCAATATTGTCAAAAGGAAAGCCGATCAAGTGTTTATGGTTAACAAGGGGAAGGGTTTCAAGGGTAAGGGAAAGGCAAACGTTGCTAATCCTAAGGCAAATGATGCCAAACCCAAAGAGGGTGCCAAACTCAAAGAGGCTAAGCCCAAGTCCCAAAAGGACACAGTCTGCTTCCATTGCAATGAGATTGGACATTGGAGGAGAAACTGCTCAAAATACAAGGAAGCACTGAAGAAGAGCAAAGGAGTTGCTTCGACTTCAGGTATCTTTGTTATAGATATATTTCTATCTACTTCTAGTTCTTGGGTATTGGATACCAAATGTGGAACTCACATTTGTTTAAATGTGTGTGGTCTAAAGAACAAGGATGCTTGAAGAGGGTGAAGTGGACCTACGTTTGGGGAATGGAGTAAGAGTTGCTGCATTAGCCGTAGGAACTTATGAAGTTACTTTACCTAGTGGACTAATACTTGTTTTGAACAATTATTATTACGTTCTAGCTTTAAGTAGGAATATTATGTCGATTTCATGTTTGGATAATGAAGGTTTTAATTTTCTTATATGTGATAAGAAGTTTCCTATTTATAAGAGTGATATGCATTATTGTACTGCTATTTCATTCAATGGCATTTATATCCTTGATGTTGAAAATCGTGATAATGATATCTATAACATTAACAAGAGATCTAAACCCAATGATGTAAACCACACTTACTTATGGCATTGTCGTCTTGGCCATATAAATGATAAACGCATTTCTAAACTCCACAAAGATGGATTTTTAGACTCACATGATTATGAATCATATGAGACATGCGAATCTTGTTTACTTGGCAAGATGACCAAGGAACCATTTACCAAAACTGGTTAAAGGGCGGGCGACTTATTAGGCCTCATACATATCGATGTGTGCGGACAAGAATTGGACTAGGCACGGGGAAGAGTACATTTCGGCGTATAAGAATGATAATAATGATAGGACAACTGAAGATGGGATTGAAATTGAATTGGGCGTGCAAGATTGTATGAGGCGAATGGTACATGAAGGGATGGGTATGCCGGATAGTAACCAGCCAGGAATTGAAGAAATCGTACAATCAGATGCAGCCACCGCAAAGTTTCTTAGACTTTTGAGAGATGCTGATCAAGCCTTGTGAGAAGGGTGTGATAAGTTTACAGTACTCTCATTTATTGTAGAACTTATGCGCTGGAAGGCTAATTATCGAGTGGCCGATAAGGGATTTACTTCTTTATTAAAAAATTTCATTAGGGCATTGCCTCAGTCAGCAAAAGTGCCAAGTTTCTAATGTGAGGCGTACAAGATGACTGCAGATTTGGGTTTCAGTTATAAAACATGGGACGCGTGCATTAATCATTGTATGTTGTTTCGAAATGATATTGAAAAACTTACTAAAAGTAAAATTTGTGAAGCCTCTAGATATAAGCAACAAGAAGAAGGGGGTAGCGGTGAAGGTGCGGAAACAAGTGGCAAGAATAAACTTCCCAAGCAGGTAGCGATGAAGAAAGTATGGTATTTTCCCTTAAAGCCAAGGTTGCAAAGGTTGTATTGGTCATCTAAGACCGCGACACTCATGAGATGGCATGCCGAGAAAAGAATAGACGATGGTGTGCTGAGGCATCCTGCAGGCTCTCGTGCGTGGAAGGGATTCGATGAACGTTATACATTATTTTCAAGTGAAATTCGGAATGTTAGATTGGGATTAGCATCTGACTGATTTAATCCTTTCAGAACAATGACTATATCTCACAGTACTTGGCCGGTTGTGCTTATGCCATACAATCTTCCACCTTGGTTATGCATGAAACAGCCATATTTCTTCTTTTCGGTGCTTACTCAAGGCCCAAAAGGGCCGGGCAACAAGATAGATGTGTATCTCCAACCGTTAATTGATGAGTTGAAGGAATTGTGGGAAGATGGTATATCAACTTATGATGCATCAAGGAACGAGTTGTTTACTTTACGAGCTTCATTATTATGGACAATAAATGACTTTCCTACATATGCAATGTTGTCTGGATGGAGCACTAAAGGTGAATATGCTTGCCCTTGTTTCAACGTGAGACCTCAAGCACGATGGTTGGATCATGGTTGCAAGTATTGTTATATTGGTCATCGACGCTTCTTGCCTGGGAGTCATGCTTTTCGTAAGGATAAAAGCTCTTTTGATGGTACTCATAAAGTGAGAGATAAGCCCAAGTTATTGTTTGGAACAAAATTGCTTAAACAAGTTGAAAATATGGAAACAAAGTATAAAATAGAAGATGTTTTTAAAAAGAGGAAAAGAAAAGAGGGTGAGAAGCAACAAGCCAAGTTGGAGAAGAGAAAGGTTCCTAAGTTGTGTCACAATTGGAAAAAGAGGAGTATTTTCTTTGAGTTTCCATATTGGGCAAATAATCATGTTCGTCATAATCTTGATGTTATGCACATTGAAAAAAATGTGTGTGATAATGTGCTACATACTCTGTTAGGTATCGCGGGGAAATCAAAAGATAATGATAAAGCAAGAAGAGACCTAAAAGAGATGAACATTCGGAAACCATTGCATCTACAAATTCTTCCATCTCGCAAAGAAATTATGCCTCCGGCTCAGTTCACAATGAGTAAGAAGCATAAAGACACATTCTTGAAAGTTCTAAAGGGAGTCAAAGTCCCTGATGGCTACTCGTCAAACATATCTCCTTGTGTACATCTAGAGGAAAGAGCTATTTGGGGTCTTAAGAGCCATGATAGTCTTATTTTGCTCCAACAACTACTCCCTTTAGCTATTCGAAAAGCGTTGCCTACTTCTATTGTAAAAGCCATCATTGAGTTGGAAAATTTCTTTAGGCAATTATCCTCAAAGGTGAATACACTTGCTGATCTCTAAAAGATACAAGATCGGATGACTGTCACACTATGCACTCTCGCAAAAATATTCTCACCAGCTTTCTTTGATGTTATGGAGCACTTGCCGGTGCATTTTGCCGAGGAGGCCTTGCTAGCAGGCCCAATACAATTTTGTTGGATGTATCCGGTAGAGAGGTACATCCATATTAAATTTACTTTGAAAAAATTTAAATTCCTTTTTACATCTGGTTTAGCATAAGTAAATGTTTTTGTAGGTTTCTACTTACATTAAAATTATATGTTCGAAATCGAGCCCACCCCGAGGCCTCCATAGCTAAGGCAATTGTGGATGAAGAATGCATGACTTTGTGTACGCAATATTTGGATGACATTGAGACAAAGTCCAATCATCCTAGAAGAAATGATGATGAAGGTGACGAGTTAGGCCGCTCAGGAAAAGTAGAGGTAATTATCCTTGATTACATCACACGAGTACAAGCGCATAGATATGTGCTTTTCAATACTGAAGATGTTGAACAATACCTAGAGTAAGTGATTCCTTACATGAGGCTTACATTCCTTATATCTTTTATATTTTAAATTAATACTTAATACATATTTCCAATCTGCTCAGAATGCATTGTGCACATTTGAGGGAGACACTACCTCGTAATCAACGACATCTTATAGAGAAAGAACATAATGATAAGTTTGTTAGCTGATTTTAAGGATTATGTAAGTATGAAACCACTTTCATATGATACTTTCAATTTATCGTTTTAAATATTTTATTATTAAATTTTGTTTTTTATAAAAGGTTTGCACGACGAAAGATGTAGTGCCCAAAAGAATTAAAAGTCTTGCATTGAGTCCTCATATGGATGCGAGGCGGTATAAGTCTTACATAATAAATGGTTTTCGATTTCGAGTGAAGGATGTCGATAGACGGAGGAAAACTCAAAATAGTGGAGTCATGCTAAATGCAAGTGTGACAAGTTTTGCAAGCCGAAAGGATAATAATCCCATTGTAGGGGATGTTAACTTCTATTGGGAGTTGATTGAGATCCTTGAAATTCGTTATAGCAACTCAATAAGATTTATATTGTTTAAATGTGATTGGGTTGATAACCGGACAGGCAAGACGGAAGATGAGCAAAAATTTACTCTCGTAAATTTCAATCACAAGTTGTATAAGGATAATCGAGTTGGTAATGAACCATTCATATTAGCATCTCAAGCTGAGAAAGTTTGGTATGTTAAAGATCCTATAGAAAGTGATTGGAAAGTTATGATGAAGATTACACCAAGAGATATTTTTGACATATATTCAAATGATGATAAACAAGTTTCAGATTCGATTCCACAATTGGTACCATTTTGCTCACAAAATCTGGATGAAAATGTTGCTAATGAAGAAGCATCGTGGGTGCGAGAGGGAGTTGATGGGGTCGAGATTGAAACTACTAATATCAATGATGTTGATGTTGATATGACTGATAATGATGATGTTGATATGGCCGATAATGATGATGATTAGTTTGAGTAGTATTTGTTTAGATCTTATTTGCTTACTATTTACTAAGACAATGTTATTACTTATGTTTCATGTTTCAATCAAACTTGTTATTTTTGTATGGTTGAATATTAATATTGTTACTTCTATATAATATGTATTTGTTTAGATCTTATTTGCTTACTATTTATTAAGACAATGTTATTACTAAAATTTGTGTCTCTCCGTCTTATATATAGGTGGGTTGTGCTGAAACTGTAGTGTGGTGGTTCGGTTGGGAATTGGAGAGAGAATTTGATTGTGGTGGTGTGTTTATTGTTGCACTTTGTGAATTTTGTGGTGATAATTATGCCTCCTAAGGAGAGAGACGCTAGAGGGGGTGGAAGTAGCAACAAGAGGGTTAGACAAAACCCACAACCCGTATTCCCTAATGTTCTCACTCCCCCTAATGCATAGTTACCGTATATGGGTTTAACCAAATTGACCTCTGCTCAGAAGAAAAAATGGAAGATTTTGGAGGGTAGAAAATTCCAAGTCACCACTTTCCTTCATATGCCGATTTTAAGGGATTTGGGTTTAGATACATTAGTAACAGAGTTGATGACGCAGGCCGAGTTAGCTAACTTCCTGGGGAAGAGGGCTGATACCTATTTAAGATACTCCCTAGAGTTCCTTTCAACGTTGGAGGCAGGTAAGGGGTCACAAGCAAACTCAATTCGATTTAATTTGGATGATAAAGCACATAGATTGACCTATGATGAGTTGAGGGTAGTCTTTGGTGTTGATCAGCCGAGGGGAAACTTGTTGGAAGTTGATGTAGAGGGATGTTTTTTCTTTTTTGAGCTCACGGGATTACCGTGTAATAAGAAGCATCTGAGGGCTTCCTCTCTATCTCACCCGGCCTGAAAGTTATTTTACAGAGGATTATCGATGTCTTGGTTGGCAAATGGAGAGCCAGCCCAACTTAATGTTGCAATGGTGAACCTCTTGAGAATGGGGTTGAGGAGTGTGCAAGTGATCCCGGACTGGGTTGATATTTTTGTTAGTAGATGTGAGGCATTTTCTCTTAGCAAAAAGGGAAACATATCAATAGGGGGGATGATTACGTTGCTTGCGGAAGCGTGTTTGGAAAACCTAAAGCCCGAGGCGATGAAATTGACGGGGGGCATGGGCATTTATTCTCGGGATTGGCTTGTGCAATATGATAAGTTTGTAAGGGACCCTATGACGGGAGACAATAGGGCCTTATTGTTTGAATATGGTGTTCCCAAAATAACGGTCTCTTGCAAAGTAGGGGCTACCTTTCCGAGTGGTACGCAAGCCAGGCATTGGCGTATGCCAGGGGTGGAGGATGAAATGGATCCGGTTGATGAGGAGGAAGATGAAGAGCATGATCAGTAAAGGCAGGGAGATCAAAATGGAGAACAAAACCAGAACCCACAAGGTTCTTTGGATCAATGGGCTATGATAAAGGCCTATTTGGATGAGCAGGAGAGATTAAGAATCGCTCGGGAGCAGAGTCGACAGACTTTAGAGGATGTTAGATGAGAGGAGGTTATCGTTCGGGAGCAAAGTAGACAGGCTTTAGAGGATGTTAGATGGGAGGAGGTGCAGGATCGTTTTGAGGGGTTGGAGGATGAAACTGTCATTTTGGGAGCCCGATCTAGGCAGCTGGAGGCTTGGGCGACGCAGACAGAGACCCAAAGTTATGAGCCAGTTTCAGAGGATTATTTGGCTATGATGCATTCAAGAGCCACTGCTCGTGTATAGAGGCATTCTTCCCGTCAGACCTACTATCAGGGACAAGCCTCCGGCTCTCATCAGTGATGTTATTACTTATGTTTCATTTTTCAATCAAACTTGTTATTTTGTATGGTTGAATATTAATATTGTTAATTGTAATATGTAAATGTTTAGATCTTATTTGCTTACTATTACTAAGACAATGTTATTACTTATGTTTCATGTTTCAATCAAACTTCTTATTTTGTATGGTTGAATATTAAAATTGTTAATTGTAATATGTATTTGTTCTGTTTCTTTTGGTTAAACTCTTAATTTTTATTTTGATACATTTGACAATTGTATAGTATGCTAGAAAACAAAATTTTTGGGCTATAGATATGGTTTATGCTACCTTTTGTTAGTAATGATGGAATTTTATCAATCATTTTATATCTTATTTCCTATAGGATCTTGTTGCAGCAGCTCTCTCAAGTTACTTTCCACCTCTGTCATCTGCTTCTCTAGGTGCTCCTTTGATGTCTGTACAGATTTGAATATATTAAATGAATATCTAATTTTCACTTTGGCATGTCCCCTCCCCGCTTCCCCACCGATTTGGTACCCGCGGGAGCCCCAGTCCCCCCCCCCCCCGTACAATTTTATAACTTTTTTGTAATAACATTTGTAGAGATATTAGTTCTCGTAAGTTCTTATGTTTTATCTTTGGGTGCAAGTTAATTGTTGTAAATGATTATATGTTGGAATGATATAAATAAGTGCAACATGGATTGTTAGAACTCTCGTTTCAATACATTAGCAATCTCATTCAAGTATATGCTATAATAATTACTGTTACATCAGTCATCTACTTGGTTGAGGTTGTTGTTATTGTTGTTGTTATTGTTGATGTTGTTGTTGTTGTTGTTGTTGTTGCTGTTGCTGTTGTTGTTGTTGTTGTTGCTGTTGTTGTTGTTGTTGTTCTGTTTACATTGTTGTTGTTCTTTATTCTTTATTCTTGTTGTTGTTGTTGTTGTTATTCTTTATTCTTTGTTGTTGTGATATATAGTATTTGAGTTAGAAACTGCATACAAGGCTGTGTATGTGTGTTTTGTGGTTAATTTTGTGCTTCCATGAGCTATCTTGGTTGTAATAACATTTTAGGTTCTTTTTTTTTTCAAAATGTTGCAACCTAAAAAGGAAAGAAAAATGTTGAAAATGGTACAAGGAAAAGTAGATTCAAGAGTATGACTTAACTGATTTCTTTGGGTCAAATCTAAGCTTATTCCTGACCTTGAAAGGTCAAGTTATTTATTGGTGGACTCTATTATTTGGTATTGTAAGATTAATATGCTATTGAGTGGGTGAAAGGAAAGCAAAATGTTGCAAAGCATTTGACCACTTGTGTCTTTAAGTCCAATCCTCGAGGTCAGCATTTTGATCTCTCTTGCAACGTCTTATGCATTTGGGATCAATTCTGTTACTTCAGTTCTCAAAATAATGTTCTTGATTGAAATTCTTCTACGAAAGATACGTGATATACTAGATGAGGTGAGGGGAATGTGGAATCATTATGAGAGTTTTTATGTGAATATTTTTTGTATCTAAATGTGGCACTGATTACGAATGGAAATGGTTGCTGGTATAATCTTTCTAAAATGTTGTAACTTTCTGGAGTATTGCGTGGTTAACTTATCCCTTTACTGGTTTCTTGGTTGTCATGAGTAATAACTTCTAAGTATGGGATGCTAGTGTATGGAATATTGATCAAACTTTCAAAAGCATGTTAGGAACTAGGAGAGCATGAGAAAGGTTCATGGAACTGTTTAGAAGTACTTGTGTATTGCGTACTTTTGACACCCACAAGAAGTTTGTTTCTTTATCTTAATTATAGCAGTTCTGAACTACGTATGTCGTAGTAACTCTTGCTTTAGAATCCAACCCTTACTAACACACATCGACGTAGTTTTCTTGCAAGTCTTAGGATATAGGGACATACCACTTTTCTATGGTTTAACTACAAGAATCCTATGTATTATGGTCTCCATTCCTTATCATTTTTACCCATCATTCACTCCTAGTGAGTTGTTAAGCTGGGATGAGTTAAGTACCCATTTAAGAATAGACATAACCCAAATGAAACAGTTTCATTCATTTTCTTTGTAACATATTAATGGTAACATACTATGGTTCATTATATCATTGTTTCTCAGTAAACTCATTAAACTCTATTTATTATTGTTTAATTACAACTCATTGTATTATGATGTTATTTTTGCCAGATATGCCGCCAAGGAAGGAATTAACAAGTGAGGCCTCAAAAAAGAAAGGAAGAGGGCTGGCAAAATCAACAAAAATGGGGTAAAGAAAAATTAAATATAATATGGAATGAATATGGACAACCCGTTGGTGGGGAACAGGAAAAACTAGCTACTCAGCTAGGACATTTTGTTAGAAAAGGGGAACATTTCCCATTAACTAGAGAGTGGTGTCAAATGGAACGTGCAGTTATAGATGTCGTATGGAGAGACGTTCTAGTAAGTTGTAATCCATATTCCTTACATAAATCTCTCGTTTACTTGATTATTTTTTCTTGGCTTTAGTTTTGTATTCTAGTAAGTAGTCAAAAGTCTTATGATTCTCTAACAATTGTTCTTTTTCTTTGTTGAATTGTGTATATAGGATAATACCAATGCGCCTCCGGAGTATGAGCCAGTTATGAATCTAGCTCTCAATAAACAATGGCGAGACTGGAAATATCAGGTGAGACAAGGATACAATAAGTATGCAACAGACGACTTTATTTACTTGTAATATGTATTTGTTTAGATCTCATTTGCTTACTATGCAATTTTACTCACATTTATGATTATGACTTTGTAATATGGAAATGTCAGGTGAAATGTATGTATAATATGTATGAATCCGACGAGGAGCGATTGGCTCACCCACCCATGCGTGTGTTGCGAATCAATGGGCTGAACTTGTTGCAATGTGGAGTACAGATAAGGCTCGGGTATATTTCAAATTAATCTCAATCTATTATCGTGAATGTCTTATATAAGTAGTTAAATTAATATTAATATTATCTTTTTTTTCCAGGAATTATCACTAATAAATCAAGCGAATCGAAGAAAGCAATAGTGCCTGAACAGGACTGGAAAAAAGTCCCATTGCTCTATCATAAAAGAGGTTTGTCATCGTTCAATTTAGTTCTCAATTGTCAATTAATGCTTCTTTTTGTATCATATATTTTTTTTTGGTCAAATGATTCTATTATAAATGGTAGAGAGGAGACGAGGGATTACCAACTGATCGCTTAAGCGTGTTCATAGCTACGCGCACAGACGAAAGTGGTCAGGTTCCAGACGATACCACCTCTCGTATGATCGTAAGTTAAAGTTTCAATCTTTTCTGTTTCAGTTTTGTTCTTGTATAGAATAATTTTTCCATTTCTAATTTCATTTTCATAATATTAATTAAAGTTAAAACAATTATATTGAACATGTTGTTTTTTGTTACAGTTAACGTTAAATGATGCAATTGAAGAGCTACTAGAGGAGGAACAAAACTCTCCCAACAAGCGAGAACAAATATTCACAAATCTTATGGGAAATGATGACCATGGGAGAGTGCGCTGTATGGGACAAGGTATTACCAAAACTAGGGTGTTTGGTAAAGCCTCAACTTCTCAAAGTGCTTCTGCAGCCCGTATTGCTGAACTTGAGGAGACGGTGTCATCCCTCAAAACAGATCTTCAAAAGCAACATGAGGATCAACGCCAACAGATCACATCAGATTTTCCAAAGCAACTAGAAGGTTGGAAATGTTGTTTTATGGAACAACGTGGAAATGGCAGTAGTGAATAGGCGGTGGTATGTTTTCTCAAAGTTGTGGATTGTAAACATTGATATTGTGTTGTATTGTGTTGTATATAGTGAGTTTTGGATACATGCAACTATCTTTTTTGTGTTAATGGTTATTATGTTGATATTGTGTTGTACATACATTTACGAAGCCTAGTTATTTGCGGGTGTATTTTTGGTTATATACATGTTGCATTTTGTGTGTGTACAGGTTGAATTTGGTTTTTCCGCGTGTATTTTTGGGAAAGTGAATTATATAGAGCTGCTAGGAAAAAAAAATATTTACGGCGGTTTTCAAAAATCCGTCGTAAATAGTTCATTGGACGACTCGTCCCCAAAGGGGGACGAGGGAATCTGGGTGGGGTGCAAATGGGACGACTCGTGCTCTAATGGACGACTCGTCACATAATTACTTATTTACGGCGGATCCCTGCATCCGCCGTATATAAGTATAATGGACAACTCTGGACGACTCGTCTATTATAAACGGCGGATATATGCCGCCGTATATAAATTTTCATTATATACGACAATTATAAACCGCCGTAAAAAGCCTCCTCAAATACTCCTGCTATACATACGGTGTATTTGTATTTCATTATATACGGTGGCCAATAATCCGCTATATTTGTACTCAATTATATACGACGGTTGTATTTCAGCCGTATATAGTATTTACGGCGGGATATCCGACGTATATACTATATACGGCGATGCTTTATACGGTTCACTATATATGGCGGATAGTCAGGCGTAAATGACATATACGGCGGGGCACATTATATATATGGCGGTTAAAATCCGCCGTAATTAAGCATGTTTCTTGTAGTGCATTTTTGGTACCTGTAGTAAAAAAATTTGTATATGCGCAACAAGGTATTTTATTTGAGATGTAATGTCGTATTTTGTGATTCCCGGGGATTTTCCTAGGAATTGTTAGTTTATTATTTGTGCATGTCACGTGAGCTGGGAATGCGTTTGTGGTTAGTGTATGGTTGCCGGGAATGGCTTTGGCAAGAATTTGGGCAGTTTGGAGCAAGGTCCAGCTTGGAACAGTGACTATTTTGCTGTTTGCTGAAAGTGTGGGGCCATGTTGCAAAGAGGTCCGTACGGATCATCTTTGCTTTTGGGGAAGGGATAAGTGTTTTCAGGAAGTCAGAACTTTCCTCACTTCCCATTTGCAGTCATTTCGAGCTTTCTTCCTCATTTTCTCTAGGAACCATCATTTTTGCCATGGATTCTTCGTACACTCCAAGTGTTTTGCCGAGGCTTTCGAAGGAGCGGCAAGCATACTTCCTTGAGCGGCTAAAAATGTGGATGCGACACCGTATGAGGCACCATAGGTGGGCTTTTGAGGTGAGGTTTCGAATCTGCTCGGTTTGGTCCCTTAAGGAGTTAGTTCCTGATTGGAAATTGTTGCGGGGTGCCGCGAAGTTCTGGGATGTTAGGAGGCATGTGTATAGCTTCTCCTAAATGAAGTGACATCCACTTTTGAGGATTTTCGGGCTTTGATGGGAGGACCGGAGGTGGAGGCCATCTCGCTTCCTTTGATTGGCGGCATTGCCATGAGCGTGAAGCTTGCATGCTTTCTTCAGATTTCATTGGAAGAAGTGCAGGGTATGACCTTTGATTCGGGTCACATTGACATTTCTGCACTGCCAGAGCTGTTTATGAGCGATGACGAGAGTGACGTCCCGTGGGATGCATTTTCCTTGTGCGTGATAGCTACGCTTTTCATGGTCAGCTCCCTTGGGGTATACGACGACGCTTTGCTGGATGTGGTAGGGCACTGCAGGGCCGAAGAGGATATTTTTCCATTGGTGCTGGGGGAGACCCTTCACGGCATTGATCGTCTGGCGACTGGAGATAGGTTCATGAGAGGGGGAAGCCCCTCTTTGCTCACTTTGTGGTTGCGAGAGAGACTTCAGGCTATGAGTGAGGCTCCGGCGTCATTTAGCTCATGGACATTTGCTCAGCGTCCTCTTGTATTGGATATGGATTAGTCAACCTAGGAGAGATGGATGGCACAGCTCGGCATGCATCAGATCATTTTGTGGGTTCCGCACTAGGGGATTGAGACTAGGAGGGCCTTTTAGGAAGGGTCTTATGTTGTCAGAGCTCCTGGTTTTTCTTGGTCCTCCTTCTACATTCCGTCGCTTGTTTCCTGGATGTTCGGGATGAGGCAGGAGCCTTTGCTGGGCTGGGATGACCTTGCCACTGCGAAGGTAGCTCCTCTTTGTATGGCAGCTCCGGATGCTCTTTTGTATTTTCTGAGGGTATGGAAGTATTCCGCTTTCCCTTCTGTGGCGTTCCTTCGACGTCGGGAGAGTGTTGTATTGACCACCGAGTACTTGGATTGGTACTAGCAGTGTGTTGGGCAGTCCCAAGTGGTTTTGGGGAGCAGGCGTGAAGCGATTATGGGGCCCGATTGCCGTCGCAACTATTGTCTTAGGAGTGCCAAAGCCTGGTCTGACCCTCACGATGTTATGGGGGATGCTTTGTTCGACTACGAGACCAGAGTTGACCGACTGATGGAGAGAGGTCCTCTTTTGCAGACTCAGAGGGAGGAGATCCGAGCCAAAGCACGGGCAAATGAAGCTCTGCGAGCTGCTGGATTGCTTGACTCTACGAGGAGGACCCCTAATCTCGGATTGAGAGAGACAGAGCTGGCTCGCGTGGAGCGAAAGAAGACTCGCCGGGGACGAGGGAAGAAAGGGAAGGATGGCGAGGGGACAAGCGCAGATGGCGCGAAATGACCTCCTAAGTATCCATTCATTGCATTGTAGACACATTATTTGTTAAATGTATTAAGCTGTCTTTTAGCATTTTGTGAACTTGAGAGTAGACCGTGCTTGCACTCATCAAGAAATGTTGTAATCGTTAGTGATTTGTGATTTACTTTGAAAGCTTTGTCGAGACGTAAGATCTCTTGTTTGCCTTTTGTTTCTTTTGTGAGTCTTGATGGCTTCCCGCTTTGGACCTTTTTGTTGTATTCGTGGACTGAAGCAACCTAGGTCTTGACGGCAATCCCTTTTCGCTTGGGTTTTGTGTTTGGATGGGGAGTTTGGATGATTCCTTGACAAGTCGTTTTGAAGGTCTTTTCCGGGGCTTCCTTGCCTCTTGTTTGTTGGCGCCGGGTTCTTGACCTTTTTTTTTTTTAGCTTCTGCTTGAATTTTTTTTTTTTGAAAGCTTCTGCTTGAGCTCTTCTTTTGTTTTTTTTTGAAGCGCGTGAGGGCCAAGGTAAGCCCCTAGCTTGGAATTGACATGGGTCAGTCATTTGATGTTGAGTGACCTTTTGATGTCCTTTGATGTTGCCACCGTCGTTTGACTTGGTCAAGGTGATGGTGGGGGCATGCTTTTTGGAAAGTGTATAGCTTGACGGAGGTCTTGGTTGACATTCAAATTTTTTACTTTTTTGTGTGTTTTTAGACTGGACCAATTAAGGTTGCCTACGTTCCCCCGGACTAGAGGGCTCATGTCTGCGTAGTTCGGCACTACAAGAAGTGCCAAGAGATGGACAGTTGTTCTTCGTTAGGCGAAGTATCTGCGAAGTTTTCTTCCGTTGACTGGATTCATGAAGGGATTGCCGTCTAGGTCTGTCAGCTTCATGGCACCTTCGGAGAAGATCTTTTGAACCACAAAAGGGCCGATCCATGTTGGTTCCCATTATCCCAGTGGGTTGGTTCGAGTGGGAGGCTTTTCTTTGAGTACCAGATCGCCTTCCCTGATGTCTCGGGACTTGATTTTCTTGTCGAAAGCTCTAGCCATTCTGCTGGTAGGCTCGGATGTGTTCCATGGCCTTTAGTCGTCGTTCGTCTAGCAGAGCCAGTTCGTCGTGTCAACTTTGGAGCCATTCGACTTCGTTGATCTCATTTTCCAGCAGCACTCGGAGTGAGGGAATTTCCAATTCAACGGGCAGTACTGCTTCCATCCCGTATGTCAGGGTGAATGGAGTTTCTTCCGTGGCTGTTCTGACTGATTTTCGGTAGCCCCAAAGGGAAAGGTGCAGCTTCTCGGGCCAATCACGTCCTCGCGTGGTCATTTTTCGGATGATTCGTTCGAGGGTCTTGTTTGGTTCTTCTACGACGCCGTTTGTTTGTGGCCGATAGGGAGAAGACTTGTGGCGCGTGATCTTTAACTCGGCCAGCAGTCTGTCGCATTCTCCTTCGAAGTGGGAGTCGTTGTCTGATATGACCTCGTTCGGGATTCTGTATCGGCAGATGATATTTTCTTTGAGGAAATGTGCGACTTTCTTGGAGGTGAGCACCTTGTAGGACTTGGCTTCAACCCATTTTGTGAAGTAGTCGATGGCTACCAAGACGAATTCGTGGCCGTTGCTGCCTGGCGGAGCAATTTTCTCGATGACGTCAATTCCCCATGTGGCGAAGGGCAAGGGCATAGTCATGCAGTAGAGATCGTGAGCAGGTAGATGATTGAGGTTAGAAAACCGATGACACTTGTCGCAGGTTCGGACAAAGTGGATTCAGTCTGCCTCCATGGAGATCCAGTAGTAGCCCATCCGAAGAATGATTTGCATCATGGCTCTGGCATTCATGTGGGGGCCGCAAGCCCCATTGTGGACTTCGTTCATGAGCTCACTTGCTTTTTCCTGGCTGATACAGCGTAGGAGCGGTCCCTGGTAGCGTTTTTTGTATAGCATGTCTCCAAGGATGACAAAGTGAGAGGCGAGACATTTTAGGGCCATGATGCTCTTGGCTTTGACCCCTTCCCTGCGTTGGCCTTCCTCGTTCATGAAGGCGATTTCCCCATTTCTGAGGTATTGGAAGATCTGGTTGTACCATAGCTCATTGATGGGCTTGGGCTCTGGTTCGATCTCACAGTAGTAGGCTGGAATTTCCTTTTGGCCAACTTTGAATGGCTTGATTGCCTTTCCCTCAGGGATTTCCACGAGTGAATCCAAGGTGGCTAGGGCGTCTGCAAACCGGTTCCAGTCTCTTGGCAAGTAGTGGAATGTGACCTCTTTGAATTGTGTGATGAGGTCCTCCATGCAGGCGTGGTATTTTTGCAAGCCTGGGTCTATTGTTTTCCACCTGTTGGAAACTTGATTGATGATCAGGGCTGAGTCCCCATAGTCCTCGAGTTTCTAGAAGTTCCTTTCGAGTGCGGCCTCTAGTCCGGCGGTGCAAGCTTTGTATTCGGCGGCATTGTTGGTTACCTCAAAATTTAGCTTTATGGCGATTGGGGTATGATCGTCCTTGGGATCGACCAAGAGCATACCAATGTCGTTTCCTCTTTTGTTGGCAGCTCCATCGAAGAATAGTTGCCATCGGTTTTCGCTTTCAAGTGCGAAGATTCATTCGTCTGGAAACGGTGGCTCGGGACCTTGGGCCTCGTCGGTCGGGAAGTCAGCTAGTTGTTCGGCCATTACCCGCCCCTTGATTGACTTTTGGTTCACGTACTTGATGTCAAATTTTGCCAGGAAGAAAGACCATTTGGCGAGTCTCATTGACAGAGATGGTTTGTCGAAGAGGTATTTGACTGGGTCCATTTTAGAGACCAAGTGCACTGTGTGCGACTGCATGTAGTGGAGTAGCTTTCCGACGACCTAAACTAGAGCTGCGTAAGTTTTCTCGAGGGCTGAGTAGTTAAGCTCGCTGCCCTAAAATTTTTGACTAACGAAGTAGATGGCAATCTTGACTCGCGACTCTTTCTTTTCTTGACAGAGCATGGCTCCTACTGCGGTGTCGGACACAGTTAGGTATAGGAAAAGTGGCTTCTCCTCGTGGAGAGGACAGAGGATCGAAGGACTCACAAGGTACGCCTTTATTTCTTCAAAGGCATCTTGGCATTCTGAGTTCCATTCGATGTCTGCATTTTTCTTCATTAGATTGAAGATTGGCTCGCACATGGAGGTCAACTGATTGACGAAGCGGCTGTTATACTGCAGGCGGCCCATGAAGCTTTTTACCTTTGTTTGGGTTTGTGGTGGTCTCATTTAGATGATGGCCTTGATCTTTTGAGGATCAACTTTGATGCCTCGCTCGGTGACCATGTATCCTAAGACTTTACCTCGGCTGACTCCAAATGTGCATTTGGCAGGGTTTAACCTCATTGAGTGTTTCCGGAGGCAGTTGAAGAACTTTCTTAGGTTAGTGAGGTGGTGTCCCTCTGATACCTTTGAGTGGATGACCATGTCATCGACGTACACCTCGATCTCTTTGTGGATCATGTCATGGAAGAAGGCGGTTGCTGCTCGTTGGTATGTAGCCCCAGTGTTCTTTAGTCCGAACGGCATTACGGTGTAGCAGTAGGTTCCCCAAGGGGTTGTGAAGGCTGTTTTTTGTTGATCCTCTTCGGTCATCTTGATTTGATTGTAGCCGGCAAACCCGTCCACGTAGGACTTAACCTCAAAATTGGTTGTAGTGTCTACCAGCATGTCGATGTTTGGTAGTGGAAAGTCATCCTTGGGACTTGCTTTATTGAGATCTCGGAAGTCCACGCAGCAGCGTACTTTTCCATTGGCCTTGGTGACTGTGACTATGTTGGAAAGCCATGTCGGGTATTCAATCACCCTTATGAAGCCAACGCGGAGCATCTTTTCGATCTCTTCCTTGACTTGTAAAGACGATTGTAGCTTAATCCAGCGTAGCTTTTTCTTGATGGGCTTAGCCTCGGGATTCAAGGGAATCCGATGTTCCACTACGTTTGGATCTAACCCGGGCATGTCTTGGTAAGACCAAGCGAACACGTCAACGAATTCTTTGAGCAGTGCAGTCAATGCATTTTGCTCAGTGCCGGTGAAGAAACTCCCGATTTGCGTCTCTTTTGGCTCTTCAGCAGTTCCCAAATTCACTTTGGTTAAAACCTCCTCGGCAGCTTGGGCCCGGTTTTTCTCTCGTTTGACAACATGCTTAAAGATGTGTTAAATGTATTGTTTGTTTAATGTGTCTGCTTCTTTGTCAAGTGAATCGTTATTAACTGTTTGTGTGTTAGTTAATTTATCAGTTGTTAAAGATGCAATGAGAGGATACTCGGAAAGGTCAAAACTTTCATTAAGAGCATATGGGAATACATTATTGGCAATGAGTTCATAATCTTCTGGCGTAAGGCCATCAGATGACTCGAGAAACTCGAATTCAAAGACAAGGGACTCAGGATGGGTTTCGACATTGGACTCTAGGACGCGAGGGGTCAAACCAAGTTGTTCGATCATGTCCCTTTTGCTGGCGGTAGGTCCGGAGAAGGTGGCCCAGTTATTGAGTGGCAATGAGCTTGACAGGAGGCGGGGGTCGAAAGGCTTCATGCTGCTGTCCCCAATCATGGCTACTGTAGAGTTAACAGAAACAAAATCGATTAGGTCTGGCACCTCGATTTCTTCACTGAAGAGCTATTGTAGCAATGGCTCGTTCTAAGCAATGTTTGGGGAGTCTTGTGTCTTTGTCTTGGGCATTGCTAGTTCGAATGCAGACTCGTCCCGTTCGTTTGTGGCAAGGATGTTGACAGAGAGTTTTTCGAGTTCTTCCGCCAAAGAGGTGGTTTTCCCAAATCAGAATTCATTGTGAATAGTGGTGGTGGTGGGTCCCGACAGAGTTGGTGTGTCGAAAAATGCTCTTCTGACTGGGTTTGGCTCGAGGCCTCTGAATCTTGCAAGGTTCTTTAGGAGCTTGTCCATATTTGTCGGCCAGTTTTGTTTGGTGTTGATCAGCTCTATCTCCTTTCCTGTGTCTTCATTCAGACTGCCAGCTTTCTTTGTTAAATACCTGGTCATGTCCAAGCTGTAAGGGCGGAGGTCGGAGATTGCGTGCGAGCCTCTTTTGTTAGTAGCGGAGCGTTTTCGTACAACTTTTCTGTTTTCCGCAGCGTCTTCGGGAGTGGGAATGTATCCCAGGCCACGGAGGGTATTCTGTTCCTTGACCTCGATGATTTGTTGGGTACCTTGATGGCATTTTCCCAAACCGAGCCCCGGGATGTAGTTCATGAGCTTCATCATTTTCTTTGTGGGAGGGATCCGGTCCCAAGTCAAAGGCAGGTCTATGTGGCACACTTGGGCTTTTGGGCTTTTGACTGTAAACCCTGTCAGCATCATGCCGTCATTGTCGTGTTTGATCTCTAGGACCGGGACGCCGTTTGTGTCGGTCCCCTCAGTGGTTATGTTGTCACCATAGATGATGGTGAGGTCCATCCCTTGGATGAACTTTACGCACTGGTGGAGGGTGGATGCCACCCCATTGATCTGGTTTAGCCATGGGCGTCCCAAGATGGCAGTAAATGTGATCAGGATGTCGATGACTTGTAAGTCCATTAGGACCATCTGTTTTCCGAACCACAGGTTTAGAGTGGCTATCCCCAGGACTAAGCGAGACGTTGAGTCATATGCTTTGATTGTCTGAGTTGAGGGTTTCAGATCATTTGGCTTGATCCCTAGAAAATCTATCATTTTGGATGGAAGGACGTTCATGGCTGATCCTTCATCTACCAAGACCCGAGGGATGCGGTGCTCGTCAAGTTGAACTGTTATGCAGAGAGGCTCGTTGTGGTCAGCCCCAAATTTTGGGAGGGTCGAGCTCTGTGAAGGTGATGATGTTGCTGTAATGCACGTTGCCGATCATCTGAACCGCTTCAACTGGCATCACGGTGATGGGTACCATGATCTGGGCCAAGCTTTCCTCCAGCTTGAGTTTGTGTGGGTAAGAGGAAGTGAGTAAGGACCAGAGTGAGATGTTAGCCTGAGAATGCTTGAGTTGAGTTAAGATAGGATCCTCAGCCTTCGGGTCAAGAGTTTCGGCTTCTTTGGCGTAGGGCCCTTTTTCAGTTCGAGGCTCAGGCATGGCTGGCCTTTTGTCTTCCCTTGGAGGATTCATCGGGATTTGACCGGAACGTGTCAGTACGTTCACCTCTGACTTTCCTGTTTTGCTTGTCTCTCCTATTTCTGTAATGGGAGGGCCTTGGTTGGCGTAGGGCCATGCTTCGCATTTCAGTTCGTTCACTTTTATTACTTTTGTTGAAGCATCCACAGTGGCTTTGAGTTCTTCCCAAGACAGGGGTTGGGGTATCTGGACCCTCGGGTCATTGGTGACGGTGCGGAGCTCGTCCCAGCTGATCATGGAGCAGACGTTGCCATGGTCTTGTGCAGAGCTAGGCTGAGGAGATTTGCTGGAGTTGATGACGTATTAGTCAAACATTCCTGATGGTTCTCCGAGGGTTCCGACTGTGGGGTCGCCAGCTTCATATCTCTTCTCAGTTTTTGTTGAGAAGAAGGTTTCTTCTTTCTTCGAGGGCGATCCTCGTTCATTTCATCTTGGAATTCCATGTCCAGACAAGCGGTGCAATCGCAGATGTCCCACCAGATGTGTTCATTGTTTTGTGGCGGTATCAGGACCTCAGGATGTTGACCGGGCACATCTCCCCCCGGGGGTCTTGTGGCTTTAGGTCGTAGCTGCATGGCTCGTATGAGGGCAACAAATTGACTTATGGTGGACAATGAGAGACGTTAGGAGCTGCGGGAGCGAGTATGTCTTTGGAAGCCCCTGGTGGTTAGGGGGTGGCTAATGTTCCGAAGTAGTGCATGGCACCTTCGATCCAGGCTTGTTGTTCGCCTTGACGTTTTTGAGGGCTATGACAGCTTGCCAGATTTCCTCCATTGTCGGGAAGTTCCTCGGGGGTAAGGGCCCGTTTTCCTCGTTGTTATCCGCTGATCTGGCCATGGGGGGTTGATGGACTGCCCTAGTGGCTGTGTTGGGAAAGATGTTGGACCTTGCGGCTTTGACACTTGGAGAATAGTTCCTGGGTACTCTCGATCACTCTCGGTTCGCTAGAGGGGGCGACGGGTCAGGTTTAGACACGGGAAGGCCTTTTGGATAAAAGGGGGGGGGGGAAAGCTCATGCAGTTTCCGCTCTTATTTATTTTTGATTCATTTTATTTGTTGTTTTAATTAATTTAAAACAGTGTTTTCTCAGAATCCTAAGTTGGTTGGAAAAGATTTCTCTTCTTTTTCGCAACTATTCTAGATCCTGGGATAGTGGAGACCATCTGTGCGGCTATAAGCCCCTCGTTTTGCACCTGTACTTCGACATCTCGGGGTGGACAGCCCCGGGCGAGGGTCCTATAGAGCAAGCGGCTTCCACCGGCCTAAAAGAAAAATCGAACCTAAGGACCGAGCCTATCATGTTCGTTTTAATGCGTTAGCCATGTGAATAGTGAGCTGAGTCAGCACCTGAGTCATGATCTGGTCGAGAGTTTGGCATGACCTCTCTTTACCTTGCTTTCTCAAGGGATCAGTGACGTTAGGCGTTGGTTGGGTCATATTGTCATGGCTGACGAATTAAAGGCTTGATGACATGGTGTCATGTGGGCATGGGTGTATATCCGGGACGGAACATCGTCTGGGTGTAGCTTCAGAAATCAAGATCGGGTCAAGATTTTAGCATGACCTTTCATCGCTTTGCTTGCGCAAGGGATCTTGAGTTCCGAGCTTTGACTCAGAAAATGGCCGGCATGGGATATGTATCCAGGTTGTATGACACGGACTGGGTAAAAACCAACCAAGTCTGGACAGAGTGTGATGCAAGCGTGCAGGGTTGACACTGGCCAGGATGGGATGTTTGTAATGATCCCGTGCGCATCCAAGAGGCCTAGGAAGACCAAACGGATTGCAACTGAGACCACCCCGGGTTGAGGGTTGTAGTGTGCAGTGTATCCGAGGCAGCAAGTGCACGTAGCGTGCGGTGTACCGAGGCAGCATTGCGAGTAGTGTGCGGTCTCTAAAATTCTTTTTCTGAGTAAAACAGATGTTTTTGAAGAATTTTAAATGTATGTACACAGACGTATATTGATGCATTTTTTTGTATTTTTATTTTTTTGTAAATAAAATGTAAAGCACATGCACACACACACAACAGTTAAAGAAATGGGTAAAATGAAAGTTTGACCCTCATCATCATTTTAAAAATCATTTGTTTTGTTTAAAAGTTTTTAAAACAAAATGTCCCCAACGGAGTCGCCAACTGAAATTACTCGGATACGGCTCGCGCGCGTAGCCTCGGCATCTAGCATTTGTCGGGAGGAGGTGTCTAGCTGTGTTTTTGCTTTGTAGAGTCGCCACACCGTTTTGATTAAGCCCAAAACATTGAGAAAATACATCAATTTAAAAACTTTTTTTGTGTGATGAGATTTTTGAGTTCGGAGGTCAGGTTACTCCTCTGGAAGTGAATATTAGAATATTAGAGCTCACCCGATTCGCCTCGTAAAAACGAGTCTTTCGGTACCCTTCTTTCTTTAAATGTTGTGTGTGTGTGTATGTGCTTTAAAAATGCATGCTGTATCGGATGTCTACATTGTACACTACGTATTGAAATAGTGTAGGAAGGAAGCCTTACCAATGTTGGTTCGTGTCTGTCTTCCGCTGGAGAATAGTGTTTGAGGATGGAATAGTGTTCTGGGATGGACCGGGATTGCTTCGGAATGTGTCGATTGTCTGCGAACATCTTCGGCGTGCCTCGGGATTGTCAGGTTTGCACTCGGGCAGAGTTTCGGCGTGCGTTGGGATCGCAGGGATCTTTGACTGGATTCGGGCAGAGGTTCGTCGTGCGTTGGGATCGTCGGTTGCGTTCGGGCAGAGTTCCGGCGTGCGTCGGGATCGTCGGTTTGGCTCGAAAAGGGCCGGGACACCTCGGGATAGACCAGGCAAGGCTTCGGAGTACCACGAGGGGCCTCAGAATACCTCGAGAGTGCCTCGGGGCAGCGCGGGAGCGTCTCGGGAGTGCTCGGTAGGGCTTCAGAGCACCGCGAGGGAGCTCGGAAGGCCTCGGAAGGAACCATACGGACCTTCCATGAAATCCAGAAATTTAGTTTTCCCAGATTTGAGGGAATAATGTGGACATTAAGAGGATTTTGTAATAATTATGTCTGGAAGCAAAGAGGTCCGTACGGACCTTCTGTGCTTTTCTAAATTTTCCAAAATTCCTAAAAAGTCCTTTTGTCTTTTTTGTCCCAGAAAGCCCCCCCTTGGTTTGGTTGGTGGTTTTTTGGGTTTTTGAGGGCTACGGGTGTTCGAGACTGCATTTGTGTGAGTCTGCGGTTTTTCTCGTGCGTTCGAAAGAGAGTGATCTAGATTTGGGTACTTATACTGACGAAAGCCCCGTACTCCTCGCCATACTGGATGAACTTCTCGGCGCTCACGCCATCCCGGTACCTCTCGTGCTCCATCATATCCATGTCACGAGGATGCATCATAACGAAGGGCGGATCCCTCGGAGCAACAGGGGGCTCGCCTGCGCCATGCTGCCAGAAGACCCTCTCCCCCAGATACATGACATCACAAGTAAGGCCCCGCAACATCTTCCCCTACCGTGTCACCGCGGGACCGCCCTCAATCTCGTCATCACCATACTGAGCCCAAGGGTACAGCTGAAACCGAGTCGGGTTATCCCTCTCCAGGAACTCCTGCACATCCCGATATGCAATGGTGAGCTTCCCCCTGGTCATCCTCCTCTTCCTCAAAGAACGAGCCCAACCCAGCATAGCAGGGTAGGCCACCATGGCCTCATCCTCTCGGTCCCACGGCTGGCATCGGAAGATCTAATAGCACCACACCTGTAACGAAAAGCAGATAGTGCTTGTTTTGGACAAATTTCAACAAGTAAATTTGTCTTCTCAAGGAGGTTTGGGCACAAATGAAATATAATTATCAAAACAAGATGAACACAAGGATGTAACGAGGAAACCCTTAGAGCAATCGTCCAAGAGAAAAACCTCGGAAGGCTTTTGGCAAGCCTGCCTAAACCAAATAAATTTTATTAAGTATTGAGAGTTTTTGAGTACAAGTGCAGAGTAGAGTAATCAAAACTGTGTAACGTGAACACAAGTGATTTCTAAGAGTAATATATAGGAGTAATTGTAACTGAAAATAACAACTTGAATGTCATGCTGATCTTGCGCCTAGAATCTCGCTCTTCATTGATGGAGTCCAACTGTTATCACTTGGTTGATGGTTTGAATCTGTTATGTAGCTCTTTGACTAGGTCCAAGCGGTCACATAGGTGAATTATTTATTTATAATTCTGCTCCTGAAAAATAGGATAAACACAACAAATAATTTCAAGGCGTTAGTCCAAGATGTAAATCAAAACGTTACCTCAAGATGGATGTCCAAGATGCAAAACATGCTAAGTGGATTTTTTAGGGTGAAACAATTGCCCCCAAAATATTGAAGTGTTCCAATGTGAATACGGAGGCTTTAATATATTGCCAAGTGTCGCTTCGGTCTTGAAAAGAAGGTGATGAGGTGGTTGGCCCGCACGATGCTCGAGGAATTAGGGCTCATTATAGGCTTTTCGTAGGCGCAGAAGATCGTCCTTTTATATATGGTTTAATTGAGAAAGTCCATATTTTCCTTTTCCATATCCTCCGTCCAACTAGTGCTAGGTCTCCGTCAGTTTCTCCGGTGAGTTCTCATTCTCTTTTTCCTTTGTCGTTTCTCTGTATCTTCCCTCTGGTATTATGGGTAAAAATAAGAATAAAGTCATAGATGTTGATGCATCCTTGCCAGATGGTTTTAGGTGCTTAGGGTTCATTCGTGACAAGGAGGGTGAGAAATGTAACTTTGATGCGTCCCACGCTGACGCTCTGAAAAGAAACAACGTCTTTCCTTCCAATGCTAAATTCTTGATCCCAACTGATATTTTTAGTGCTGACTGTGTTTCTGACGAGTGGGTAGGGTTTTACGGGTATCCCTTTAGTATAGGTTTGAAATTTCCCTTTTCCACTTCGATTTCCCGCTTTTTCGAAGTGACCTGACTGTCTTATTGTCAATTGATGCCCATTGGGTGGCGTATTTTGCTCACTTTAGATAGAATCGCGGCCGAGCATGGTATGGTGGCAGGTTTAGAAGAGTTGCCGTATGCTTCAGAAATTAGGGAATTTGGTAAGGTCGAATAGGGACCCTCTGATTATAGGTCTTGACGCGGCTAATAGGGAATGGAAACATAGATTCTTCTTTGTAAGGAAAAGTAGCCTGGAGGGAGGAGGAGATTTGGTGTCGACATGGAACCCTTTAGGTAGTTTTTCTAGTTTATATGATTGGTTGTTGCGTCTTGCTTGTTTGTTTAACTCTAACATGTTGATGGCACATACTCTCAGTTGCCAAGTTGGAGGAGCTTTTCCCACCTCTCGCAGATACGCCTGATAATGTTGATCGGATTTTGAGTTTGTTCCCCGAGGAGCTACAAAAATTTAAGCCACCTGCTATTGATTCTGCTGAGGAGAAGGGGGTTTCTAGTGCTGGTAGAATGTCATCCGGTATGTCTTCTCTTATATATTTTTTCCTTCTTCTACTTTATTGCCACTCTTTGATATTATTTCTTGTGTAGCGACTCGATCCATGGCCTGCTTTAGTGTGGAGGATGTCCTCTCTGGTATTAGGGCAAAAGTTGGTGTCAAGAAAGAAAGGAGACATCCTCTTCCACAGGGGGAAGGCTTAAAGGGTACAAAAGGAGACAAGAAGAGAAATCTAGAAGAGACAGAGGTCTCGGTAGCGGATGAAGGGAAGGTTGAAGATGCAAGAGCAAAGGTAGATTTCTTCCTTGAGAAATAAATTTTTGATTTTCTAGGACTAGTTTTAACATGATGGTATGTTCTTTTACCCGTAGGTACTGGAAGGATGGACCTTTTTATGAACAAACTAGAAGTGAAGGAGGATAAGATTAAGGTCCTTACTCAGAAACATAAATTTGAAGAATTCGGAGCGGTGAGGGCTGAGGAACAAGTGGAGAAGCATAACAATGAGTTAGCTCACTTGGCGGCTAGGATGTTGAAGGTGGAAGTAGAACATATTAAGGAGTTGAGTGAAGTGAGAGAAGGGTACATAATGAGCGCAAGCAAGTCGGTTATGGAAAGCCACATCAACATGATGAAGGAGTTCGAAAGCGGGCAACTTGTAAATTGGATGATTGATGAAGAAGTGAATATGTTGAATGAACTCCTGAGAGAGGTCCCAGACGTGAGCGAGGTGAACTCCAAGGCACAAGAGCTTAAGGTGACTAATTAAGGTGGGAAGAATGAAGGAAGCAGGAAGGATGATGGGAGTAAAGAAGCGGTACCTGCAATATAAAAAACAATTTCGTTTTCAAGTTTTTTGAATAATGGTTGTTGTGGGCATTTTTCAACATGGCGACATCTTCAATTGATCCTGCATATCGAGATGTCATTACACTGTAAGTATTGTTTTAATATTTACTTGTTCAATATTTCCTAATATTCTTATTCTTATTTTTCATTAATTAAGAGAGGAATGCGGAACAATCTCCAAGCACGTTCAACAGACCTTCAAACGGCTAGGGCGACTTGGTCTCACGGAGGTTGAAGTGATAAACCAAAATGCCGAGATTATAGGAACCATATTGACTCTTTCATATCTACTTGTATTTAAGGGGAAATGGAGACGGAAAAACACATTCATGCTCATACGCACACACTCTACACAAAAAGCTCTTGTAATCCTCTCCATTATCTTCCAAAGTTGTATTTGTGATCATTATAGTGAAACCTTTAAGGTTGGAGACCTAACTCCCGGGGTTTTTTCCAAAGAGGTTATCACCTCCAAGGTTTTCCTCGTTAACAAATCGTGGTGTCATTATCTCTTTTTCATTCTTTTGTTCCATATAATCGAATTCCATAGTTCCCTCCTTATTGTTCAATCCACACACTAAACATAGTTAAGATTCTACTTTATTGTTTTTTCTACCAAAACAATTTGGCGCCCACCGAGGGGCCTCGTGGTTTATCGGTTATTTAAAACATTTCCTAATCAAATTCACTATGTCCGCACCCCCAATGTGTCCACCGCCGGCAAAGGTCCCGCCGTTGTTCCCACATCCGGAGGTAGAACCGACTTGTTACCACCACCTCCTCGCACCGGGTCTCAACTAACTCAACCTACGAAGACTCCACAAAAGGGGGCAACGTCTTCCAATGCGAATGTCGACATCCGGAGTATCTTGACCAGGTTGAATCAAAGGTTGGACCAAAGCAAGATAACAATTCGAAGGTGTTGACCAATTCCATGATTAAGATGCAGAAAGACCAACGGCTCATCGCATCTCGGCTTGAGAATATATCACCGCTGCGTGCAAGGATTCTCAACTTTGACAACACGGAGGATCTACATTTCGAATGAATTCATTCCAATGGGCAGTCCTCCTCCGCCGACATCTTTAATGATGTCGACATCTTTGCCCGGGGACACCCCATTGACGCCATCTTCCGCAGATTCACCCCATTCATTCCATTTATAGACAACACTACTTTCACGACTACTACGGACGATTACGGTTTGCTAAATAATCTTTTCAATAATAATAATTTCAATCGTATTCCTATGGCCGACCCTTTTGCAGAAAACCCACTAGCTAAACAGATGCGGGATCTCGTAGAGCCGATAATGAACGTGCTGTGTGTAACTCCTCCAATTCAACCGGTGACCCAAAATCACAATCAATCCGGTTTGTCCCAAAGAATTGCAAATGTCGACATCCCGAAGCGTTTCAGGCGTACCATCTATGAAGTTGTACGACGGCACCACGGACCCAGGAGCATGTTGCACACTATCAAGAAAAGATGGACATAATCCATATCCCGCATCAATACCGGAGGCCTGCTTATGCGGGGATTTGGATCCACCTTGTCCGGACCAGCTCTCAAATGGCCGATTAGGCAACCCCTAGGTTCAATTGGTTCATACGCCCAGGCTCATCAACATGTTCTATAACCAATTCTCATGCAAGCCGACAATTTGAAAAGTTGACAAGTGATCTCTACAATGTGACCCAAAGACCTAATGAGACTCGAAGGATTATGTCCATCGGTTCAATAAGGAGGTGTTAGAAATTCCCAATCTTGACATGTCGATGACCACGAAGCATTCAAAATGGGGTTGAAGAAAGATTCACGGTATTATCAAGATTTGGTAATGACTCCTGTAAGCGGCTAGAAGAAGTCGGGAGCGGGGCATTATGGTTCATAAGACTCGGAGGAAGATGAGCTGCGAAGATCGAAGTCGTCATCCAAGATGTCGACATATGACCATCCCGACAAAGACCGAATCGTCCCATCGCAGAACAACCGTCCCAATCCTTATCCGAGAATTGACACTAGCAAAATTAATTCGGTAGACGGTGAGGATGAAGATCGTGATAATGTGCCTAACATTTCGATTATTGTTTTTCGTTGACATTTCGGTGTACTACGTGCAATGGGCAACCTAGGAGACAAAGCCGATGGCCAAAGAAAACGGACAAAACCACGGGATGGCGTGACAAATCAAAATGGTGCGCTTACCATGAAGACTTTGGACACGTTATCGAAGATCGCATCGCGTTAAGAAAGGAGATCGGTTACTTGCTCTCGAAAGGACATCTTAAGGAGTTGTTGGGATCCGTAAAGAAGAAGGCCGAAAATGCAGAAGCTCCTCATGAAGCCGAAAGGCCGGTTCTCCCCAAAGATCAACAAAGGTGATCAACTTCATCGGTGGAGGCTCGTAAATATGTGGAACATCCTATTCGCCGCAAAACGACACGCTAAGGAGTCAAAAGAGGAAAAGCTGCAGAGACAGCCAGGATGTCGACACCTTGCCGGATCCAATTACCTTTGATGAAAGTGATCGTGATAACTTGGCCGGAACCCCATCATGACGGTCTGGTTATTTCCTTGCAGATCGCCAACCGTACAATACGACGTATTACGGTAGATGGGGCAGCTCCGTCAATCTTATTATGTTGGGTACCCTTAAGGAAATGAACATCCCGAGAATCGGAGATTGTCAAAAAATCTTGATCTTTGGTAGGCTTCAGTGGTGAAGTCAAAGAAACGGTGGGGAGATAAAGCTTCCAATATACTCAAAGGGCCTCAACACCATGGAACGGTTCTGCGTAATTGATTGCGCAACATCTTACAATGTCATTCTTGGAAGACCGTGGATTCACGGAATGAAGGCCGTACCCTCCACTTACCATCGGTGTGTGATGTTTCCAACACCTTGGGGTGTCGCTAAGATTTACAGTGATCAACAGTGGCCAAGGAATGTTACAAAACTTAAATGAAGGCGTCTACATCTCCAAAACAAGCATAGCAATTACCGAGGAAAGTACGTGAAGTCCTGGAAGCTAGGGAGGATGATGTGAAAGAAGTATTGTTAGATCCTTCCAACCCGAACATCAAAGTACTTATTGGCACCGACATCCCATCGATATAGAAGAGAAGCTTGTGAACCTATTAAGAAGCGTAATAAAGAGTTTCGCTTGGAAACATGATGACATGACAGGCATTAGCAAAGATGTCATCACTCACAAACTTAACGTAGATCCTAGCTTTAAACCAAAGTGCACCGAAACGTAGAAAGTTTGCGTAAACCGAAATCGATCATCAAGGAGGAGGTAGAGCGCTTACTCAAAGCCAACATGATACGGGAGGTCGATTATCCAAGATGGTTGGCGAATGTGGTTGTGGTAGAGAAGAGAAACGGGAAATGGCGAGTTTGCGTCGACTTCACCGACTTAAATAAAGCCTGCCCAAAAGATCATTTCCCTTTGCCGCACATAGATTCATTAGTTGATGCCACCTCGGTCACGAACTCCTCACTTTCATGGACGCGTCCTCGGATTTCAACAAATTCGATGGAACCATCTCGACCAAGAGGACACCGCCTTCATAACCCCCACAGTATTTATTGTTATATTGCCATGCCTTTTGGACTAAAAATGCAGGTGCAACGTATCAAAGGCTCGTCAACAAGATGTTTAAGGATCAGGATTGGGGACACAATGGAGGTATACATCGACGACATTGTAGTAAAATCCAAGAAGGCCGAGGATCACATAAGCAACCTCTCTCAAGCTTTTGACATCTTGGATTGTTTCAATATGAAACTTAATCCAGATAAATGCAACTTCGGAATGAAGGCCGGCAAGTTTCGGGTTATATGGTTACTAAAAGAGGCATTGAAGCCGCCCCGAACAAATACGCGCTATTCTCAACCCGTCATCACCTCAACTGGCCAAGGACGTCCAAATATTGATAGGAAAAATTGCCGCACTCACTAGATTCATTTCAAAATCCTCAGATCGATGCAAACCTTTCTACGACATCTTAAGAAAGAACAAGAAGTTCCAATGGGAGGAACAACATGAAGAAGCTTTTCAGAGCTCAAAACTTACCCGTCGACACCTCCCTTATTGGCCAAACCTCGATGGAAGAACATCTTTACATCTACCTAGCAAGTGTCCGAAGGCGCCGTAAGCGCAGCCTTGGTGACGAACGAGATGGTAATCAGCAACCCATCTACTATATAAGTAAGACACTCTTAGATGCCGAGACCAGGTATTCTCATTTACAAAAATTAATTTTAGCTTTGATAACCGCTTCTATTAAATTAAGGCACTATTTTGAAACACATACTATTATTGTACGCACTAACTATCCTATTAAGAATGTCATGAGAAAACCAGAGATGTCGTGTCGAATGGCGAAATGGTCTCGTATAATTAAGCACATACGACATCAAGTACGAGCCTGTAACCGCAATAAAATCCCAAGCCCTGGGCCGATTTTGTGGCCGATTTCACCAACCCTACAACAAGAGGTGGAATTGGAAGTACAAAGCAACTTCAAGATGATGACATCCTAAAAATTTGGACTCTCTACACGGACGGAGCTTCCAACATGAGAGGTACAGGTCTTGGAGTTGTACTAAAATCGCCACAAGGGGACATAATACCACAATCTATCGCCTTGCAGCTTCAAGGCTACCAACAATGAAGCGTAGTATGAGGCTCTAATTGCAGTGTTTAATCTGCAGCCCAAGACTTAGATGTCAAGCATATCCGGGTGTTCATGGATTCATTACTAATTGTTAATCGCACAACGGGTCCTACGTCGCGAAAAACGCTAAGATGACAACATATTTGGAAATTGTAAAAATTATTTCGGCCAAATTCAAAACATTTTCCTTGGAACAAATCCCACGGAAGAAAATTCTCAAGCGTATGCTCGGGCAAACTTGGGTTCAGCCTTCAAAAGCTTCTCACAAACCAAGTATCCCAATCATACATGTTGACGTCCCAAAGAATTGACCATCTTGAGATGTTCGCCCGGATGCCGACATACTTGCCTCTCCCGCAAAGAACCTCTTGGACAGCCTCCTATTATCAAATATCTCTTAGATGATACGATCCCGATCGAGGAGAAAAATGCAAGAGCCTTCAGTGGTAAGAGTATCTAAATATTTACTTATTGATAATCTCTTGTTTAGAAAATCCGCCGCAGTCACTACTTAAGATGTCTAGAGGATAGAGCCCATCAGGTTCTCAAGGAGCCGCACGAAGGAGATTGTGGAAATCATACCGGGGGCAGAAGTTTACATACTAAAGCTCTTAGAATGGGCTATTTATGGCCTACAATGAGAAAAGATGTCGTTGACTACGCAAAGAAATGTGATTCCTGTCAACGACATGGGGACATCCTGTACCAGCCACCGAACCGCTACATCCTATCCCGTCACCATGGCCTTTTATGGTTTGGGGAATGGACATAGTAGGAAAACTTCCCACAAAGCACTGTGGGGACGAGTATTTCTTTTGGCCATGACAGACTACTTTTCTAAATGGGTAGAGGCTGAGGCATATGTGCAAGTTCGTGACAAAGAAGTGATATCTTTTATCAAAAGGAACATATTCAGCCGATTCGGAATTCCATCAGAGATAATTTGTGACAACGGCTCTCAATTCATCAGCAAGAGGACCCAAGATTTCTTGACATCTTGGGGTGTTAAGATGGTGACATCTTCGCCTGTTCACCCTCAAGCCAATGGACATGCAGAGTCTAGCAACAAAATAATAATCAGCAACTTAAAAAAGAGACTAAACCAGAAGAAAGGACGTTGGGCAGAAGAGTTACCAATGGTCCTATAGGCTGACATGACGACATCTAAGAATGCTACTGGTCAAACCCCCTATTCACTTGTATTTGGAACTGAATCTGTTATTCCAGCAGAAGTCCTTGTACCAACGGCAAGATACAGCTTACTGACATCCGAACGTAATAAAGACATCTTGATACATGACCTGGATACCGTGGACGAGCTAAGGGACATGGCCAAAGTTCGCATGGCAGCATATCAGCAAAGGGTAGCCCGATCTTACAATAAAAACGTAAGGGTTAGAAGGTTTCAAGTAGGAGACTTAGTCCTGCGAAAGGCATTCCAAAATACCAAGGAGCCCAATGCTGGCAAGCTCGCCCCAAAATGGGAGGGACCCTACTTAATAGATGCACAAGCCGGAAAAGGAGCATATCGCCTTGCAACTTTGGATGGCCAAATGATACCGCAAAGTTGGAACACCATTCATCTCAAAAGGTATTACATTTAAATATGATTTCCCATGAACTCATCTTTCCATGTATGAATCGTCTTTTAATTCTTTACAACCTTTCTTTTCTCCTATGCATCTTTTTTATTATTTACAAGTTAAGATGTCGCTAATACACTTTGTGGAGAGACGTCAACCTTAGTTGGCGTCCGTTTTTAACGTGTTTCTATCTTATGAGGTATTGACACATTTACATGGGGACATATCGAATGCACGCAAGGAACAACGATTTCTCCTCCGTTAGAGACTGGCCATCTCTTCTCAAGTAAAGGTACACAATCCCTTCTAAGGTTTAAAGAGTTAATTACCTCTTTCTTAAGAAGTTAGGTTACCACACCTTCGCCTGGAGCGCAAGTTATCTCATTAATTGAGGTGTGGGGTGGGCCTATATGGGTAAACTCATATAGCTTACCCATTCCCACTCGGTAAGATGATTGATCTTAAGTATTATTCTTATGGTTATGGCATATTCGTGTCATCTAAGTATCTACGGTTTATGGCATATACGTGTCATCTAAGTATCTACGGTTTATGACGTATACATGTCATCCTAAGTACCTATCATTTCGACATACTATCATGTCACCATATGTGCAAAACATACAAAAATTATCCAAAAGAAACAAGCCTTGACGTGCTTGAAAACTATTAAACCATAACTAAACTAAAGCAACCATAAAGTATCCGAACTACCAACAAGAACGTGCACAAGTGTTGGACCAACCCAACACATAAAAAGATTGTCTTTAGTCCTTATGGACCCATTACAAACCAAATAAAAATAAAAATTGTCTTAAGGGATTCCACCCCAAGAAACATCAACAAAATACCAAGAACCAAGTTGTTTTACCTTCTTTTTGTTTAGGTGGCTTCGCCGCAGTGTTGCATCTCGGTGTCACTTCTCCAACCGCCGGTGCATCCTTGACAATCGTTTCATACGGACTTGACGACACCTCGCCCTCGTCCGTCACCTCACCTCGTCAACTTGAACAGATAGGCACATTCCCTATTGATATCCCAAGCACCAGCCCTTCCCTTCCCGATATTCCTTCATCATCTTCACCTTGCATTGAGAGAAAGTCTTCGCCGCAGCCTAGTTTGCAAGAATTCCTCACTTCTGCTATCTCCTTGTTGTGGTCATCCTCACTTTTCGCCGGACTATTCAATAAGTCCTTCACTTTCTGTTCTTGTTCTCCCACCGACTTGCTTAATTGCTCTATAGTCTTCTCATATTCCTTCACCTTATTATCTCGATGCCAACTTCTCCTTCCCGACCAAAGCGATGTCGGCTTTGGACTTCTTCTTTACCATTTCAACTTCTTTTGCCAATTCCTCCACGTACCCTACGGTCGAAAGATGACATCTTGATATTACTAAATGTTATAACAACCTTTGAAACTATTCAATATCCAATTAATGGTGTCTTACCCCGCCGCCAGGCTCATGAATTTCTTCTTGAAATCTCCCGCCGACATTCCATCAAAGGAGTCTCCAACCTCGATCACTTCCTCTTGGCTAGCTTTTCTCTTCCTCACCCTAGAGCCAATACCAATGCTTTCATCAGAACAGGACTCTTCTTAGGAGCAGGTGGAGGTTTCTTTTCAATCTTGACAACGGGTTCGTAGAGCATGGCCTCAATATCATCCAGTCAAAGTCGACCACGAAACTACCGGTTTGGAGACCGCATAGACATAGAGATATTGTCAATAACGAATAACACATCAAATTGATGACAGCTTATCAAAGGTAACAAGATACCAAGCTTACCAAAGTGGACATAATTACAGAAGTAGAAGCCTTTATATCCTCCGGAATAGTCGACGAAGCTTCCAACAAACCTTTGGGAGACCTCTTATCGAGAGGGAGACCGAAAACTCTTCGATCTTGGCTAGAGTGTCTTTGGCGGTGGAAACAATTCTCCCCAATCAATATCTACATAAAAGCAAGAACAATTACAATTCGGTTTGTCTCAAGAACAGGAAGTCACAAGAGTAAGAATTTAAGTACCTCCCTTGTTCCATTGCTTCGATATCTCATCCTTTTCTCCAATCGACGTCCTATCAACAAAGAAAAATCTATTCTTCCATCCCCTATCACCGGAGGATGTGGTGCTCATCAAAGGATTTCTACACGATTTCTTTCTAAAAAGGTACCTTTTGGAACCAAAAAGTTGAAGATCATAGGAATAGGCAATTTCGGGAAGCCCTAGGTTTAGTCCGTTTTCTCGGTTTACTTTGAGGACAAAAGCAAAACTCGCCAGCCATTGGGCATAAGTTGAGCATAAGCCGGTTGAGTTTTTCGAAAGAACTCAAGAACCAACGGTGGAAAAGGGTAACTAAACCCTAGAAGGAAGGGATATTCGAAGAAACAGATCCATTTGAGGGAAATATGGTCAGACCTAAGTTTTATGGAAAAGGGATGAAAAATTGCACCACTTGGGAAGCAACATTGTTGTTTTATGGACTCTATTTGAGAATCGTTGAACAAACAAGTTTCTTCAGCTGGTTTAGTGAGAAGATTTCCGCAAACAAAATCTTCGAGATTAATCTCTACGGGACCTTGTGGGGATGACGCTTTCTTGGGTTTGGACGCAGACAACCTAGTTTAACCATGGTTGACAAAGCAAAAAGAGAAAAATAAACAAAGGAAGAAGGTGAGAGACGGAGGAATTTTACCTTGGAGACGAACGGCGCCGTAGGCCAACGGAGGTGAAAAGAAGCTTTGAGAAGATTAATTTATCCTCTCAAGCGGTTAATAAAAAGAAAAAGAATTCCTTTTCAAAAATAACTCTTCTCCCCAACCGTCCATTTCAACGCCACGTCTTCCAAAACGTCCCATCAAGCAGAGCGGACAGTTGGACCATTAATTCAAAAGAAAAAAACATTTTGCCTCTTCAGTTGCCAACATAGTCAAATGTTTTTGGTGACAAATTGTTGTGGGCATTTTTCAACATGGCGACATCTTCAATTGATCCTGCATATCGAGATGTCATTACACTATAAGTATTGTTTTAATATTTACTTGTTCAATATTTCCTAATATTCTTATTCTTATTTTTCAGTAATTAAGAGAGGAATGCGGATTAATCTCCAAGCACATTCAACAGACCTTCAAACGGCTAGGGCGACTTGGTCTCACGGAGGTTGAAGTGATAAACCAAAATGCCGAGATTATAGGAACCATATTGACTCTTTCATATCTACTTGTATTTAAGGGGAAATGGAGACGGAAAAACACATTCATGCTCATACGCACACACTCTACACAAAAAGCTCTTGTAATCCTCTCCATTATCTTCCAAAGTTGTATTTGTGATCATTATAGTGAAACCTTTAAGGTTGGAGACCTAACTCCCGGGGTTTTTTCCAAAGAGGTTATCACCTCCAAGGTTTTCCTCGTTAACAAATCGTGGTGTCATTATCTCTTTTTCATTCTTTTGTTCCATATAATCGAATTCCATAGTTCCCTCCTTATTGTTCAATCCACACACTAAACATAGTTAAGATTCTACTTTATTGTTTTTTCTACCAAAACAATGGTTACGTTTTGTTGGGTCGTGCCCCTGTTTGGCACGTTAATTTGGGTTTTTGGAAGGGGTTAGCCCCTTAAACAACTTAAAATTTTTGTAAGTGGCTCATAAGAGTCCAAACAGCTTAGCTTTTGATGTGTTAGGTTGGTCCAACATCTTTTGGTCGTTTGGTAATTTTTTACCCACAGTGACACTTTTGGATGCTTTCTACCTTTGAGTATTTTTCTGTTTTAGGTACGAAAGACAACACGTACAATTGTTTTAACCAATTAGCAAAGATAACATGCAACGATGTTATAACCGAGTTGTAAAGATAACATGCAACGATGTTATAACAAAGTTTTAAAGATAACATGCAACGATGTTATAACCAAGTGGTAGGTGACATGTAGAAATGTCACATTTCGGAGTCCTTAGGTAACATGTTAATGTTACAATCCTTAGTTCACATCTTCGAATTTTAGGATAACAAATCCGATTCCCTTGACAAGTTGAATTGTATTTGCTATTCTAAGTCGAGTTTGAAAATCGTGCCCCCAGGCGTTTATGATCATTATCTTATATGTATATTGCAAAGATGCTTCGAAGTGTGGGAAATCATGTACCTTAGACTTATCAAGAAACGTTTGTTCTTTCGAGGAGCTCGCCATGTGATTTTATAAAGCCCTTTACCCACTGTCCAGGAGCATCTAATCTTGCATCACAAGAATATATTAGGATTTGGGAAATAGCTTCGCTAACACCCCTCTGATGCTTAACTCAGTAGAGGTTTTGATTAAATAAAGGGATAAATGATTTAAAAGGCAGTAAAAATTAAATTTTAAGAAGAAGTTCGTACCTCGGCGTTAAAATTGCAATGAATTTTAACTTACACGTAATATTATCAAAGGCGTAACTCATGGCATCATATCGGAAGGTGACAGCTTGCCCCAGTCACTGCCAGCTAACTAACTGGTATAGTTCGTCATCTTTGTCGTCATGGACCTCAAAGCGTATTTAGACTTACTGGTCGTGTTTAATGAGTAGAGCACGCCTTCATATCTGTTTTGTAACACTCTTTTGCAGCTTGTTGATCACCCTTCACCGTGATGACTCCCCAAGGCGTTGGCATCTTGACACATTGTTGGTATGTAGAAGGAACCGCCGTCATATTATGTATCCATGGTCAGCCTAAGATGAGATTATAGGAGGATGGGCAGTCAATCACGTACACCCTCTCCATAGAATTCATCCCTTCTACATAGATCGGTAACTTAATTTCTCCAATTGTCTGCTTGGTTTCCCCGCTGAAGCCTACCAAGACGGAGGAATTTCTTACTACTCCTAACAGGGGAATCATCATTTCTTCTAAGGAACTCTTCATGATCAAATTGACAGAGCTGCCATTGTCGATCAAGATGCGTTTCACCTTGCAATTGGCAATTTGCAAGGTGGTGACTAAACCATCATGGTGTGGGTCTGAAATGCCTTCTTTATCGTCGTCATCAAAATTAATTTGCTCTTCAGGGGAGTGATAAGTATGTCTAGTTGACAATTCCGTCTTATCTTCCTTAGAATCCTTAGCCTGACGTTTGGCTGCAGAATACGTGGTGCCACAAATGTCTGACCCTCCTGTAATGAAGTTGATCACCTTAGTTGCAGGAGGAGGTGCAGATGGAGCGTCAGCGGCAGCTTCTTTTGTTTCAATCCGTTCTTTTCTTTTTCCCAATAAATCTTTGAGGAGTCCTTTCGATAGTATGTAGCTAATCTCTTTTCTCAAGGCAATGCAGTTATCAGTAGTATGCCCAAAATATTCATGGTAGGCACACCACTTTGATTTGTCCTTCCAGGATGCTGATTTATCAGCTGCCTTTGGCCATCTTGCCTTGCCACCTATGTTGTCCATAGCATGTAGGAGGCGTGAAATGTCAACAGAAAAATAGTAGTCACTGATCTTAGGATAAACTGTATCATCTTCCTTGTCAGCTTCTTCAACAACGTTAATTTTAGAAGAGTCAGTTTTAGAGTATGGTTTTCCCCTATTAGATCGATGGTGGGGCGAATCCGCCTTTCTGTCAGGATTTTCATATGTAGCGTCTTCTTTGACGCCTTGCCATGGATAATTTCATTTTCTTCCAACCTGAAGAAACAGAAAGACCTCGTCCTGTCTTCTTCTAAGCTTCGAGATGGGAACATGAAAAGGTCTTGGTAGAAGGGTGATTCTCTCTTTAGGCCCATCTTGAAAGTTTCGGTTGCAGTCAACGCGTCAATATGTGGAATGCTTACAGCTTCCTTGTTGAACCTGAATACATAATCTTTTACGGTTTCATCGGGTTGTTGCACGATCCTGTAAAGGTCACTTGTCAATTTTTCAAACACACGATTGCCAGAAAATTTGTTAAGAAACATGTTAATTAATTGAGAGTAGGATGAGATATAGTTCATAGGCTGATTAGTCAGCCACATCAAGGCGGGATCTGTTGTGCCATCATATTGCATCATGTGAGGTACTTGGAATCTCTTAGGGATCTCTACTCTAGCTATAGCAGGAACAAAGCGTGAATCATGATGGCTGGTTGGAGATGCTTGGTTGAAGGGAAAGGTGACTTCGGGAAGCTTCATGAGGATTTCCTTAAGTTGCTCTACTTCTCTTGTAAGGGCAGTATCAGCAACAGGGTTAGTAGCAACTATAGGATTGAAAGGGGTATTGAACAAGTTAAAACTCCATGTTTGCCCCACAGGAGGTGGTGTTGCAAAGGTGAAGCATGACGTCAGCAGCATCGGGTTGGATGTGACGGTTGTGCTTTCAGTTTGAACAGTGCTGGATATGGGTGTGGCACCTTGACCGCCTTGCGCGCTCGTCCCAGCACATGGAAAAAGAGTTCTGGGCTATAAAGGGGAGACCTCTGATGTGCTGACTACTGGAAGGCTGAGTCCAGAAGCTGAGAAATCATGTTGTAGCCTATTGATGTGGTTAAAGATCATTTGATTGGTATGTTGCTGCCCGTCTATCTGATCTTTCAATTGTTGCATCATAGATGTCATGGCAGTTATCACTCCTAGTGAAATGTTTGGCAATGACATGTTTGAGGTTCCACCTTGGTTGAGCCCCTAGTTTTGAGGCGTGGCAGCACCGGAGCCCATAGGTGAATACGCACTAGACGTCATAGGAAAGCTTGACGTGATGGTCCTTGCCTCAGTCGTGATGATGGGGGTAGACATAGCTGAGGTCGGATTGCTCATCTTGATTGAAATCTAAAAACCAATGTTCCCACAGACGGCGCCAAATTGTTTTGAACAAATTTCGACAAGTAAATTTGTCTTCTCAAGGAGGTTTGGGCACAAATGGAAAATAATTCTCAAAACAAGATGAACACAAGGATGTAACGAGGAAACCTTAGAGCAATCGTCCAAGAGAAAAACCTCGGGTGGCTTTTGGCAAGCCTGGCTAAACCAAATAAATTTTATTAAGTATTGAGAGTTTTTGAGTATAAGTGCAGAGTAGAGTAAGCAAAACTGTGTAACGTGAACACACGTGATTTCTAAGAGTATTATATAGGAGTAATTGTAACTGAAAATAACAACTTGAATGTCCTGCTGATCTTGCGCCTAGAATCTCGCTCATCGTTGATGGAGTCCAACCGTTATCCCTTGGTTGATGGTTTGAATTCGTTATGTTGCTCTTTGACTAGGTCAAAGCGATCACATGGGTGAATTATTTATTTATAATTCTGCTCCTGAAAAATAGGATAAACACAACAAATAATTTCAAGGCGTTAGTCCAAGATGTAAATCAAGACGTTGACTCAAGATGGATGTCCAAGATGCAGAACATGCTAAGTGGATTTTTTAGGGTGAAACACTGCTCAGAATAAAATAAAAGAAGACTGAGAAATGATAAAATGTTAAACCACAAATAGCAATAACTCATACCTCCAGTGCAAAATCGAAGCATCCTAGGGAACTGGCCACGCCCCGGCTAAACCTGTCCATGGAAAAACAGAGCTCGGCCAAGCCCGCCTCGCCCCAAGCAATCTCACCAAACCTCCCCAAGTCCACCAAACTCTCCAGCAGAGGGAAAAGAGAGGAAGAGGCGTGGTTCGAGAACAAAGTCTCGAAAAGAGCAAACCACAGAAAAGAGCGCGCCAGCTGCTTAGCCGTCACCAATCTAGTGCCCCGGCGATAGGCCCCGATGTTGGCCGTGATCTGCGCCTCTACATCGCTATACAGCATGCCCAGTCTCTTATGAGGGTAAGGCGCAAAGCCCAGCAGCTCCGCCAGCACCCCATCAGACATCCTGTCCCACCATCTCACTGGCACTCCTTTGAAGGAAAGCCCAGTAATCGCCGCAAAATAGGTAGGAGTCACTGTCAACTCTCCCCAGCTAAGATGGAAGGTATGCGTGGTGTCTCACCAATACTCGAACAGAGCCAAGAAGACGCCCTTGTTCTTCTGCGTCTCCGCGATCCCGACAAGGTTCTCAACGAACACGCCCAAACCAGAATCAAAGACTAGCCTCTTAGGACTCATTCTACCCTCCCTGGAGATATACGGCACATGCTGCCACACCTCAACTACGGCCTCGAGCGACCCCCAAGTCTTAATCTTCTTCGCCTTCCCGGACGAAGGCACCTCATCCAGCAGGTAAACACAACAAAGGTACGTCAATAACACTACTTAATGCAATATACAAAAAAAGAAACGAAAGCATAAAAAGTCCGTCCCAACACGGCAAAACATAAAAAGTCTGTCCCAACACGGTAAAACATAAAAAACCCATCACAAAATACGGCACACATTGCACATAATTTTCCCCACATAGTCCATCACAAAAACACGGCACGCGCTACACGACACATTTTCAAGAGCCCGTCACAAAAAAGAACGTCGCCCACTAAACGGTAAAACAAATACAAAAGGCGCAAATGCCTCCAAACACAAATCCCAAGGCACAAAAACGCCTCTAAAACATAAAACAAGTCACTCCCCAGACCTCATCGTAAGCCAGAACATCGCCCACTAAACGGTAAAACAAACACAAAAGGTGCAAACGCCTCCAAACACAAATCCCAAGGCACAAAAATGCCTCCAAAACATAAAACAAGTCACTCACTGATCGTCATCGTAAGCCCGAACATCGCTCACTAAACGGTAAAACAAACATAAAAGGCGCAAATGCCTTCAAACACAAATCCCAAGGCACAAAAATGCCTCCAAAACATAAAACAAGTCTCTCCCCGGCCGTCATCGTGAGCCCAAACCTTGCCCACGAAACAAAAAACCAAACACCGGTCGTCATCGTAAGCTCGAACCTTGCCCACGAAATGGTAAACCAAACACCGGCCATCAAAGTAAGCCCCAATTCCCTTCCTCAATGGACAAAAACTCAAAAGGGAATTCTCGAAAACCCGTATAAGACCACGCATCCCCAGCAGATAAACATCGGCAATCTTCTTAAGTCCAACCTTTCCCTAGCGGATAAAGCACGAGGCAATCACGCCTCACAAAACACAAGGCAATCACGCCTCCCAAAATCAAGCACAAAGCAAGCACGCCTCATAAAAGGCCTCACCAGGTTCGTGCTCATGAACCAAAGAACAAACACTTTCAACCTCAATCAGAGGAAAAGTCACGTTCTCATGCATGGCACAACCTCAGTCAGAGGACAAGTCACGTCCTCACGCACGGCACAACCTCAGTCAGAGGAAAAGTCACATCCTCACGCACGACACAACCTCAGTCAGAGGATAAGTCATGTCCTCATGCACGGCACAACCTCAGTCAGAGGACAAGTCACGTCCTCATGCACGACACAACCCCAGTCAGAGGACAAGTCACGTCCTCACGCACGGCACAACCTCAGTCAAAGGACAAGTCACGTCCTCACGCATAGCACAACCTCATTTAGAGGATATAACACGTCCTCATCATCTTCCGTAGCCCGGAAGGCTTTAAATTACTCAGTCCGAAAGACCATATAAACCTCCCAAATCATTATCCATAGCCCGGAAGGCTTTAAATTACCCAGTTTGGAAGACCGTAAAATTTCCATTTCAGGACACCACCACGTCCTCACAGTCGACCTCAGCGGTCACATCACCTCAGGGCACCACCACGCCCGCATACACTCACGATTACACGATCTTCAAACTACGATCAGTCTTGATTCCTGCGAGGGATACGTAGGAATCCTATCAAAGGGTCCAGCCAACCGACCTAAAACGGTCACCCACAGGACACCACCACGTCCTCACAGAGTCTCTGTCAGAGGACATCACACCTCCTCATGCACGACAACACTCACCCCACACATGAACTACGATCAGGCTTGATTCCTACTAAGGGATACGTAGGAATCCTATGAAAGGGTCTAACCAATCGACCTAAACGGTCACACAATAGGACACCACCATGTCCTCACAGCCAACCTTAGCGGTCACACCACAGCAAGACATTGCCACGTCCATCCAACCAACCTACACGGTCACATCCTCTCCCAGCACGCGATCCAGATCAGGACCCTTATCTTATCGACGACCCCACTTCCTCCGAAAGTGACGTCGTCGAGGGGCTTCTGTAAGTACCCCAATCTGGATCACTCCCTTTCAACGCACGGGAAACACCGCAGACTCACACAAACGCAATCTCGAACACCCGTAGCCTTCAAAAACACAAAAACCACCAACCAAACCAAGAGGGGGGCATTTTGGGATTAAAAAGTACAAAAGGACTTTTAAGGAATTTTTTAAAATATGAAAATGGTAGCTTGTGCCGTGCGACACATCTTGTCAAGAGACATCATAATTACAAAATCCCCTTAAAGTCCACAATATTCCCTTAAATCCAGGAAAACCAATTAACTGGTAATGGCTGACAGTACCGTGCAACACACCTTGCCAAGGGACATCATAATTAAAAAATCCCCTTAAGGTCCACGATATTCCCTTAAATCCAGGAAAACCAAAAAACTAGTAATGGTTGACAGTACCACGCGACACAACTAGCCAGAATCTGGACCCTATAAATAGAGGCCTCCCCCTCTCATTTTTCACACACAATCCTCTTCTCCTCTCTCCCCAGCCTTCAGGCTTATTCTCTAAGACCCTTCGGGGAAATTCCGGTCCCTTTCGGTTCCTTCCGGAGCATTCTGAGGCCCCTCGTGGTACTTCGAAGCTCTACCGAGCACTGCCGAGACGCTCCCGAGTTGCCTCGAGGCACTCCCGAGGCATTCCGAAACTTTGTCGATCCATCCTGAAGCCCTGCCAATCCATCCCGAGGCCTTTTGTTCCATCCCGAGGTGTCCCGGCCCTTTTCGAGCACAACTGACGATCACGACGCACGCCGGAACTCTGCCCGAGCGCAACCGACGATCCCAATGCACGCCAAAACTCTGCCCGAGTGCACATCTAACAATCCCGAGGCACGCCGAAGCTCTGTCCGCAAACAACCGGCACATCCCGACGCCATCCTGGTCCGTCACGGAACACTATTCAACATTCAAACACTATTCTCCAGCGGAAGACAGACACAAATCAATATTGGTAAGGCTTCCTTCCATTTCAATACATTTCAATACATAGCGTACAATGTAGACATTATATACAACATGCATTTTTAAAATCACAGACATACACACACAACTTTTAAAGAAAGAAGGGGTACCAAAAGACTCATTTTTACGAGGCGACTCGGGTGCACATTTACTATGCCCTTCCCGAGGAGTAATCTGACCTTCGAACTTAAAAATCTCATCACACAACAACAATTTTTAAACTGAGCCTTTTCTCAATGTTTTGGGCTAAATCAAAACGGCGTGGCGACTCTACAAGCAAAAAAGGCAGCGACACTCGGTCCCGACTAACCAATGCCAGATGTCAGGGCGCCCGCAAGCGAGCCGGATCTGGGTAATTTCACACGTGTAAAGAACCTGCTCTGATCCCATCTTAAATTCTGAGGTTCCACCTTATAACCAATTGGTGCTAAGGGGAGTGGCCCATCATCTTTATATATTATAGGCAAGGTTTGTCAATTTCCAATGTGGGATAATATCTCTAACATGTTGCATATAATGATAATTTTTCGTTAGTTTGGGAGTTTGAGGATGTAGATGTAACTTTTGATTGTCTGTAAAACCCCTCCCAAATACTAACTAGAGCCTCAATTCCAAGTTAATATTTATGTTTCTATATTCTTGGAAGAAATGTTAGCGGCAATTCTGGGATAATCATCCATGGCAATCTCCGAAATTTTCAGCACATGTCCAAAACGTAATTGTTAGAATATTATCACTTTAGTGATAATATTTATGTATATATTGTTTATATTTACTTTCCTAGTTTCTAGCAATTGTGAGTGTATAGATAGAATGTAGTTCACAGTGATTATCTTTTCCTTATTCACGTTGGTAAACATTGTATATATTGGTATTCAAAGGAATAACAATTCAAGAAAAATACTATCACTCTTTATGGTATCACGAGAGATCTAGGGCAAATCTTCCGCTGCGCCTCCCTCCGTGACCTAGGTCGGTATTCTCCTTCCCGTTCCTTGTCTTCTCTCCCCCTTTCTTTCTCAATTCCCAGCCATGTCTGGTTCTCGAGGTCCTATTCACCCGGCCATGGCAGTCACAAATATCAGGAATAGCATCACCGTTACTCATGAACTCGAGAATGTGCAATATACAACATGGTCCGAAGTTTTCAAAGTCCATGCTCGATCTCTCCAGGTCCTTCATCATATTGTCCCGCCCACGATAGAAAGAAAGGAACCCACCATGGCTGAGGAAATCGAGTTGCACGACACTCTGGATGAAAAGGTGCTAGGTTGGATCTACGACACTATTTCTCCAGACCTTCTCAACACTATCGTAGAACCCGATCAGACAGCGATAGAAGCATGGGATACCTTGAAGGACATCTTCGAGGATAAAAAAAACTCCCGCACGGTTAGCCTTGAGCAGGAGTTCACATCCACGCTCATAGAAAACTTTCCTTCAGCATCAGCCTATTGCCAGCAGTTGAAACAGATCGCAGATCAGTTGAAGAATGCTGGCTTACCGGTTGGGAATGATATAATGGTATTACAGATGGTGGCAGGCATGACAGAAGCATTTAATGGGCTAGATACGCTTCTCCGTCAAAGTAGTCCTCTTCCTAAATTCCATCAAGCCCGTTCCATGCTTATTCTTGAGGAAACGGGACTACAAAAGAAGGCGTTCACGTCTTCTACCTCAGCTATGGTGGCTCGTGAATCACCACCATCATTCTCGGGTATGTCTCCGACAAACTGGCTCATGGATTCAGCCGCCACGTCTCATATGACGTCCTCGTCAGGTACTCTTACGCCCTATTTTAATTCGAGCATGCATCATGGCATTATTGTTGGAAACGGTCATTCAATTCCTATTAAGGGTTATTGGCATTCTAGTTTAACTCCGTCTCATCCCCATCTCCATCTAAATAATGTTCTCCATGCTCCTAATATAATTCAAAGCCTTGTGTCGGTTAGAAAATTCACTACTGATAACTCAGTTTCCATCGAATTTGACCCTTATGGTTTTTCTGTGAAGGATTTCCTGACGGGGACTCAACTCATGAGATGTGAATGTCGGGGGAATCTTTATCCTGTCACAAGTCAAAAGTCTTCCGGTTCTCAATTTGCTTTTGTTGCTTCTTCTCTGAATTTATGGCACGAACGTTTGGGGCACCTCGGCATTCCTGTGATGAATTCTCTTTTCAAGAATAAATTTCTTAATTGTAATAGGTCTAAAGTTAAACATGTATGTCAAGCTTGTTCACTAGGCAAACATGTAAAACTTCCTTTTGATGATTCTACTTCAAGTACGTTATTTCCTTTTGATATAATACATAGTGACATGTGGTCTTCTCCGATATTGAGTTCTTCTGGGCATTGATATTATTTACTTTTTTTGGATGATTATTCGCGTTATTTATGGGTTTTTCCTTTAGCTCATAAGTCGGATGTGTATCCCACATTTTTTAATTTTTGCACTTTTATCAAAACTCTATTCGAACGTAACGTTAAAATATTCCAATGTGATAATGGACGTGAATTTGATAATAAGCATTTTTGGGATTTTGGTAAACAACTTGGGCTCTCTCTTCGCCTCTCTTGCCCATACACCTCTCCTCAAAATGGAAAAGCCGAACGAAAAATCCGTACAATAAATAACATGGTCCGTACGATAATGACACACGCCAATATTCCTTCTAAATTTTGGCATCATGCCATTCATATGGCAACGTACATGCTTAATATTCTTCCCACTTCGTCTCTTAATTTTATCTCTCCGCTCCAAGTCTTGTATCTTAGAGCACCCTCGTATTCACACCTTCGTGTTTTTGGATGCTTGTGTTACCCGTTGATCGCATCCACCACCATCAACAAACTTCAAGCTAGATCATCACCATGTGTCTTCTTAGGTTATCCCTCTAACCATAGGGGGTACAAATGCTATGACTTTGCATCTCGAAAAATCATCATATGTCGCCATGTTATATTTGATGAGAATCGTTTTCCATTCAGTTATACGCACAAAACTACTCCTAATGAATATGATTTCTTGGATGATGATCTATCTCCGCTTGTGTGGGTCATTCTGTCCAATTCGGACCAGCCCACTTCAGTGGCCCAGCACACTTCAGTGGTTGCCCCTCTCCCAGCAATCCACTCTCCAGCCATTGCTCCCTTGGCTCCTTTTTCGTCTGGGCCGGCCCTAGTTCCTACAACCCCCATTTCTCATAACTTTACTCCTAGGCCCACTGCCATGGATGTCCCATCTACTTCTGTGCCTTTGACTCGTGGTCCTGTTACAAGAAGTCAACTCGGAATTTTTAAACCTAAAATTCCCTTCAGTCTATACACTGCCGTCTCCAAATCACCAATTCCAAAATCCCCTATTCATACTCTTAATGATCCTAATTGGAAGATGGCAATGCATGATGAATATAATGCTCTTATTGAAAATAGGACGTGGGAGTTGGTGCCCCGTCCATCTCATGCTAACGTTATCCGTTCTATATGGATTTTTACTCATAAAGACAGGGTCGATAAAATGTTCGAAAGACATAAGGCTCGACTTGTGTGTGATGGAAAAACACAACACATTGGTATAGATTGTGGCGAGACTTTTAGCTCGGTAGTCAAACCAGCTACGATATGGACTGTCTTGAGTCTTGCAGTTTCACAAAAATGGGCTTTGCATCAACTTGATGTTAAGAACGCATTTTTTCATGGTGAGTTAAATGAAACGGTATACATGTATCAACCTCTTGGTTTTCGTAGCAAAAGGTTTCCCGATTATCTATGTTCACTTAAGAAGTCATTGTATGGGCCTAAACAAGCACCCCGAGCTTACAACAAGCTCTTCACGGACTATGTTAATTCTTTGGGGTTTGTTCAAAGTCGCTGTGATAACTCTCTGTTTGTGCTCCGGGATAATGATATTATGGCTTATTTGTTAGTATATGTGGAAGACATAATTCTGACAGCTTCTTCCGAGACGGTGTGTTCTAAGATTATTTCCTCACTGAGTACCAAATTTGCCATGAAGGATTTGGGTAATCTTAGTTCATTCTTGGGTATTGCCGTGTCTCACCATCATGGATCAATGTTTTTGTCTCAGCGGAAGTAAGCTTTGGAAATCATTGATAGAGTCGGCATGGCTTCTTGTAAGTCCTGTTCTACTCCAGTGGATGCCAAGCCAAATTTGAGTGCACATACAAGTCCTCCATTTGCTGATCCGTCCCTGTATAGAACCCTAGCCGGGGCACTTCAATACCTGACGTTTACAAGGCCGAACATCACATACGTCATTCAGCAAGTGTGTTTGTTTATGCACGATCCTCGCGAGGAACAAATGCACGCCTTGAAGCAAATACTTCGGTATATTCAGGGAACCTGTGACTATGGTTTACAGTTATTTGCTTCACCAATTTCTTCTTTAGTCTCTTTTATAGATGTGGATTGGGGAGGGTGTCCGGACACGAGACGTTCTACTTCGGGGTATTGTGTGTTCTTGGGGTCTAATCTCCTTTCTTGGTCTGCCAAACGACAAGCTACCATCTCTCTGTCTAGTGCAGAAGCGGAGTATCGGGGTGTAGCAAACGTCTTTTCCGAGTATTCTTGGCTTCAGAATTTGTTTTTGGAACTTCACTGTCCCATAAAGCAAGCCACTTTGGTTTTTTGTGACAACATAAATGTGGTAAATCTTTCGGGCAACCCGGTTCAACATCAACGGACAAAGCATATTGAAATGGACATCCATTTTGTGCGTGACAAGGTAGCTCGGGGTGAAGTTCGTGTGCGTCACATTCCGTCTCGACTTCAAGTGGCTGACATCTTTACGAAGGGACTTCCTTCGGTTCTATTTCTTGATTTTCGGGACAGTCTAAATGTGAGGTTACCTCCCGTTTAGACTGCGGGGGAGTGTTAGAATATTATCACTTTAGTGATAATATTTATGTATATATTGTTTATATTTACTTTCCTAGTTTCTAGCAATTGTGAGTGTATAGATAGAAAGTAGTTCACAATGATTATCTTTTCCTTATTCACGTTGGTAAACATTGTATATATTGGTATTCAAAGGAATAACAATTCAAGGAAAATACTATCACTCTTTAGTAATAAACTGGACCAATTGAATAAGCATCACATGTATCACAGAAATTATTCAATCATCCGTTTAATCCAAAACCACAATATTTGTCAAACATCAAAGCTGAAAACCAATATGATGATGCTCAGAATGTTCAGATATCATAATCCACATGGTGTAGGGACTTAAAGAATGAAGATTGCTTGATCTTCGAACCTTGCTTGACCAAAATTTTAAGGTTTGGATGATTGATTTGAATGATTTAGGAGATAAAATGTATTTAGATATTGGAGAGAGAGAGAGAGAGAGAGTGCTTGGACAAAAAATGGCAGCAATGCCCTTCTTTCTAATACCAATTTTCAGATCATTTACTTGTTGAAGAGGTATGTTATTAATAGATAAAAACAGACTGAAGGAACTTGTAGTACTACAAGGAGGATGTGGTGTAACATTCACAGGAACGTTGTTAGAGATATCATCTAAAATTGGAAATTGAAAAACATTATCTATAACATATGAAGATTTTGGGCCACTCCACTTAATACCAATTGCTTTTAAAGTGAAACCTTAGACTTTAATATGATATCAGTGTTTGGAGTGGAGTCCTAAAACAATGTGGATACGGAAGATAAAAGGAATCCTTAATCGTTAATGAGTTGGGTTGAGATCGAATTGCAAAACAAGGAGGAAAAGACACTAAGATCAGTTTCTAATTGGATTTGCTGAGCACGACCTTGCACCAAATAGGCACACGACCATGTCAATTCATGCAGAACACTCTAGTAAGATTTGTTTCCTATTTCAACGAGATCTTTTCTACGAATATATTTAGGAATTCCTTGTACAACTATAAATACGACCTAGAACACATTGTAGCACATATTTGAGAGAATAATTAGTTTATTCCTGGCTTATCCTTGCCCCGGACATACTTGATTTCTTCAAGGAATCGAGTTAACAATTCTTTGTGTTTGTGTGTGTGTTCTTCCATATATTGGTGCATGTGGGTGTGTTTGATTATTGTCGTTGATTGTGTGGTTATCACTAAATTTCCCAACAACTGGTATCAGAGCTTTGATCATTGATCCAAAAATCATTAGTTGATTTTTGGGTCGCGTTCTCGGGAATTCTGTGGAGCAATCAAGATGGGCAAATCAACTATTGAGAAATTCAACGGAGGGATTTTCACGTTTCGGATGACAAGAATCACGGACTATGTTATGGGTAATTTTCAGCATGGTGACATCCTAAGTTGCTCCTGCATGTCAAGATGATATTCCACTATAAGTATTACTTAATATTTACTTATTCATTTTTATATAATATTATTTATTATTTTACAGAAGAGATAACCATGGGATATTACCAAACACGATCTTCAACGGCAAGGTGGACTTGGTCTTTTGGACGTTGTGGAGATAACCATGCATGCCGAGATTTTAGGAACTAATAGTTATCCGTTTATTGTTTATAATTCTTATTATTTAAAGGGGATATGGAGACGGAAAATACACATCCATTTCTACACACTACACACGCACAGCTTGTAATCCTCTCCATTATCTTCCACAGTTGTAACCACGGTTCATATAGTGAAACATTTAAGGTTGGAGACCTAACTCCCGGGGTTTTTTCCGAAGAGGTTATCATCTCTAAGGTTTTCCTCGTTAACAAATCCTTGTGTCACTCTTTACTTTCATGTTCTTGTTCCATTTAATTGAATTCCAAAGTCCCCTCCTTGTAGTTTAAATCTATACACTTGCCAAGTTAAGATTCTACGTTATTGTTTTTTCTACCAAAACAATTTGGCGCCCACCGAGGGGCCACTTGGTCTATTGATTATTTGGATCATTTCCTAAAAGAGTTCATTATGTCAACCAACCCCAATGTTTCCGCCGCCGGCAAGGGTTTCTCCGTCACTCCAACATCAGGAGGTAGAACCACCTTATTGCCGCCACCTCCTCAGTCAGTACCTCAGCAGACGCAGCCTTCAAGGACTCCACAGAAGGAAGGGACCTCTTCCAATGTGGATGTCGACATCCGGAGTATGCTAACCAGGCTGAATCAGAGGCTGGATCAGCAAGATAGCAATTCGAAGGTGCTGGCCAATTCCATGATCAAGATGCAGAGGGATCAACAGGTCATCACTTCTCGGCTTGAAAACATCTCACCATTGCGCGCAAGGAACCTCAACTTCGATACCACCGAAGGATCTACGTTTCAGAGTGAATTTATCCCAATGGGCGGTCCATCTCAAACTCATCAATCAGCATCCTTAATGAAGTCACCATCCTTGCCTGGTGACACCTTATTAATGCCACCTTCTACAGGATTCTCCACGTTCATCCCATTCATTGACAACACCACTGTCACAACCACCACGGACAACACTGGTTTGGTTAATAATCTTTTCAATAATAATACTTTCAATCGCATTCCTATGGCTGACCCTTTTGCAGGAAACCCACTAGCTAAGCAGATGTAGGATCTCAGGGAGCTGATAATGAACGTGCCAGGCGTAACTCCTCTAATCCAGCCAGTATCTCAGAATTGCTACAACCAGTCCCGATTTCTCCCAGCAATTGCAAATGTCGACATCCCAAAGCGTTTCAGTGTTCCATCCATGAAGTTATATGACGACATCACAGATCCAGAGGACCATGTCGCCCACTATCAAGAGAAGATGGACATAGTGCATATCCCACTTCAATTCAGGGAGGCTTGCCTGTGCAGAGGATTTGGATCGACCTTGGTTGGACCAGCTCTCAAGTGGCTGATTAGGCAACCCCTAGGCTCAATTGGCTCATTCGCCCAGCTTATCAACATGTTCTATAATCAATTCTCATGCAGTCGACAATTGGAGAAGCTGACAAGTGACCTCTACAATGTGACCCAGCAGCCTAATGAGACTCTGAAAGAATATGTCCACCGGTCCAATAAAGAAGTGCTAGAAATCCCCAATCTTGACATGTCAACAGCCACAAAAGCATTCAAAATGGGGCTGAAGAAGGATTCACAGTATTATCATGATTTGGTGATGACTCCTTGTAAACGGTTGGAAGAAGTCAGGAGCAGGGCTCTGAGATTCATAAGGTTGGAGGAGGATGAGCTGCGAATGTCGAAGTCCTCATCCAAGTTGTCAACATATGACAATCCAGACAGGAAGACCGAACCATCCCACCGCAGAAGCAACCGACCCAATCCTTATTCGAGAATTAACAACAGCAAGATTAATTCAATAGAGGGTTAGGATGAGGATAGCGATAATGTGCCTAACATTTCTGATTATTGTTTTTCTGTTGACATTTCAGGTTTACTCTGTGCAATGGGCAACCTGGGGGACAAAGCAAGATGGACAAAGAAGACAGATAAAACCACGGGATGGCGTGACAAGTCAAAATGGTGTGCCTACCATGAGGACTTTGGGCATGTTACAGAAGATTGCATCGCACTAAGAAAGGAGATCAGCTACTTGCTCTCAAAGGGACATCTCAAGGAGTTACTGGGATCCAGAAAGAAGAAGGCAGAATATGTAGAAGCTACACATGAAGTTGAAAGACCAGTCTCTCCTCCAGCATCAATGAAGGTGACAAATTTCATTAGTGGAGGTTCAGAAATTTGTGGCACATCCTATTCTGCCGCGAAGCGACATGCTAAGGAGTCAAAAGAAGAGAAGCCAGAAAGACCATCCAGGATGTTGACACCTTGCTAGGATCCCATCACCTTTGATGAGAGTGATCGAGATAATTTGCTGGAACCCCATCATGATGGCCTAGTCATTTCATTGCAGATCGCCAATTGTACCATCAGCCATATCCTGGTTGATGGGGGTAGCTTTGTCAATCTCATTATGTTGAGCACCCTTAAGGAGATGAACATCCCAGAATCGGAGATCATAAAGAAATCCTCAGTATTAGTAGGCTTCAGTGGCGAAGTCAAAGAAACAGTGGGAGAAATAAAGCTTCCAATCTACTCAAAGGGACTCAACACCATGGAGCGATTCTGCATAATCTATTATGCAACATCTTACAATGTTATTCTTGAAAGGCCGTGGATTCATGGAATGAAAGTTGTACCGTCCACTTACCATCAGTGCGTGAAGTTCCCACTACCCTGGGGTGTCGCTAAAATATACAGTGATCAGCAGGTGTCCTAGGAGTGCTATAAGACTTCAATGAAGGCGTCGACATCTCCCAAACAAGCATAGCAATTACAGAAGAAAGTACGTGAAGTCCTGGAAGCTAGGGAGAACGATGTGAAAGAAGTATTACTAGACCCTTCCAATCCAGACATCAAGGTACTTATTGGCAGTGACATTCCACCAGATATAGAAGGAAAACTTGTGGACCTGTTAAGAAGAAGAACGAAGAGCTTCGCTTGGAAACATGATGATATGACCGGCATCAGCAAAGATGTCATCACCCACAAACTCAACATTGATCCTAGTTTCAAGCCGGTGCACTAGAAGCATAGGAAGTTTGCAGAAACAAGAAAACAGATAATCAAGGAAGAAGTAGAACGATTACTCAAAGCCAATATAATACGAGAGGTAGATTATCCATGATGGTTAGCAAACGTAGTTGTGGTCGAGAAGAAGAATGGGAAATGGCGAGTCTGTGTTGATTTCACGACTTAAACAAAGCATGTCCCAAAGATCCTTTCCCATTGCCTCACATAGATTCGTTGGTTGATGCCACTTTTGGACACGAGCTCCTCACTTTTATGGGCGCATCCTCAGGATTCCAAGAAATCCAGATGGAGCCATCTGATCAAGAGGACACCGCCTTCATAACACCCACATGTATCTATTGTTATATTGATATGCCTTTTGGACTAAAAAATGCAGGTGCAACATATCAGAGGCTCATCAACAAAATGTTCAAAGACCAGATTGAGGACACAATGGAGGTATATATTGATGATATGGTAGTAAAATCCAAGAAAACTGAAGATCACATAAGCCACCTATCTCAAGCCTTCGACATCTTGGATTGTTTCAATATGAAACTCAATCCAGTAAAATGCAATTTTTGAATGAAGGCAGGAACGTTTTTGGGCTATATGGTGACTAAAAGAGGCATTGAAGCTGCCCCAGAACAGATCCGTGCTATTATCAACCTGTCGTCACCTCAATCCGTCAAAGATGTCCAGAGATTGACAGGGAAGATTGCTGCACTCACCAGGTTCATTTCGAAATCTTCTGATCGATGCAAGCCTTTCTATGACATCTTAAGGAAGAATAAGAAGTTCCAGTGGGAAGATCAACATGAACAAGCCTTTCAAGATCTCAAAAGTTACATGTCGACACCTCCATTATTGGCCAAACCTCAGGAGGACGAACACCTTTTCATCTACCTAGCAGTGTCAGAAAGCACTGTAAGTGCAGTCCTAGTGACAGAACGAGATGGTATTCAACAACCCATCTACTATATAAGTAAGACACTTCTAGATGCGGAGACCAGGTATTCTCATTTACAAAAGTTAATTTTGGCTTTGATAATTGCATCTATTAAATTAAGACACTACTTTGAAACACATACTATAATTGTGCATACTAACTATCCTATTAAGAATGTTATGAGAAAACCAGAGATGTCAGGTTGAATGGCTATGTGGTCCGTACAATTAAGCACTTACGATATCAAGTATGAACCCAGAACAGCAATAAAATCTCAGGCTCTAGCTGATTTTGTGGCTGACTTTAGTCCAACCATGCAACAAGAAGTAGAGTTGAAGGTTCAGCAACTCCAAGATGATGACATCTTGAAGATGTGGACACTTTACACAGATGGTGCTTCCAACATGAGAGGCACAGGACTTGGAGTTGTACTAAAATCGCCACAGTGGGACATAATACCACAGTCCATCAGTTGCAGTTTTAAGGCCACTAATAATGAAGCAGAATATGAGGCATTAATTGCAGGTTTAACAGTGGCCCAAGACCTAGATGTCAAGCACATCCGGGTGTTTATGGATTCTTTGCTAATTTTTAACCATTACAACAGATCCTACATAGCAAAAAATGCAAAGATGACGACATATTTGGAAATTGTAAAAACTCTGGCGGCCAAATTCAAAACATTTACTTTGGAGCAGGTTCCACGTGAAGAGAACTCACAAGTAGATGCCCTGGCAAACATAGGTTCAGCCTTCATAAAATAGATCCCAATGATCAGAACATCCAAATAAATCAGAGCAGACTAAATTCTAATTGAAATTGTACCAATGCCAATTTAATTAGGTTCTACACCATGAGCAAATTTAAACAACGACAAATATACTACGCAGATGAGAACAGAGGGAGAGAACATCCAAACAAACCATAGCATACTACATGCTAACTAATATTGTAAAAAAGCCAAAACACCCAGATTCTACACCACGGCAATTTTACTATGCAGAAAACAGAGAGAGGAGGTTAGGATTTGTTACCCTCGTTGTCTGCAAATTCTATACCACGTTAGGTATCGAATTCTTCAATTCAGCTTCGGAATCGGATCTAGAACTTCCATATTGAAGAGGCTGTGATGCTTCAGCGCTGAAACGGACTTAGGACCTAGAATAACAAGGGACGGCGTCGGTGGATTCGAGGTAACGAGCAGAGAACCGAGGGAGATTGAGAGATTGGATTGGGAATTAAGGGAAGGAATTGGGTCATGATTTTGGTTAGAGAGGCGAGGTCTGGAATAAGGAAAGGGGGCATTTGTTGTGTTTGACGTCGTTGAAGGATGGTGCCACTGGTGGGTATTGATCGAAATCAGTTGGTGAGGTTGCCGGCGAAGGAGAACGGTGAGGAAGGGGTTGTTGTTGGAGGTGGAGAGCGGCGGTGGACGATTGGGTTTGGCATTGTTGGAGGTAGGGAGATAGAGGGAAAGGTGAGGAGGATTGAGGGAGAGGGAACTGGTTTGGGTGAGGTCGCCGGCCGATTAAAGGGAGGGCTAGGTGAGGACGGCCTTTCCGGAGCTGCAATGGTGAAATTGCGTCTAGAGAGAGAAAGGCTAGGGTAGAGAGAGAAATGGGTAGTGAGCCATCTGTGTGTTGTGTGAGAGCCCCCCTTTGCAAATGAATGCATTACTCTATTTAAATGCTGATTTGGGATTGGAATTAATATGTCGCACGACCTCCTGCTCCGCTTTTCCATGGCTCAAACTCTCGCGTGACATAACGTGTCAATAACCGTTTCTGGCGCCAGCAACTGGTTCTGGAACATTCTGGGCTAATTCCTTAATGGCCCAAAGCCAATAATTCCTTGTAGGTCCTTTTGTTCGGGAAAAATACTAAAAAAATGCTTCCTTCGCGAGAAACTTATGAGCGTACTTAGTGCAATTTTATCATTTAAAATGCACCTAAAAAAGGGATCGCGAATTGAATTGGAGTACTTACAGAGCCCCTCGGCAATGTCACTTTTGGAGAAAGTGAGGTTGTCGATAAAATAATACCCAATCCCAATGAGCGATCAAGGGATAAAGCGGAGGGCTGGATGAAGACTGGTGAGATTGGATGGCTGGACCTTTGGAGAAAGGATTCCTACGTATCCCTAGGAGGGAATCAAGCCGGTCGTAGTTCGGAAACGAAACTAACAAGAAGCAAGAAAGGGTAGAGATGTGCTTTCATACCTTTGCTGTGCTTACCTGTAGCTGCCGGGGAAACTGATGCTACTGCTGTCTGACAAGGGCATTCGCTGATGATCAATCTCCGTTCAACACGGCCTCTTGATAATCTTTCGTCCAACACGGGCATTTGGTGAACCTCCGTCCGACACGGGAACTAATAATGAAACTTTCGTCCGACACGGGATATCTGATAATGAACCTTTCGTCCGACATGGGAACTGATGGTGAGACTTCCGTCCAACACGGGCCTTTGACGATGATCTTCCGTCCAATGCGGGAGTTTGATGGTTTGCTTCCGTCCAACACGGGCAATGATGGTGACCTCCCGTCCAACACAAGAATTTTGATGATAAATCGCCATCCAACACGGGCACTCTGAGGAATACTCTCCGTCCAACACGGATTTTTGATGACTTGCCGCCCAACACGAACTTCTGATAATGATTCTTCGTCCAACACGGGAAATGATTATCCTTCCATCCAACACGGGAGATGATAATCCTTCCGTCCAACACGGGAGACGATAATCTTTTCGTCCAACACAGGAGCCGATAATCTTTCCGTCCAACATGGGACACGATAATCCTTCGTCCAACACGGGCAATTTGTCGAAGCTGATGGGCATCTAAAACTCCTTTTGACGATCAATGCTTGGAGACTGGGCATCTGAGGCTCTTTTCGACGATGCTGATGACGATGACAAAGGCGGGGTAGACCACCTGTAGGATTTGGAATCCTTGTCCAGATTGTGATTGAGGAATAACTCCCATAATCATATTATGATCACTTGATTATTGTACCCTGCGGGGGGAAAGACAGAACACTCTAGGCACTTTACATTTTATTTGACTCTTTTCTTATGCATTATTAATCTTTTGTTGCACAAGTCCATCTCAGCTGGGGATGGAAGGGAAGTGAGGATTTTGCACGGCTTGACAAGCAGATATGTATGTATCAGTTGCTCTATGAGGGGTCATATATAGAGACAGCAAGCAATAGAGAAAGTGCAGAGAATGATCCTGGCTTGGTGAAGCCCCAGTTGATAATGCAAGGCGAACTTGGAGGGAATCTGGTAAGGAGAGCCGGAGGGATACCTTAACCAAAGCCCCAGCTTGAGGAAATTCCATGCAACTTCATCGAAGACAGAGTCATCTTGTGGCCAAAGAGGCAACTCATCATTTCAAACCGCAGTCAATCAGTCGCTGGACAAGACTCGAAAATGTATGTGTGTAGGGGCACATCTTTCGAGGGTGTGAATGGATCCTGAATTTGTGTATGACACACTCGCTTTTCGGTTTGATTCTTTTGGGAGAGTATAAGCATCACAAGGTGTGGAAAAGTGTATGGAAGCCCCCGCTGACCGAAACAGTGTTTGACTCTATCTTCCTATGATGTAGAAAGAGAAGACTTGTCGAGACACTTGAAAACTTGTCTTATTCGTGATGATCACAAAGCTGCTTAAAACCCTTTATTGATGTTCGGGTTATTCAACCACCAAAGCTGATATATGAACAAATATTCCGATTAATCCCGAGGAGAAAACCAACTGATATCGAGAATCAAATTCGGAAGGATGAAAAGTGTATAAGGATGGCCCTTGCTGAGACCAGATTTTCTGAGATTTGTTTGTGATTTCGACTGGACCAGTTATGGTTGCCTACGTTACCCTCCTTGGGAGGAGCTCACGTCGCCGTAGTTCGGGCTTATCCTGAATGAAGAGAATGAGCGTTGGAATTCGAGGATCTGAGGACCTTTGAGGATTTTGAGCATCGAAAATATGTCCTCTTGGAGTGTCGATGGGAGACACAGATGTGAAGCCCCAGTGGGACATCCACGGCAAGTGTTTGCAGAGGAGAAACGAAATATGCTCACACAAAACATCGAACGAACGGATGGAATTTGCACAATCTTCGCTTGACGGTCCTTTGAGCCGGGATGGGCTTGGCTCCGCTTTAAGCAATAATTTGTTTTAGATATCGACGATATTGGAATGAAACTGCTATCTGGTAGGAACTGCGACTGGGTCTCGGGGTTTCGATCGGCCTCGGGTGATTTAGGATATCACGACCTCTTAAGATGAGAGGTCGGCTAGGCTTTTTGCTGACTGGACCTCTAATGATTAGAGGTTGGCTTGCAGGGATGTGTTTGGGATTTCTAAGGCGAGGGAATCCATGATTGCATCTTCAATGCCTCTAAGAATGAGAGGTCAATCTTGGCTTTGGCTAAAGGCAAAGGTAAGGGTAATGGTAATGGAAATGTCCTCTAAAAATTGAGAGGATGGCTTGGGATCGGTTAGAGGTAATGGTGAGGGGACATCCGTGTTGTCTCTTTATTCACTTTGAGACTCCTCTTGAGTAACGACCGGATCCTTTGACTTTTGCTTTTGATAGGATCGCTAGAGACTATACTCTCTTTCTTTTCTTTTTTTTTTATTCCCCTTTTTTATCTCTTTTCTTTTTTTCAATTTTGTCTCTCTCTCTCTTTTTTCAATTTTTCTTTATTTATTATTTTTTTTTTTTGAGAGAGAATTTTAGCCAGTTCCCAGGATGAATCATTGCTTTCCATCGTTCTTGCGCTTGGAGACGGTCACTCTTCTTTTGAATCACCGGAGTCTCAAGGATAGTCCCTCTTCTTCTGGAGATGGTTAGACGGGTTTCAAAACGTTCCGATCTTGAAATGAAAGTGTATTGTTTAGTGAGGGTGAGGTAATGGCTTTCCTAGGGGTGAAAGGTTTCAACCGCAGTCCCTACCGGATGATCCGAATGAGATCAAGTCTTCATTTGCTTGCTTAAGTTTACTCTGAGAAAGATTCGTGCAAATTCATCGAGCAACGAGATGGTGAAGACGATGAAAGGTATGTGAGAATATGGGACGCGAGATGGGGAATTGGTGAGCCCCAATTAGAGAATAATATCAGTCGATTTTCTCACTCCGATCAATTTAAACATTAGTCATTTCAAAGCATTTGTCGGTGAGCAGCACAAGTGATCATTTGGAATAAGACCATTTCAATTGAGCGTAACGTGGGTATGCAAGTGGTGCCTCGAGTCTAGCACGAAGAGGAACAATGATTTTTATCACTACAAAGAAAAAATTGGTCCGAAGTGGACTCGACAGACTCATGTCCAATAGCGGACACTCTAGATCCTACGAGGACTGATTAACTGCATCAACTTCGGATGGGAGGAAGAGCATTATTGCTATCGATGGGGCGAGGACCCTTCTCAATCTTTCTGTCATTCATAAGTTGTCCTCCTTAGATTTAGCAATCTGAGCAAGCAACCGGGTCTCTCGCTTCACAAGGAAAAATGGCTTCAAGGGTAGCACGCTACTTTTCGATGGACGCACCATTTGCACTCTGACCCATGGGATACGAACTTCCAGGTTGGTGGGCTATAATCTTTTCTGCACCAAGCATTTTGGATTCCGAATCAGATATACGACCACTCGGGCACTTGAACTGCTTCCGCCTCGAGAATGTGGACCAATGAGCGCCGGGAACGAGAGCACACACCCAACTTGCCGTAGCCTTACAGAGGTGAAGAGGCAAGAGCGTGTATAGACGGAGGGTATAGATTTTTGAGAAGGTACGGGAGAGGGAAGAGTACGGAAGGAGATGGACTAATGCAACACTTATTATTGTTCAAGTAAAAATCGGTGTCTTTTAAGTGCTATGAACGGTTGGGAAAGGCTAATCCTTTATTTCACGCAATCTAGACCTCGGGGGAACCTAGGGACACATCTTCCACAAATACACCACATGTATAGGTTCAAAATTAATAATTGGCAATAGTACCTAAATAAAACCAAAGCATTTATGGGACGGACGAGTAGCCCCAATTTCTGGAGAAATTTGGGTAGCATAACGGGTAATCCTGAAGAAATTCAAGGAAAAATCTGGCATGACCTCTCGTCGGTGCACGTTGACAAGGCGACATGATCTCTCATTAGAACATGCCGTGGGAACGACATGTCCTTTCGTGAAACCATGTTGCGATGGCAACATGCCCACACGTGCTAGGTTTTGGGATAGGTACGAAAGCTTATTATAAATTTTGAAACAATTCATTTTAGTGTATTTTTGAAAATGGCGTGTCAAAACCAACCGTTTTGGGTAAGGTTTAAAGTGTGGAGCCACCTATAACGCGCTAGGGGGTTAGGTTTGAGATTAGGCACTCAAGCGTAGGCGAATATTATCACCGTCCACGATGCCGTCAATCGCACCCGAGGGTTTTAGATCTACGTGATGTAGTGTGCGGATGACTATCTTCCTTTATTTGTGAAAATGATTTATTATTATTATTTTTTTATTTTTTATTTTGGAAAAGGGGTGATAAAGGAAAACAACACACACACACACCCCACAGAGATACAATAATCAAGGATCATGCAATTTGATCACGGGGCAGCTCCACAATCACAACCTGTACAAAGAAATCAAATCCTGCAACTTGGCCACTTCTGTCGCGTGACACAGAACAGCTAAGGCACATTCTGTCGCGTGACAGAAGAAACCATTCCAGAATCCTGAACAACAAGCCAAAACAAGCCCCAGTTTCCAAGCTCAATATAACAGCTCAGCCCCAAGCAAACATCAACACATACAACAAAGATGGGACACAAGGAGGGAAAGGAATAAAACAAAGAACATAAAATGCATTTAAACACATAAAATTTCACACAACAAAGCACACACAAATGAATGAAGTGAACGTTGAACAAGCACGAAAGTTTGACCCACTTTTGAAAACCAAGTTTCAAGTCCCCAGTGGAGTCGCCACTGAATGTGCGCTCGCCGAAAAAATATATGAGTCGCCACGCCGTTTTTAAGGAAACATTGAAAACCTTTTAGAAAGAGAAAATGGGTCCGGGGGTCATGTTACGTGTAGGGAAGAACCGAGAGTTCACCCAACACGCCTCGTCCGTAGACGAGTCTTTCTATTGTTCAACATTCAATTCATTCAAACGTGTGTGCAAATGTGTGAGACAAAATATGTATAAAATGCATTTTAATGCTTTGTCTTATTGCTCAAAGAAATGAATTACAACTTGTGAGTCATTTAATTCAGGAGACCACCACCTGATTACATAGGAATGAAACAACTTACAACTGAAAAATAACCAGCTGCAGATAGGCCAAGTATGTCGCACGACACAGGACCATGAATGGCCAGTTGTGTCGCGGGACATACTCCGCCATCTGCAGAGGTTTTACAATCAATGAATTACAGAAATAATAAATGACAATCCGAGATTAACGAAAATAAAAACCAGGTCCCAACGACCTAAGAGAGAACCAATTTGCAGATGAGTGTGGTTATGGAATAATCCACAATCACCTTAGCAATTCATGCCCAACGCACGACATCAATACAAGAACATCCATAATCACTACGATAAATGTACGAAATAAGTCCCAACGACCCCAAAGAGATCCAAGATTAGATGAACGTGGATATGAGACGATCCACGCTCACCTTAGCATAATTCGTGCACAACGCACATAATCACATGAACAAAACAAGTATCATCACCACGACAAACGTATAAAATAGATCCCAACGATCAGAACATCCAAATAAATCAGAGCATACTAAATGCTAATTGAAATTGTACCAATGCCAATTTAATCAGGTTCTACACCATGAGCAAATTTAAACAATGACAAATACACTACGCAGATGAGAACAGAGGGAGAGAACATCCAAACAAACCATAGCATACTACATGCTAACTGATATTGTAACAAAGCCAAAACACCCAGATTCTATACCACGGCAATTGCACTACACAGAAAACAGAGAGAGAAGGTTAGGATTTGTTACCCTCGTAGTCCGCAAATTCTATACCACGTTAAGTACCGAATTCTTCAATTCAGCTTCAGAATCGGATCTAGAACATGCAGATTGAAGAGGCTGTGAAGCTTCAGCGCTAAAACGGACTTAGGACCTGGAATAACAGGGGACGGCGTTGGTGGATTCGAGGTAACGAGCAGAGAAACGAGGGAGATTGAGAGATTGGATTGGGAATTAAGGGAAGGAATTGGGTCGTGATTTTGGTTAGAGAGGCGAGGTCTGGAACAGGGAAAGGGGGCGTTTGTTGTGTGTGACGTCATTGAAGGATGGTGCCACCGGTGGGTATTGATCGGAATCAGTTGGTGAGGTTGCCGGCGATGGAGAACAGTGTCGAAGTGGTTGTTGTTGGAGGTGGAGAGCGGCGGTGGATGATTGGGTTTTGCGTTGTTGGAGGTTGGGAGATAGAGGGAAAGGTGAGGAGGATTGAGGGAGAGGGAGCTGGTTTGGGTGAGGTCACTGTCCGATTAGAGGGAGGGCTAGGTGAGGACGGCCATTCCGGAGCTGCAATGGTGAAATTGCGTCTAGAGAGAGAAAGGCTAGGGTAGAGAGAGAAATGGGTAGTGAGCCGTCTGTGTGTTGTGTGAGAGCCCCCCTTTGCAAATTAACACATTACTCTATTTAAATGCTTATTTGGGATTGGAATTAATATGTCGCACGACCTCCTGCTCCGCTTTTTCATGGCTCAAACTGTCGCGTGACATAACGTGTCAATAACCGTTTCTGGCGCCAGCAACTGGTTCTGGAACATTCCGGGCTAATTCCTTAAAGGTCCAAAGCCAATAATTCCTTGTAGGTCCTTTTTTTCGGGAAAAATACTAAAAAAAATGCTTCCTTCACGAGAAACTTATTAAATGTTTTCGGAAGTCTCGGAATGGACCGAAAATTTACCAAAATGCCCTTTAGTGCAATTTTATCATTTAAAATGCACCTAAAAAAGAGATCGCGAATTGAATTGGCGTACTTACAGCAATATAAATTTGTTACCAGTCAACTATCACTTCCATATTTTATCATTCTCATTTTATTCTGTAACTATCCCACTTTGTTAGGGATTGAGATTAGAATTAGGTTTAGATTTTAATTATCCTCCTAGTATCATGGTATTGTACAAAGTCATTTATATATTCAAAGATTGCGAAACACCAACGTTGAGTTGGTTTCTTTTGTAAACACCGTTGGAAATTGGTATTAATATTGGTGTTTGACCAATATTTGACCAAAGTTTCTAGAAGATTCTATTTTAAAAAAATAGAAATATGTTGCAAATAATTAATCTACATTTAGTGTAGATAAAGATTGTATATTTATTTTCTCAAACCCAATTTCTGGTCAATGAGAAATTAATTGATAAAGTGAGCAACTTGGTATTGTGGTTTGAAGAGAGATTGGAATGAAAAAGTCATATCCCACATTGCTAAGAAAGGGAAATTTATTCCACCTTATAAATGTGAGCATATCTAAGGAGGAGTCATCAAGTTGTTTCCTCCTTGGGCCAACCAAGTGGATCACTGGCCATCAATGCAACTTGTAGCCCAATAGTGTCAATTTTGGACTAGCTCCAAATTGACACAAGGCCCGGTTCGGCTGAGAAATGGGCGAAACCTTCTAGAAGGTTCAGTGGGCGAATGGGTAAGGGTGACCCGCATCCCTTCAAGCAGACGGGTCTGCTTAATGAGTTGACCCAGTAGATCCTAGCCTTCCATCAAAATCTGATCCAAGGGTGGAGATTTCACCATGTGCAATTTGTGACTATTCCCAAAAGGCACCCCATCTCTTCTATAACTATTAATAGACCCCCTTGCTCCCCATTTCAGTCATTCAAAACACATCCAAGCATTCAAGTATTCTCAAAAGCATCCTAGCATTCTCTAGTCTTGCATTCGAGTCCAAAAAAATCCCGAGTATTCAGTAGTTCGCTCGAAAGTTTCAGATTTGTTGTGCTGCAATCTGAAATTCAGAAAGTCGTTGTATCTTGGAGACAATTTCCGAGAACCGTGAGCACTCGTATACGGGGCAATATTGTCTTACGGAAAAAGAGTCAAACTCTTGTCTCGACTTATTTTATTTGTTAAAATAATTTTTTCTGTCCCGATTTTAAAGGTTATTTTTAAAAAACACCCATTTTCCCCGACAATCGTAATACAATTTTTCGTGTATTTGAAAAATGGCATCCGACAAAACCTCCTCTCCTACTCCTATCCCTGGTTCAGGATCTGGCGCTCCTTCTGCCCCCCGCCATGCCCATGCGGAAAAATCGACGAAATTTACTGGTTCCGATTTCAAAAGGTGGCAGCAAACTACCCACAACTTGGCTCGTTTCCTTCGGTAATCTCCGCCAATCGTGCCCGAAGAAGATGATGACCCATAGAAGAGGATATCATTGGACGCATGGAGTCATAGCGATTTCCTGTGTCGCAATTATATCCTAAATTGCTTGGATGATGCCCTGTACAATGTGTACTGTGGCATGAATTTTGCAAGAGCTTTGGGAATCTCTTGAAAAGAAGTATAAGAAGAAAGACACAGGCACTAAGAAATTTATTGTCGGTCGATTCCTAGACTTTAAAATGGCTGATTCTCGATCAGTGATGGATCAATTACGTGAGTTGCAATTGATTATTGCCGATATTAACTGCTATCATAGAAAAGCTACCGCCTCTATGGAAAGATTTCAAGATGTACCTCAAGCACAAGAGAAAGGAGATGAAGCTCAAGGACCTGATCGTGCGGCTAAGGATTGAGGAAGACAACCGAAAGTCTGAATTCAAGAGCAGCAGGTGCAAGAGTAGAGGCAAAGGTAAACTTGGCTGAAGCAAGTACCAACAAGAAAAGGAAGTCTTCTGAGAATGGTAAAAAGGGGAAATCAAATGCCAAAATGTTCAAGGGAGGTTGTTACAACTGTGGCAAACCTGGTCACGGCTAGAGACTGCCGACATCCTAGAAAAAACAATTAGAATGATAACCATGCCCAAGCAAATGTGGTGGATGACAGGACTGTCCCGATCGACTTGCTAGAGCTTGACATGACCGTCGTGGTGTTTGAAGCCAATCTTGCGAAATTAGATGATAACCCAAGGGAATGGTGGATCGATACTAGAGCAACACGCCACATTTGTGTTGATAGAGAAAGTTTCTCATCTTATGTCCCCTACAGTGGAAGGAAGTTGTACATGTGGCAAGGAGCTCACCTTAGTGGTTGTTCTGTATGTCCCAGACATCCGTAAGAACTTAGTCTTCGGCCAATTGTTGAACAAAGCCGGATTTAGGCTAGTGTTTGAGTCTGATATGTTTATATTGACCAAAAATGGTCAGTTTGTTGGCAAAGGGTACCTTGACAAAGGCCTTTTTAAAATGAATGTAATGAACGTTTTCCGCTCAGAGGCGAAGAATAAAGATGTTGTTGCTTATTTTGCTGAGTGTTCTAATTTATGGCATGATAGATTAGGACATGTGAATTTAAATTCATTACGTAGGTTAGTAAATTTAAATTTACTTCCTAAAATGAAATTTAATTCAGAAAATAAGTGTGAAATCTGTGTGGAAGCTAAAATGACGAAGTCACCCTTCCCCATTGTCGAAAGAAGTACTAACCCTCTAGAGTTAGTCCATACTGACATCTGTGATTTGAAACTTGTGCAAACTAGAGGTGGAAAGAAGTACTTTATAACGTTCATTGACGATTGCACTAGATATTGTCATGTGTATCTTTTGAGAAGCAAAGATGAAGCTTTAGAAGCTTTCAAAGGATATAAGAATGAGGTTGAGAATCAACTTAATTTAATAATTAAGAAGATTCGTAGTGATAGAGGTGGAGAGTATGTAGCTCTATTTGAAGATATCTGATGGGAGCTAGCATTATCCACCAAACGACTGCTCCTTACACACCTCAATCAAATGGATTCGCTGAAAGGAAAAACAGAACTCTTAAGGAGATGATGAACACAATGTTGATCAGTTCTGGCTTACCCAATAACATGTGGGGGGGAGCAATCCTTTCGGCTAACCACATTCTTAACAAGTTACCACACAAGAATAAAGATAAAACTCCATATGAATTATGGAAAGGAAGGCCGCCTTCCTACAATTATCGTAAAGTGTGGGGGTGCCTAGAAAAGGTAGAAATACCTAAACCTAAACAGGTAAGGACAGGACCCAAAACCATTGATTACGTTTTCATTGGATATGTGAACAATAGCAGTGCATATAGAATCTTGGTGCACACGTCTAAAATTCCTGATATAACAACAGGAATGACTATAGAATCAAGGAATGCAGTATTCTTTGAATCTAAATTTCCATGTAAGGAAAAGAATGAGGAAAGTTCAAATAAAAGAACTTATGATACGGCTATTGGTTTGTATCAAGAAGATGAAATACCAAGGCGAAGTAAAAGGACGAATGTAGCTAAGACCTTTGGTCCTGATTTTCAAACTTAAATGTTAGATGATAAACCAAGGACATTGCAAGAAGCTTTTTCTAGTCCAGAAGCTCCTTTCAGGAAGGAATCTATCAATAATGAAATTGAGTCCATCATGCAAAATCATACATGTGAGATAGTAGATCTTCCTCCGGGATGCAAACCATTGGGTTACAAATGGATATTTAAAAAGAAGTATAAAGCTGATGGGACTATTGACAAATACAAAGCTAGGTTGGTGGCTCAAGGGTTCAAACAAAAGGAAGGATACGATTTCTTCGATACATATTCTCCTGTGACAAGGATCACATCCATTCGGGTTCTCATTTCTATTGCCGCGTTGCATAACCTTGAGATACATCAAATGGATGTGAAAAACATCCTTTCTAAATGGAGGATTAGATGAAGAAATTTATATGCAACAACATGTAGGGTTCTTTGCACGAGGACAAGAACAAAAGGTCTGTAAACTTGTCAAATCATTGTACGGTCTTAAACAAGCACCGAAACAATGGCACGAGAAGTTTGACGGAACCATGTTATAAAATGAGTTCAAAATAAATGAGCGTGACAAATGTGTATACATTAAGGGCACACCTATTGAATATGTGATAGTATGTCTATACGTGGATGACATGCTAATCATTGGTATTAATCATGATGTAATCTTAAAAACCAAGAACATGTTAAAGAAAAACATTGACATGAAAGATCTGGGTCAAGCATATGTTATTCTAGGGATAAAGATATCTAGGACAGATGACGGAACTGTCTTATCACAATCTCACTACATCGAGAATGTGCTTAAGAAATTCGAAGCATTCGATTTACCTCCGGCTAATACCACGATATATCCAAGTCTACATTTAGCTAAAAGTAGAGGTGACCCAGTATCACAATTTAATTATGCTAGAGTCATTGGCAGTTTGATGTACTTAACAAATTTTACTCGATCGGACATAGCATACTCAGTTAGCAAACTAAGCAGATTTACGAGTAATCCAAGTAAAGATCATTGGACAGCACTAACAAGAGTCCTTAGGTATTTAAAGCATACCATAAGACATGGATTACATTATACAAAATATCTAGCTGTATTGGAAGGATGTAGTGATGCAAACTGGATGTCAGACACGAAAGACTCAAAGTCCACAAGTGGGTATGTATTTACCATAGGTGGAGGAGCCGTGTCTTGGAAATCCTCTAAACAGATGTGTATAGCTCCTTCCATAATGGAATCGGAGTTTATTGCCTTAGATAAGGCTAGAGAAGAAGCCGAATGGCTTAGAAATTTCCTAGAGGATATTTCGTGCTGGAATAAGCCGGTGCCTCCTATCTTGGTGCATTGTGACAATATGTCAGCTATTAGAAGAGCTAAAAGTTGTATGTACAATGGAAAGTCGCGACACATACGAAGGAGGCATAATACAGTAAGACAATTGATCTCTAATGGAATAATTTCCATTGACTATGTAAAGTTAAAAGAAAATATAGCGAATCCGTTTACAAAAGGAATTAACAGAGATCAAATGTACTATGCAGTAAGGGGAATGGGGTTAAAACCCACACAACAAAAGAAGTCTATAGCTGTAACTCAACCATGATGAGTAGAGATCCCACGAACTTGGTTCAATGAGACAACGATGTTATGGATATTCTAGTAACACACTTGGAACTCTTTAAAACCCTTTCTCAGAAGCTGCCCGAGTGTAGAAACCCTGCTAACGTGTGGTGAGTGTAAGCTTAAAAGCTTTTAATGATTCTTATACCTTGAAAAAGGCGGAGTATAACAGGTTACTCTTTATAGGAGATCACACATATAATTGAAGAAGATTGTTGGCTTCTAAAAAGAAACACTTATGAATCCAAGATATGGTTCAGGGCCAAATTGGACACAACGTGAGAACGAAAGATATCAGAATTGTTATCATGTAAATGTTGTTGTCTTGGTTTACACAAAACGCTGACAAGTTCAAGACATCGCGTTCACTTAGCAGCAAGTAAATCCGATAGCATCTCACTAGGGATGGTTCAAAGCCGAAAGCTACCTACCCCAATGCGGTAACAGTTCGTCGGGATTTTCTTAAGTTTCTACATATATGCATTAATTTTATTCATGTGGGGGATTGTTGGAAATTGGTATTAATATTGGTCTTTGACCAATATTTGACCAAAGTTTCTAGAAGATTCTATTTTGTAAAAATAGAAATAAGTTGCAAATAATTAATCTATATTTAGTGTAGATAAAGATTGTATATTTATTTTCTCAAAACCAATTTCGAGTGAATGAGAAATTAATTGATAAATTGAACAACTTGGTGTTGTTGTTTTAAGAGAGATTGGAATGAAAAAGCCATATCCCACATTTCTAAGAAAGGGGAATTTATTCCACCTTATAAATGTGAGCATCTAAGGAGGAGTCATCAAGTTGTGTCCTCCTTGGGCCAACCAAGTGGATCACTGGGCCATCTATGCAACTAGTAGCCTGTTAGTGTCAATTTTGGACTAGCTCTAAACTGACACAAGACCCGCGAAGGGCGGAATCGGCTGTTTAGGCGCACTTTGAACGTACGCATCGTTCGCTGGGAGCTGTGGAGCCTTAAACTTTTGACGAAATTTGGCTCGGTGTGATTAGGTTGAGTTTGGTTCGGTTCAGCATGCTTGGTCCGATCCAACTTTGGTTTGTGTGGTTTGTTAAGGGGAATGGGCTGGCCCAGTTTGTTGTACTGTGGATGGGCTCGCAGCCTGGCTCGGCTCGGATCGGCTGGGAAATGGGCGGAACCTTCTAGATGGTTTGGTTGGCGAATGGGTAAGGGTGTCCCGCATCCCTTCAAGCAGACGGGTCGACCCAGTAGATCCTAGCCTTCCATCAGAATCTTATCCAAGGGTGGAGATTCCACCAGGTGCAATTTGTGACTATTCCCAAAAGGCACCCCATCTCTTCTATAACTATAAATAGATCCCCCTACTCCCCATTTCAGTCATTCAAAACACATCCAAGCATTCTAGTATTCTCAAAAGCATCCTAGCATTCTCTAGTCTTGCATTCGAATCCAAGAAAATCCCAAGTATACAGTAGTTCGCCCGAATGTTTCAGATTTGTTGTGCTGCAATCTGAAATTCTGAAAGTGGTTGTATCTTGGAGATAATTGCCGAGAACCATGAGCACTCGTATACAGGGCAATATTGTCTTACGGAAAAAGAGTCAAACTCTTGCCTCGACTTATGTTATTTATTAAAATAATTTTTTCCATCCCGATTTTAAAGGCTTTTTATTAAATACACCCATTTTCCCCGACAAACACAATCACTTCTTTTCCTCTCTTATTATTCAGTTCGTCCATGTCCATCTTTCTAGTCGTTATTATGTCTCTTCTACTTTAACTCTTTGTGCAGGTGATTTTTTATCATTCATTGATGATCCCAACTGTAATCGTCCCATATAAGGTCCTAGAAAAGTGTTGGGGATTAGGGGGGGTGTTTCTCACACCCGCCTAGCCCATACTAGAAATTTGAAAGTAAAAGACGCATCATTTTGAAAAGACGTGAATTTTCAAATAGTGTGTTAAAATTTAGCAAAATACATCTATTTGAAAGTAAAAGACACATCTCTTTTAGAAGGTGTAACTTTTCAAAATATGACATTTGGAAATGGCATCTCCTTCTCCAAAAAGGGTGTGATTGTTTCTATAAATAGGAAGGACTTCCATTCATTTGGGATAAGTCCTGTAACAAGAAAATTTTGCAGGTTTTCTTTTTTGCAATATACACCAAAGACATCAAATACATATTCATAATTGACTATAATCGAAAGAGCGTCAATTATAGTTGAGTCTTCTTTGTATCTCAAAAGTAATTTCGTGATAACCCGGTGCTCTAAATAGGGGTAAAACATTACTTTTAATTCAATTAATTGAATGTAAATAGGTGGTTTTAGTTTGACCATCGACCCAGATCAAATCAAACGACACCGTTCTTTGCACGTGATAAAATTACATGCACAACAATAATTGGAAATCTTTCAACGGATCCTTGCTGCTCATTGGAAAATATCTTAGATATTTTCAACCCTAATCTCTATAAATAGAACAGTTAGCCATCAACTCATTCAGTGGTCTCATCCTTGCCTCCAGAGACTTGCTCTAGATCTCCTATCATCTTCAGTTTTATTCATATTTTTCCAATAGATCTTGCTCAATCTCATGAGCCTATCCTTGAGAGCTTAAGATATGTAGATTAGATCTTGATTTCCTTTAATTATTCATGCTTATTTTGGAGGGACCACAAGGGGATTTTCTTTCCCGTTTCATGTACGTTTCTTGCTTCTTCATTTATATATTGATGTAGGAGGCGCACAACAGGGAGCCATTACAACTGTTGCCCAGGCGGGCGCCCCAGCTCAACCCAGGCGCATGCCTCACCAAGGGATAATCCAGCCGCAAGCTTCTATTTGCCAGGCGGCCGCTTCAGATCTGCCAGGCGCACGCCTCGCGAGGTTCAACGGGGGCTGATTCTTACTGCCTTCCAAGCGCATGCCGAGAAACCAACCAGGCGCCCGCCTGACTCAGTGGCGGGATTTATTTGCTCAAGTAATTTATTGATGTTTTAAAAACACTTAAGTTGGGCATTTTAGTCTTTTTTCATTTTAATTTTGTTTTAGGGTTTCAAGGAAGTATTTAAAAATCTTTATGGCTTTTTAAAACTCAGTTTTGTTAATATACTTTTGAAGGGTTTTCTCTCTTTTTCTGGTGGATTCCAATTTATGGCTTTTCTAGGGTTCATTGCTTGTTAACTCTTGTGTTTAGCGCTTGCTATTCACGAATATTGCTTCCTTGTTGCGTCAGTTGGTATCAGAGCAGGATTTGTCCTATCTTTTCATCACTAAATAATTATGGGGGATCAAGCAACAAAGGCAGATATCGATGGCATAACCACCGCAATTGCCGCCTTAACAACATATATTGCAGCGTTGGTGGCTGCTCAACAAACTCAGAACGCTCGTGCTAATCGAAACAGTGGTGGCAAAAGAGACAGGGAGGTTGAATCGGTTTGACATCCTAGAAGGGTAGAAAATCGAGATGAAGAGGGGTCCAGTTCCAGTTCCGATGACGAGGTAGATGACTCTGAAGAGCAGGGTCAGGGTGATAATCGACACCGCCGGGATTATAGAATTAAGGCTGACATTCCTTTATTCTATAGGACCATGGGGATTGAAGATTTTCTGGATTGGCAGAATAATGTTGATCGATTTTTCGAGGTTAAGGAGGTACCTACAAATAAACAGGTAAAGATGGTGGCGATCCGATTGAAAAGTACTGCTGCGGTCTGGTGGGAAAAACTTGTTGATCAGAGACAACGACAGGGAAAGGGGCCAATTAAAACCTGGAGGCGTATGAAGCAGTTGATTTCGGAGTAATTTCTACCGGCAGATTATGAGTAGATTCTATATAAGTTGTATCTCAAATGTGTGCAGGGCAAGAGAATGGTTGATGAATATACTACGGAATTTTAGAGGTATACAGCGCGGGTTAGGGTTGAGGAGACCGAGGAACAGAAAGTTGCTCATTATATTAACGGCCTGAAAGGTTCGTTACAGGAAAAGATGGGCTTACATCAGGTTTGGACTTTGACGGACGCTTCCACTCTGGCCTGAAAGCTGAACTTTTGGAGAAGTCGAGTTCGAATTTTTTTACCCCTTTTCAACAGATATCCACAATAGGGTAGTTCTGAAGCAGGAACTGATAAGGACCCAACTCCGCAGGCTAAGAGTACAGCAGCACTAGCAGTAACGCATACAACAAAACTCCAACACAGAAGGCAGTAAATCCATATGCCAAACCAACAGGGGATAAGTGTTTTTGTTGTGGTGGACAGGGTCACAGGTCGAACGTTTGCCCCACTCGGTGAACTGCTGCAATTCTGCATGAGGAAGATGGGGAAGAACCCGAAGTTGATGAGTATGAAGGGGTCGAATTTGCTGAAGAGGAGTCTGAAGAGAGAGTCGCATGTGTGCTTCAACAAATACGGCTTTCTTCCAAAGATGATGGCCAACGGAAAAATCTTTTGTGATCACACTGTTCTGTTAACAACAAGGTATGTAATTTGATTATTGATAATGGTTGTACTGAAAATCTAGTTTCGTAGAAATTGGTTGAATTTGTTGGACTAAAAATTGAACCTCATGAGAAACCGCATAGTTTGGGATGGGTGAATAAAGGTTCAGAACTCAGGGTATCACGGACTTGCAGGGTTCCTATTTCTATTGGCCAACATTTTAAGGAGGAGGTTGTTTGTGATGTTCTGAATATGGACGTTTGTCATATATTGCTTGGTCGCCCTTGGCAGTATGACCATGACATTACTTATCGGGGAAAGGATAATATGCTGATGTTCACATGGGGTAAACATAAAATTGCTATAGTTCCTGTACTGCGTTTTGAGAAACAGGTTGAGAAGGAAAAGCCGGTCGTGATGCTTATACAGAACAAGAATGATCTGACAGCTGCTATTAAAGAAGCAGAGTACTTTTGTGGGGGCAAGCCAAAGAAGTGGGATATAGCTTTGCCACAGGTAGAGTTTCCTTATAACAGTGCAGGGCATTCGGCTACAGGGAAATCACCATTCTCCTTGGTTTATACATCTGTTCCTAGGCATGTTGTGGATCTAGTACCGTTACCTAACGGTCGTGGTGTGAGTCAAGCTACTGCAAATATGGCCAAGGATGCGCAAGCCATCAAGGAAGCTGTCAAGGCTAAGCTAGAGGCTACAGGGTTGAAAAATAAGGCTGTTGCTGACAAAAGGAGGCGAGAGAAGATGTTCGCAGTTGGGGATGATGTCATGGTGTTCCTGCGGAAGGAGAATTTTCCTGTAGGTACTTACAAGAAGCTGCAACCTCGCAAGTATGGGCCTTTCAAAGTGACCAAAAAAATTAATGACAATGCTTATGTGGTGGCTCTTCCCAATGATTTGAACATCTCTAATACGTTCAATTTCGCTGATATTTATGAGTACCACGCGAATGGAGTTCTTTATCCTGATGAGAACTCGGGGTCGAGTTTTTAGAGGTTGAGGAGACTGATGTAGGAGGCACACAACAAGGAGCCATTGCAACTGTTGCCCAGGCGGGCAGCCTAGCTCAACCCAGGCGCACGCCTCACCAAGGGACAATCCTGCTGCAAGCTTCTGCCTGCTAGGTGGCCTCTTCGGATCTGCCAGGCGCATGCCTCACGAGGTTCAACGGGGACTGATTCTTACTACCTTCAAGGCGCTCACCGAGAAGCCAACCAGGCGCCCACCTGACTCAGTGACGGGATTTATTTGCTGAAGTAATTTACTGATGTTTTAAAAACACTTAAGTTGGGCATTTTAGTCTTTTGTCGCTTTAATTTCGTTTTAGGGTTTCAAGGAAGTATTTAAACATCTTTATGGCATTGTTAAATTCAGTTTTGATAATATACTTTTGAAGGGTTTTCTCTCTTTTTCTTGTGGATTCCAATTTATTGCTTTTCTAGGGTTCATTGCTTATGAACACTTGTGTTTAGCGCTGGCTATTCACAAATATTGCTTTCGTAATGCGTCATATATATAATCTTGAATATTAATTGAACAGTATAAACCGAGATACGAACATGGGCTTGTCCGGGTCAGGCCCAAATGGATTGGGCCCTAAACATAATCCATCTATAGTTACGACATGGGCTTCTCGTATCAATCCTCTCAGCATCAACAAGGCCGACAAAAGGTGACTAAGGCCCAGCAAGCACATATAAATGCCCCAACTATGAGGGCCGAGGAGACCTCCCTCGTATGCCGAGATCGCCTCCATAGAGGACGAGGTGCCTTCCTCGGCCTTGACGTTGTCAACGGGCTCTCCATATTATTTATTCTTTCCTCGGCTCATCACGGACCGAGAGGTCACGAATGACGAGGAGAGAAAAGTTCGCACCTCGACATATCCTCATATGACGAGGAGACAAAATCATTCACCTCGGCGTATCTTCATGACGACAGACCTTCATAGGATGAGGATACAAAATCAAGCATCTCGACCTACCTGCTTATGACGAGATGAGAAATTTACTCTCCTCGGCTTTCCGGCAAGCAGCTCTTACAATCCTAGTCAAACAAGGAGTAAGCAGTTATAATCCAATCAGGATTGTACCCATCTACATCAATTTAAATCAAATGAGGACTCCATAACAGATATAATCCTCCTAGGATTATACCTTATCTCTTTACAGTACAAGTTCATCATGGATTCTGCCAATCCATCATTATAAATACAAGTCATAATTTCCATATTCTGGTACGTTACTTTTAATATTTCGAAACACTGTCAATTTAGTTTCTCTCACCAAAAACCGTGAACTTATTCTCACGCGGGAGGGCCATTTCCGGTGAAGCCCCGGCTTAGTTTACGTGTTTTTGTCTTATTTTCAGGCAACACAATCGCCGGAGCAAACGATCGCTTGGATTTGGGCTGATTTGACGATTTTGGCATCATCAATTGGTTCCATTGCCGGGGATTGATTCAAACGCCCTTTGTTTGGCCTGGAAAAATCTCGCTTGAAGCCAAATTTCTTGCCAAATATATTCTTGATTTGAACGGAAATTGTTGTTCCGTTTTGCTCTGTTTTTTATTTCGCCAGATTTTGCAAAATTCAGCCGGAATCTGCAAAGTTTTTGCCTGGAACAATTGTTTTGGCCGGAAATTTTGGTGACATCAAAATCGCAATTGCAATCTGGTATTGGCATTCGAAGTCTGTTCTGAATTTTGGCCGGAAAAATTGTTATTTTTGCCAAAAAACCGTTCGCTGAGAATTCTGGGCTGTTTTTACTGTTTGATTTTGATTAACGCTTAGTTTGCATCACAATCACAGAAGTACAATGGAAGACGGACGATTCACTAGTGTTACCAACGAGGAGCAAACACAAACGAACGAGGTCCTACCTAACACCGAGGTGCTTCCTCCTCCACCTCAGCCCAAAGGACCACCTCCCCTCGCCATGACTCTCTGTTCCATGGGACAGCCAGCTGCTGAGGGGGCAGGTGAAAACCCTCCTTGTATCACTCGTCCTCGAGGGAAATAAATGGGAAAGAAAATGATGAGGAACGCCGACGTCGGCCGAGCTGAAAGCACCCAGCCCGTCAACCGACGTACCTTGTTGCATAGACAAATGGAGACATTGCAAAAAATTTACAAAACTCAAGCTGCTCTACTGCAATTGGACCCAAAAAACTCCATGGCCGAGTTTATCAGACCTTCAAAGACAGGTGGCAACTCTCGTGGATGGGAGACGGGTGAGTGACGGGATCCTCCCCGTGATCCTGCTGTACCACCTAATCAGGCCCTCCGAGATGCTCCTCATCCTCAGCCTCGAAACCAGGAATACGACAAGGTGATAGACCTGAGAAGCCAATTGAATTCCAAGGAAGAGGAGGTAGACTCGAGAGACTTAAGAACGAGGCTCAGTCTATCCAAATGTTTATCCCCTCCTCGTCTCGTCATGGCACCTCATCGTCCCGACTCTCCTCGACCTCATCGAGACTCTCCTCGACCTCGACGAGACTCTCCTCATTCTCACCCATTTACAAGGCCAAGGAATCCCCAACCTTACAGAATGGTACTTGGTGGATACGAAGCAGAACCAAGGCAGGACAAAGCACGCTCTAGACGAGGAGACAACCGTCGAAATGACATGGAACATAGTAGGGTGAATGGTCTCCCCAGAGATAAGTCCCACCGTAGCTCCCAACGCAGTACTTACTCTAGCACTGAAAGGGGAGTTGAAACTAAACAATGGGAACTCTTGAAACAAAGACTCGATGACATAGAAATGGGAAAGAAAGTTGAGGGAGACGACTATGACTAGTCAACTTGTCCGTTCTCCCAGAGGATAACTGATGCACCACCTAATCCTCACTTTAAGGTCCCGAGCTTTGAAAAATATAACGGAACCACCGATGCAAAGGACCACATGCAAAGTTTTGAACAAACCATGAATCTCCTCACCAAGGTCGATGACATGCTCTGCAAAGCTTTTGCGAGCACCTTCTCCGGAACAACCCTGACCTGGTTCCGTAAGCTGAAAAAAGGTTGCATCGATAGCTGGACAGGCATGAGGATAATGTCCTCGGACCACTTTGCCACTGCAAGAAGGAGGAAGAAGAGGTTGACTGACCTTGCCAATATCGAGCAAGGGAAGAATGAGACCACCCTCAGTTATTACAACTAGTTCCGAACCATGGCGGAACAAGTGGAAGAAAGCCTCACAAACAGGGAGGTAATTGTTTATTTTAATTCCAGATTGAGATCCGGATCCCTCATATATGAACTCTCCGCTAGAGAGCCTAAGTCTAAGGCGGATCTATACAACGTGGCTTATGCCATCGCCATGGTGGAAGATAAGAGCAAGAAAAGGGGATTCGACAAGACGGAACCAGAAGCGGCTGGCACTCTCCACGCTTCCAATGACAATGGGAATGGTAAGGGATCCAAGGGGAAGAATAGAACGAGGAGTACTGAAAAGCCTGAAATATTTACCCCTCTTACCAAACCCATCACTGAGATCATGCAGCTAGTAAACCTTCCCCCACCTTGTCCGCTAAGCAACACCCCAATGTTCCCTCGCGACACTTCTAAATTCTGTGATTTCCACAATGACCATAGTCATAACACCGAAAGGTGCATTGCCCTCAAGCGCATGATCCAAAGGTGGGTCGACAAGGGAAAACTCGACCGCTATGTCATGAAGAAAGATGGTAAGCGGAAGCGGAAGGAAGAGGAAAGTGAAGATGATGACAAGAGCGAGGAAGGGGAACAGAGGCCTCCTAGGAGAAATTGCATGTGATCCGAGAAGAGACAGTCTCCACAAGAAAGCTAAGGGACCAGATCCATAAACTAAGCAAGGTGTACCACGTTCCTGCTTGGATTCATAAAGCGGAAGAGGTCATTAGTTTTTCTCCTAATTAATTGGCAGGGAGCCGTGCTGCCTGTGAACAACCCTTGATAATAAAGGGACGAATTGATAATGTGGAATCTGAAAGACTTCTTGTTGACACGGGGGCCTCCCGTGGTATTTTGTACTACTCTGCCTTCCAACATATGGGCTTAAAAGACACCATACTGGAACCTTATCATGGAAGGTTGGAAGGTTTCACCAACTATAAAGTTGGTACCAAGGGAACTTTTGAACTGGAACTAGAAGTCGATGAACATCCCTTCCGATCCATGGCTACCGTTACTTTCTTAGTCATGGATCTAACAAGTGATTATCATGCTATCCTGAGCATTCCAAGTCAAGCAAAACTGGGGTTGGTTGCCTCTCTTCCTCACCAACGAGTCAAATTTCCTACTCGTGCTGGGATTGGATGCGTGAGGGCGACCGCCAAGGTCTTCTTGGAGCATGTCGTAAATAGCCGAAAGAAATCTAAAAGCGTGGAGATAGATACCCCCGAAGATAATATCAAGATCTCTAAATCTTTGAAAACTACCTATATCAGCTCCAGGATGAGCTATATCCGTGAGGTATTAGATGAAGAGCCTATGGTCCGAGAAAGTGCAGCTGACCAGGGCATAGTTCCTTCCGTCTCTGAGGCAGATCTCGTTCTCGTCAACGGCCAGAACCCGGGGGCCAACCCTGACTTTAGGATAGCCGATCTGCCCGACGTTGATGAACTAATGGAAGAAGAAGGTCTCAACGTGAATGACAATGAGGGTAGGAGAATTAGATAAATCATTATCGAATCTCTAGAATTTCGAGACGGCCCTAAAATGGAGCCTGTGGACGAATTGGAAGAGGTAGTCATCAATCCTGACTATCCTGAACAAAAAATTAAACTCGAAGGCTAGCTATCTCCAGAAGAGAAGGAAGAAATCATCTCCCTCCTGAAAAACAGTCTCGATGTCTTTGCTTGGAGAGTCGAAGACATGTGGGGGATCAATGAAGAAGTAGCCCTCCACCACTTTGAAGTTGAACCATTGCCAAAAACCATCTCACAGACAAGGAGAAATTTTGCAAGAGACAAGGAGGAAGCTATAAAGGAAGAGGTGCAAAAATTACCTAGAGCCGGAATTATTCGAGAAGTAAAGTACCCCGTTTGGTTGGCCAACGTAGTGATGGTGAAGGAGCAAAATGGGAAGTGGCGAATGTGCATAGATTTCACTGATCTTAATAAGGCCTACCCTAAAGACAGTTATCCTCTCCCCAGAATTGACAAGTTGGTTAACTCCATTGCTGGACAGCGAACACTTAGCTTTCTAGATGTCTATTCAGGCTATCATCAAATTAAAATGGCGGAAGATGACATCGAGAAAACGGCCTTCCAAACACCAGAGGGAAATTATTGCTATGTCATGATGCCCTTTGGGCTTAAAAATGCGGGTGCCACATACCAACGCATGGTGAATCAAGTATTTGGGGCACAGATAGGTCGCAACATGTAGGCCTACATAGATGATAAGGTCATAAAGACCAAGTAGGCCAGACACGCCCCTGACTTAGGAGAAACAATAAATAATCTCCGAGCAAACAACATGAAGCTAAATCCAAGTAAGTGTGTGTTTGGCGTGATAGCTGGAAAGTTCCTAGGCTTCATGGTATCGCAACGGGGAATAGAGGCGAACCCCGAAAAGATCAAGGCCTTAATTGACATGAAGAAACCTACCAACATCAAGGAGGTTCAAAGACTAAATGGAAGAATAGCGGCACTAGGATGATTCATCACCAAATCTACCGAAAAATCATTGCCATTCTTTAAGGTATTGAAGGGTACCAAGAGCTTCTCCTGGACTACTGAATGCTCCAAGCATTCCTCCGGTTGAAGGAGTACTTGGGTTCCCCTCCCTTGCTTAGCAGCCCGATTACTGGATAGATGTTGTATGTCTTCCTAGCTGCCACAGATCATGTAGTCGCAGCCTTTCTTTTTCGAAATGATGAGAGAACACAGAAGCCAGTTTACTATGTCTCTAAGGCATTGTCAGATGTGGAGAGCAGATACTTCAACGTAGAAAAGATAGTGTACGCACTAGTTATTGCCTCAGGGAAACTACGTGCCTACTTTTCTGCGCATCCCATCACGGTGTATACCAATGAACCATTGAAGAAGATTATACACAAGTTGGATGGCTCCGGACGTCTCCTCAACTGGTCTATCGCTCTTACGGAGTTTGATATAACGTACCAACCAAGGAAGACCTTCCTGGAACAGTCCTTGGTTGACTTCATGGTTGAGACTGCCTTCATGGGTGAACACCTCCCCACTTCCCATAAGTAAAACACTTCAGAAGAAGAAGAGTCTCCCATCGAACTCCTGTCCAACTGTTGGGTCCAATGCACGGATGGATCGGCTACAAAGGAGAGAAGCGAAGCTGGAGTTGTACTAGCAAGTCCGGAAGGAGAGTACACCATGCAAGACATTATTCTATTCAAGTTCCCTGCCTCCAACAACCAAGATAAATATGAGGCTCTGATATTTGGTATCGAGTTGGCTTCCTTCTACGGAGCAACTAAGGTGGCGGAATTCTGTGACTCCCAACTTGTTGTCAAACAAGTAAAGGGAGAGTATAACACCCAAAATCCCACCCATACCAAATATAGAGATCTTGTCTTAGCATGACGAAGAAGATTGAATTTTTCGAGATCAAGCAAATAGGCAGGGAGGACAACCAAATCGCAGACGTTCTATCCAAACTAGCGACTATGGATGTATCTGAGTCTAACTCCAATCCATACATAGTTTTTGCTGAGTAACCTGCGTTTGAAAGACTACAAATCATGCTCCTAGATGGAGAGGAGAGATGCTGGATCGATGACTACATAGACTACATCGAAAAGAGCCAACTCCCAGAAGATGAAACACAAGCCAAACTTATCAAGAAGAGGTCACCAAGGTTCGTTGAGATGAACGGAGTCCTCTACCGAAGATCTTTCACTAATCCCCTGCTGAGGTGTGTCTACCCCAAGGAAATTGAGAATCTCTTGGCGGAAGTACATGAAGGCGTTTGCGGCGGACACTCGGGGGGCCGAAACCTTAGCGGACAAGATCATCTCGCTAGGTTATTATTGGCCAAACCTGAGGGAGGACGCGCACGCCTATGTTAAAAAATGTGATAAGTGCCAGAGATTCTCCGACATTCCTAGACTACCGGCAGTTGAGTAGACACTTGTAATACCTATGTGGCCATTTGATTTATGGGGGATCGACATCATCGAACCCTTCCTTCCCGCCCGAGGCAATTGCAAGTACGTGACAGTAGCTGTTGATGACTTTTCCAAGTGGATAGAAGCGAAAGCGTTGGCCAAGATAACGGAAGAGAACGCAATCAACTTTGTCCACGACCATATCTGGTGTCGATTTGGGCTCCCACACACAATTGTATCTGATCATGGACTCCAATTTTCTAAGGTATTTACAATGGAGTTGGCAAGAGTCAAAGTTCGCCACGCAAAGTCATCTGTAAGTAGACCCCAAGGCAACGGTCAAGCGGAGGTTGCCAACAAATTGGTCCTAACAGCCCTTACTAAGAACCTTGAAGGACGCGAGGGCAGATGGTTGGACGAACATCCCCTAGCGTTATGAGTTGCTCGCATAACCACTTGGGGGCCAACCGGGGAAACCCCATTTGCACTAACCATCGGTTCTGAGGCTATGGCACCAGCTGAGATGGCCATCCCTACTGTGAGAAATTCCCATTATGACGAGCAAGTCAACAAGGTTAATAGGCTCCTAGACCTAGACCTGATAGATGAGAAACGACTAGCTACACAGATGAGGATGGTAAACTACAAGCAAAGGACCAAGGCATACCATGACAAGAGGGTCATCAGAAGAGTATTCCAAGTAGGCGATTGGGTACTTAGAAATATTGAAGCAACTGGTCGGAAGGCAGAACAAAACAAGCTCTGCCCAAATTGGGAAGGTCCCTATATTATAACTCAAGTCATTCGAGAAGGGACCTACAGATTGAAGACTAAGGAGGGAAAAGAGCTCAAGCATCCATGGCATTCCGACAAACTTCGAAAGTACTATCATTAATATTAGTTTATTTTTGTAATAAGATTAGTTTTCAGCTATTAGTCTTTTACTTCTTCAATATGGTAGGATTGCAGTTCGATGTAATCAAATTCAGTTTATGAAACTTACTTCTTCAAACAGGCAAAGCAACTGCCACTACTAACACATTGGAAGACGAGGATCCTATACACGACTCTTCTACACGTACGAAACAACGAGGACCCTGTCCACGGCCTACAATGAATCAAAGACAAAACGACTACCTGACCAACATTTAAAATTCTAATAGCCAATTCCTCGACCTACTGGCTTGCCTTCCGTCTTGACGAGGTCCCACCTCGACTTAATGACTAGCAGGCTCTAACACTCAAGACCGATGACCATTCCTCGGCCTACTGGTTCACCATACGTCTTGACGAGGGTCCGCCTCGACTCAATGACTACAGGTTCAAACAGTCAAGATCGAGGAACTCTCATCGGCCTGTTGACTTGCCTCACATCATGACAAGGAAACACCTTGTCACAATGACTACAGGCCTCACATGTCTAAAACCTGTGCACGAGTCATCTTCCTCGACACAAGGAGACGAAAAAGAAGAAAAAACCCCAACAAGTCAAGACCGAGGAGCCCTCCTCGGCCTAATGACTTGAGGTTCAATCAAGATTGAGGAACCCCACCTTGGCCTGATGACTCATCTTATAAGGGTGAGGAACGAGGAACCTTCCTCGACTTCCCCCCAAAACAAGACTTGTACTTGTGCATAGCCCACAAACAATCATTCAAACAATTCATAGTAACAATACGACATGAATTGAACAAAAAGGACCTTTTCATTAATATTCAAAGAAAAATTACAAAGTCCTAACACTATTACAACAAGAGAAAAAGGGAAAATTCTAAGCTTGCTTGTCTTCAAAAGGCTTCTCCAGGAAGTCCTCAGTCTCGCCGTCCGTAGTTGGTTGGGGGACATGCTCGGGTTGATCATCAGCTTGAGCATCCCCGCCATGTGCCTCCTCGGCAGTATCAACCTCGGCCTCATCCTCCATCTCCTCGTCCTCAATCATCTCAATCAAAGCATTGAGATTGCCAAGATCGACGGACGGGGGAACCCAGGCCTCTCAGCTAGCTCGGGCATCCTCCCTGTCCATGATACCCAAGTTATATTCAGAAAAAGGGACAAGGTGGTGAAGAGCCCGATCCTCCTCATCATAATGCTCCTTGCAAATAAGCCGAGCAATGGCATTCAAGTCCAGCCCATGGGAAGTATCGGCCATAAGACAACGGGCCAGGTGTAGGTAGCCATCCTCAAACATCGTGGCCGTCTTATAATTCACAGCATCTTTGACGGCCTGGCTTGCCTTGAACCGAGCTATGGCCTCCTCTTTCTTCGAAGGAATGGTGGCTTCCAGATCTCGGCACTTGGCCTCGGCCACCTCGACTCTCCCTAGGGCATCGGCCTTAAGCTTCTCCACCTCGGCCAAATCAGCGTTCTTTAGCCGGAGGGCTTCCTCGGCTTTCAAATGAGCGTACTCAGCTCTTTTCACCTCGGCCTCAACCTTTGCCTTGGCCTCTTTAAGCTCGGTCTCTCGGACCCTCAACAGCTCGGCCAAAGATGCCTTCTCAGTCTCGCCCTTCTTCAGGGCGGCCTTAAGCTTAAACGTTTGCTTGTCCGCAGCCTTGGCCAGAACATTCTCATAGGCCGTCACGGTAGCAAGCTGCAAGATAAATCAACATCAGAAATTACACCAAGTGCAAAGTTACGAGGTCAAAGATACGAGATAGTTACCTCAGAGATCAACAGCCCCTTACGGCCCAGCAAGTTCTTCTTAATCGGCTTGTCGCGAACCAGCTTCTCGTAAGCCTCTTGGTCCAAAGCCCTCTGAACTGGAGCTTGGCCTAGCTTCACCTGGGCACCCTCCTGGGCAAGCAAAGGGATGCCCCTCAGAGGCAGGATATTGGCCGCAAACCGCCGGGCAAGTTCCTCGGCATCGTCATAGCTCTTAATGGTTTGGATGGTGAGGGCTGGAGGAGCTGGGGTATTAGAGGAGACAGCACCGGCCCGTTTGGCTTGGAGCTCCTCGGCAGTAACACTTTGGGGCCTCTTTTGACCCGAGCTCTGTGGGACGAGACCAGTCCCCTCGGTTGACGGGATGTCAGACTCCAACTCCACAACATCAACATGGGGGCTATGTCCCTTGACAATTGATTTTTTTTTGGCCCTCAGATGCCTCCTCCTCGCCATCCGCTAACTCCCCTCTTTGCTTGACGGGGAGGTGTTGAACCCCCTGGGCGTTCAGCAGAAGTTGATGACGAGTGGCCTCCTCCTTCCTACCAGTTAAAGCCGAGACCTTGGCCAGACGCCTAATCTTCTTGATCAGATCCTTGGGACTAACGTCTTCCATGGCCGTCTCTGTTTCCTACTCCGGGGTTAGATCTGCAGAAATGAGGACGAGGGATTACATTACGAAATGGGTAAAACAAACATTAAAAGCACAAGTATCTAAGACAAGGAAAGAAGAATTACATCATACGACATATGTCTCCCTAAGGCACTGATCCTTGGGGGGGAGCTTGCATCTTGCACATTTATCATGAAAGACGAGACCGGAATGGGTCCTCCAGTCGTTAAACCGTCTTCCCCTCTTAACGGTGACGAGGGGCACCATCCCATCCTTTGGTCCCGACATCAATCCAGCCTGGACATAGTAGCGCTCATCGGCGTCCAAGGTAGCCCAGTCAAGGAGCCCAACTTCAGAAAATTCGAGGAGGCACTTAATTAAATCCTTGGACTACCCAACCTTCAGCACCTCCCTTGACACAGACGACACATCGGGAAAAGAGGGGAACTCCCAGCCTTGTCGTCTCTCAACCCTAATTACGTTATTCTCCCAGCCTCCTAGCTTGCTGGACAAAGGGAGAATGATCTTCCGCTTCTTGGAGTCACTCCTTATGACGAGGAGCCGAGAACTCTTAACATAGCCAATGGAGAAGAAGTGACAGAAAGCGGCTTGGGTAGGCTCATAACCTAAGCTACGACACAAGACTATGAAGCTGACGAGGATCCTAGTCCCGTTGGCTCCCAACATAGCCGGGACAACATTCATGTCACCCAGGAATTCATTTATGAAGGGGTCTAAAGGGAGACGAAGTCCCTGCTGAAATTGTTTGAAGTAGAAGTGGACATGGTTGTCGTTGTAGTAAAAGCTTTTCTCCTCCTCATCGTTTTCGAAGGTGGGGCGGCCAATATAAGTTAATCGGAACTCGTTCCTGTCCACCCCGTATCTCGTATATAGTGCCTCCATCATAGGATCCCCGGCCTTGACTGGTCTAGGTCGGCCTCGGCCTCCTCTACCTCAGCCACCCCTCCCTCTGCCTCCTTTGCCTTCAACCTGCTCCCCCTCAGCAAAAGCATTAACAATATTGATGGAGGTAGTGGCCTCACCTCCTCTTTCCGTCATATATGCAAAAAGCCAAGGAGCAAAATTTAAGTACGTCGTCCCAAGCTGATATATTCAGACGGGGAAGAGGGGTGCTCCTCCTCGTCATTATAGTAAGGCCGAGGAGGGAGCCTTACCATTCAGACGCTCACGAACAATGTGATCCGAGGACGGGTAGAAAATATTGATGTGTTCAATTATCTCGGCTCTACTCTCAAACACGATTATACTAGGGGACAAGGAATCAACTCGATCTATCCTCGTCTTGTCCGGATATTGAATGAATAGTCTTGTACGGCCATACTTCCTCAACATTTCTCCTATATCAGCCAAGTTCACCAGAAACCATGGTCCTCTCTCTCTCCGGTAAACCCTCAAATTGCCTTTGTGGTATCCATAAATGAATCGAGGGGAATGGTCCCAAGAACGAGCCAATACTAAAGAGGGAATGAAGGGGCAAGAAGTTTCAAGAATCAAATACAAAAAAAAAATTCCAGAAAAAAGCTCCAACCAGTTCAACAATGGCTGTTTTTGAATTCTAAAATCTTTCCAAAACCGTATAAATTGCAAAATTACATACGAAAAGCAGTAAAAGGGAGGAAAAGTATACCTGTGCTGTGGAAAATGGTCGGAATCGAGCAGTCGGAATCAACCACGCCGAAAAATCAAGCGCCACCGGTGACTGGGTTCAAGAACGAGACGGAGGGTTTAAAATCTCTTGTCTTTGCCTCAAATATTAAGGATGCTAAAAGGTTGAAATGAAAAGGTACTTTTGTTTTTATACTCACCAAAACGGGTTAAACGTGAAATCAAAATGGGTCCATGGGCTGGGCGCCCCCAACATTAAATGTGCGTGCCGGTTTCCAAGGCATGTCAGAGCTTCGTGGGGCGCGCCCATCATGACACCATCAACTTGGCAGATAATGAAACGACGCATACATGAAGCGACACCGACACGTGGTAACATGTTCGTATTCTCAAAGCCGAGGACGAGATGACTTTCTCCTCGTCTTAAGCCGAGCTAGAATGTCGGGGGCCACTGAAGAGTATAAACCGAGATACGAACATGGGCTTATCCGGTCAGGCCCAAATGGATTGGGCCCTAAACATAATCCATCTCAAGTTACGACATGGGCTTCTTGTACCTATCCTCTTGGCATCAACAAGGCCGACCAAAGGTGACTAAGGCCCAGCAAGAACATATAAATGCCCCAACTATGAGGGCCGATGAGACCTCCCTCGTATGCCGAGATCGCCTCCATAGAGGACGAGGTTCCTTCCTCGGCCTTGACGTTGTCAACGGGCTCTCCATATTACTTATTCTTTCCTCGGCTCATCATGGACCGAGAGGTCACGAATGACGAGGAGAGAAAAGTTCGCAACTCGACATATCATCATTTGACGAGGAGACGAAATTATTCACCTCGGCGTATCTTCACGACGACAGACATTCATATGACGAGGAGACAAAATCATGCATCTCGACCTACCTGCTTATGACGAGATGAGAAATTTACTCTCCTCGGCTTTCCGACAAGCAGCTCTTACAATCCTAGTCAAACAAGGATTAAGCAGTTATAATCAAATCAGGATTGTACCCATCTACATCAATTTAAATAAAATGAGGACTCCATAACAGATATAATCCTCCTAGGATTATACCTTATCTCTTTACTGTCCAAGTTCAACATGGATTCTGCCAATCCATCATTATAATTACAAGTCATAATTTTCATATTCTGATACGTTACTTTTGATATTTCGAAACTCTGTCAATTTAATTTCTCTCACCACAAATCTTGAACTTATTCTCACGCCGAAGGGCCTTCGCCCGTGAAGCCCCGGCTTAGTTTACGTGTTTTGTCTTATTTTCAGGCTTCACAATCGCCGGAGCAAACGATCGCTTGGATTTGGGCTGATTTGACGATTTTGGCATCATCATTAATCAATATTATAGATGTCTTCAAATGTATCTATTACAGTCTCTGCTATTAAAATCTCTTTGTTAGATCTCTCGAATATGATTTTTTTTGTTCTCTCTTAGCTAAGTGGTGAACTGAGAATTTCTTAATTTCGCAGCATGAGCATAACAGTATGTCATTTTATGGTATGTGCTTATTGACATCCCGATGGTGAATGTAATAATTGTGTGCACTGCAGACCCCATGAGCCAAATAATGGGGAGGAATAATTGCAGATGATTCTGACATAAAAACGATCCAGATCCAGATACGATCAGGTACTTACCTCACCTGATGAGCTATTATTGTACACCTCATCTCTTATGCCAACCTTATTTGCTATATCTACCTCCCTTACAAAATTTTTTGGACTAATGCAAGCAACATTGAGGTTGATGATTCTTTTCTTTCAATTAGAATCTATAAGAAAGTTCCGCTTAAGCTTTCCCGAAGAAATTTGTGCTTTATAATTTTAGGTGTATGGACATTCATTTTAGGACAAAAATTGTATGTATGTTGTCAATTAATATGCAACATCTTTATGTTTCATTTTTCAATAAAACTCTTTATGCTTTTAAGTGTATTAGTTTGTTTCATTAACTTGATTTAAGTTACATATTTACAATATTTTTTCAAATTTACAAGATTTTTTCCTTCCTCTTGCGCCTTAACTCTTACATGAAACATTAATTATAGAAGAATTAAATGTTTCCGTCAAATTCTAAATATTTTAGATTAATTATCATAGAAAGATTAAAAGAATTATATGATCATTACGTTAGAGATATTAGCTCACATTGGGAATTGACAAACCTTGCCTATGACATATAAAGATTCTGGGTCACTCCCCTTGACACCAATTGGTTTTAAGGTGGAACCTCAGACATTAAGATGGTATCAGAGTGGGTCCTTACACGTGCAGGCCCAACGGCCCACGATGTTACTTCGCGCCACCCGATTAATAAGTCCACGTTATAAGTCTTTGGCAAAGCCCGGCTACATGTGAGGGGGTGTGTTAGAGATATTATCCCACATTGAAAATTGATAAACCTTACCTATGATATATAAAGATCCTGGATAACACTCCTTGACGCCAATTGATTTTAAGGTGGAACCTCAGACTTTTAAGACATTAGAGGCCCAATAGTTCAATTCCATAGAGCCTTCATTTTTATATGGATTTGTGCCGCTATAATTCAAATCTATGTAATATTTTTTTTAAAAAAAAATTGATATATAGCATAGGGTCTTTGACTCTTTGTCTCAGAAATCATTTACTATTGAGTCGGTCTGCTGAGAAACGCGTTTCTCCGTCGCGTGTGGAGAAACGGGGCTATGTTTGTCGCGCGACATACTTAACCAGTTTCTGGATATCCTTTTCAAAGCTTCTGGATATCCAGAAGCTTGAATATGGATATCCAGAAGCTTTGGAAAGGATATCCAGAAACCAAATATTTTTTCTGGATATCCTTTCCAAAGCTTCTGGATATCTAGAAGCTTGAATATGGATATCCAGAAGCTTTGGAAAGGATATCCAGAAAAAATATTTGGTTTCTGGATATCCTTTTCAAAGCTTCTGGATATCCATATTCAAGCTTCTGGATATCCAGAAGCTTTGGAAAGGATATCCAGTTGTTGTGGCTAAGTATGTCGCGCGACAAACTAAGCCCCGTATCTCCATACGCGACGGAGAAACGCGTTTCTCCCCAGATTTTGTGTTTACTATTTCCCGTTTTGGATGTTCAATTGTTCATGTTTATTCTTGACTAAGAAAAAAATTGAGCATTCATTTTGATTTTGATAGATTGTTAGTGCTTCTTTACTAATGAATAATTGTTAATTTAATTATTAAAATTATATTTATGAGTACTATTACTGATGATAGTTATCACTTTTCCAAAAATATATTTTCATTTTATTCCTTTATTATTAATGAACTTTTAAACAATTATTTTAGGTTAGGTTAATTATCCTAAATAAAAATAAATACTATTGATAATATTATGTCAATAACAAATTTGATTTTCAATAGGATAAATAATCAAATGAAAATTCAATTTCATTATTTATAACTCCAACCAACATTTTATCTATTCCATTACAAACAAATTAATTTGAAATTTTATTTTTCGTTTCTTGTAACATTACATTCCAAATTTAGTCCTAATTAGCTAAGGTATTTGCTATATATATCAAGTATAAAAGTAATGTCAAACAATGATTATAATGTCAAATGAATATTGCAATATCCAAAATACAATCCAGCTTTATATTCAATTATTTCATATAATGTTTAAATCTACATAGTTTATAATTACAATGTCATTAGTGATATGCATTAATCAAATTAAGGACTATTACCATACCTTATCTTTCATATTCCAATATTCCAATAGTTTTAAAAAAATCATATTCCAACATCAATTATTCATTGACTATTAGTTGATTTACATAAATTTCTAATAATTGTCATATTAAATTAATATTTTGAATTCAAATATTATAGGATTTCTGGTAAAGAAAACTTTAATGGCATAATATTTAGACTTAGTATTTCCTTCTCTCTTTCAATGGGGGAGTTATGGGGTATATTAATAGCTTCTAACTTGAGGGAATTTTTTTTTTTGTAAGAGCAAAAATTTAATTGATACATCCAAGAAAATTGTCTCAATTGCATGAACTAGGAAAGTTGAACAACATATTGCAATGAAAGTACCATGAGAATTCTGAAGCCCCATCCCCATGCTTTTAACTGATGTAATTCATATGAAAGATAAATCTTGGACAAAAATTAAACATAAAATAAAACATAAAATTATCACCATACAATAGTTAATGTTTGTACAATATGAAAAAATAAATATATAAATCAATATAAAAGAAAAATTAAGACTAACAAATATCATAGTAGTTAATTTTTGTAATCTTATCAATTTGATAGAATTCATTCGTAAGCATAAATAAAATAGACGAAAGAAAACGCAACAACAAATAAAATATTCAAAAATTTACTAAATAAAATAATAACTAAAAATGAATTCAATATCAAAACAGAAATATGAAAGTCAAATATTACTAAAGGAAAAACAATAAAAAATAAGAGTTCAAAAATATAATAAAAATAAAGAGTAGAAACATATAAACAATAAATTTGAATATTTTTAAAAATAATACAAAGTCAAAGTAGATTAAATATCAAAATAAAAAAAAAAAGAAAAAAGAAAGATGAAACAATTGAATGAAATATGGAAATTGAATCTTAATAAAAAATAATAAAAAGGAAGCATTCACGAACACAATCAAAATATATTAAAAAATTAAAAATCTATTCTGAATAATTCATCAATGAAAATCAATATCAAAACCAAATGTAAATAAATATACCAAAAATCAAACTTTAATCGAAATAAAAGAAATATTTTTTTTCACAAACTGAAAAAACAGAAGCTAATATTAAAAAATGAAAGTAAAGCAAATATGACAAAAAAAGAAATAAGAAATAAAACTAAAATCAACTTTACAAATAAGTAAAAGAAATCAAATCATAATCGAAAGAAAAATAAATAAAAAAAGTAATTCAAAAAAGTACTTATTTAAAACCAAATTGTAAATTATCTTACAAAAAGAGCAAAAGCAAAATGAAAAAAACTTTAATAATTAAGAATGAAAAAAATCTAATGTACAACAGAAATCAATATCAATATAAAAACATACGAAAAAATATAATGCAAATAAAAAGCGAAAATTAAAATTCTAATAATTTAAAAGTGAAAGAAACATTCACAAACATAAAAGAAATAGAAAAAAAGCAAGAAATAAAATCAAAATAAAGACGAAAATTTATTAAATAAAAGTTAAAATTAAAATTAAAATCAAAATCAAAATCAAAATCAAAATAATAAACACAAACATAAATATAAAAAACAGATCCTAATCAAAATAAGCCAAAAGAGATTATAAATAAGTCACTCACAAATTCGGAAAAAAGGAGTTTGTGAATACTTACAATAGTGTTAGGACCTAACTATGTAAGCCACATAGTTATAAAAGGTTTTGACAAAGAAATATATCATATGTTATCTGACAGCAAAGATAACATATGACCTTGGACAGCTATGCCCTCAACTCCATCTGCACATACAATATATATATCAACTGGACAGCAATGATTCAACCATCCTGCAATGATCTAACCCAAAACCAATCATATACATTAATGTATCTATTTACATATGAAGTATGATGTATTAGATATTGTTCAAACCATCTAACCATCCAGCTCAAGAACATAGCTCTGACAACTAAGGTTCTCTCACAGCAAAGACTTCATCCCTAAACAGCTATGATCTTCAACATCAGCAGCAATGAAGAATTCCTGTGATGACCAAGATGTGCCTTGCCCAATCTCTCCATACAGATATTGCCAGCTCATCTCCATAAATATCACATGCTCGGTTGCAGATTCCAGCGATATTATTCTCCAGTCAACAAAGGCTCTAAATGCAACTCCAATATGCATTTACTACCTTGTCTCCTTGTCTCCTCCAACGGCTATTTCCTAGCCTATAAAAGGAACTCTCCAAGACTGAAGACCTTACCCCTTTACACACAACTCTTACAACCTTACCTTCAACCTTTCTCAACCTGCAACCAACAATCAAACAACATTAAGACACTTGTAGCTGATCTCAGGTGTATAAACTGATTTGTAAGAACCCCTTAAGACTGACTTTAAGTGGGAATTGTAATTTGCTCAGTGTAGAGCATAATCCCTAATAGACAGTACTTATTAGGAAGAGGAAGTTCAAGGAACTTGCCTATTCAATCCTTTAAAAATCTTAACGGGAACTAGATTTAAGTGGATTGATCTCACTTATCAAGGTTGACAGTGAGGGTGGACGTAGGAGGAGTGAACTCTGAACCACCTTAAAATTCCTTGTGTTCAATTGGTATTATCACACTACACACACACACATCTCACACACAAATACTATTCACTTGTCTTTACATTATTTCAACACTTATTATTCCGCTGCACATTTAACTCTAATCTTTAAAACCAGTTAACCTCTGACAGCTAAGATTTCACCTCAGCTGTCAAACCTTAACTGCCTAACCTTTGATTTGATCTAAGTAAACAGGACCTTTCAATTGGTATCAGATCTTGTCTTCACACACAAAAGTCTAACAACTTGTGAAGGATCAACTACCAACCCACCATGCCTCAACTAAGGAGAAATAATGAGAAAGACATTCCCCATATTGATGACTGTGGATCATTTGAAATATATGCATCAAAAATTAAAACTTACCTTGATGCCAATAGTATCTGGAATTGGTATGCCCTTGAAAATGAAGTCACATACCCTGTATCTGTTGATACAAATGGTGGACCTAGCAAAGTAAAATCTCGAGTGCAGGACAGATTCAGAAAGACAGCTAGTCAGTGCCAATCTTAAAGTCAAGAACATACTCCAAAAGAGTGTTAATGACTCACTTGCTCAAGAAATTGCCAAGGAACCAACTGCAAAGGCTGCTTGGGAACTCATCCATACCAAGTTCCAAAAACACACCAGTGTTAGAACACAAAACCTATACAACCTTCTTAGACAACTTGACAACTTCAAGTTCTACCACAGTGAGAAAGTAAGTGCCGCAAAACCAAGGTTTGAAGACTTGGTAAGATCCATTCGATCATGGTAAAACCTTTGAGAACCAAGATCCGTGTCTCAAAATATACTCCAACCTTCCTCAAGAATATGAGAAGGTAGCTCTACCAATAAGAGAAGGCTCGAGAATGGAGCACCATGTGTTGAACAATACTTTGGTAAGCTTGAAGCTTATGAACTAGAAGGAATGATAAAACTCCAACCAGTTCCTTCCATTTCACAAACCCTTGCCTTAAGCGCCCAAGAAACCACTCAAAAACCAATCACCCAACAAGACATTGATTCCATGGTTCTTCTTTCCCTCCAAAAAGTAAACCTTCCCTCAAACAACCTTTCTCAAGGAGATCTACCTAGTCTCATATCCATGGCTGTCAGAAATACCTTGAGAGCACATAAGAAGTCCTTTGAGAGAAGCTATAGCCCATCCATCTCTGATCAAGAAAACCCTAAAAAGAAAGTTGAATGCTTCAACTGTAAGAAGCTTGGACATTACTCATCTGATTGCCCTGAACCAAGGAAACCTAGGGAAAATCAGACAGCTAAGAAGTTCTCATACTCCAAGGAGATTATTCACAGTTCAAGGTGTAACTGCTATAACTGCACAAAGAAGAAGAATGAAAAGAACAAAGAGCAAGTATTGATTGCTGACTCATCTAAGTTTAGTGAAGACTCAGACAATGAAGAAGATCTTGAAGCCTTAGCTGTTGCTGAAGAACTAAAACAGGTACCTCAATTTAACACTTTAAATAATGAAGAATTTAAGCAATTAATTAGTACTCTTTTAATTCAAATAAAAAGACACCAAATTGGCTTTGCTTCATTGCTCACTGATAATCTATCCCAAAGTAAAACCATTGAAAGCCTTGAAAGAGCCAACCAAGGACTGAATGTTCAAAACCTTATGCTTGAAAAAGCCAATGAAGAGCTGACAGCTGTGAATTCTAAACTTTTGGAAACCAACATCAATCTTGAAAAGGAAAATGAATCCTTCAGAAAGAAGTTTGAAACCTGGAACAGCTCTGGAGAAGCCTTGACCCACTTTAGCTACAACCAAAGACACCCAGGTGACAAATCAGGAATTGGAGCTAACAATCCTACTATGTACACATATACCCCTCTTACTGATGAAAGGGCCATTGACGAGATGGTTCTTGAAAGCATGAACTATGTCAAAGCCCAAGAAAATGTTTATCCTATCCAAACCAAGGAAGATCTCAAGAAAAAGGGAAAAATGGATGAAGCTAGCTCCAGCCACACTGATGTATCAACTCCAGATAGCCCCACTCACACTGATAAAACTCATATAGCCATCTTAAGACAGTCAAAAGGAAAAGGAAAACAAGCAAGCAAAGGTAAATACATTTGGCAAAAGAAAGGAATCAAGGAGCAAGTGAAGGAGAACCAACCAAGACATGAAGGACAGTAGAGGTCTCCTAGACAACCAAGACATGGTGGACAGCAGAGGTCTCCAAGACAGCAAAGATTCTATGATCATCACTCATATGCCAAACCTCAAAGACCTAACTGGCCATTCTCTAATGGAAGAAACCATGCCCAACATAATACCTCTCCTAGATCATCTCATTCAAACAATTCCCCAAACCATTCTCAGTTTTATAACCAAAACCATTTCTTTTCTCCCAACCAATTTTTTAACCAATCCCAATCTATTGCTCCTACTCCCTATATGCTGCAAATCATGGGATATTATAATGCCCTAAACCAGTACTTTGGAAAGAGAGCAATGAACAAAGCTACGGTACCAAAGAAATTCTAATCCTTTGGACCCAAAAGAATAAAGGGTACCATAAATGTATTTTTTCTGTTTTGTAGGAACCTAGGAAAGGAATATGGTACTTGGACAGTGGATGCAGCAGGCACATGACTTACAACAAGGAGTGGCTACAACAATATGTCCCTAAAAATGGTCCAAATGTAACTTTTGGTGACAATTCTCAAGCCAAAGTCAAAGGATCAGGAAACCTTGTTACTAAAGATATTATTTTTACTAATGTATCTTATGTAGAGGGTCTCAAGCACAATTTGATTAGCCTTAGTCAGATTTGTGATAAGGGATATCATGTTGTTTGTTCCAAAAACCACTGCACTGTCAAGGATGTCAACAACAAATCAATCCTCACTGGAATAAGAAAAGGCAACCTCTACTGTCTAAACCTAGAAATTATGGATTCCTCAGATGCCCATTGCCTACTCTCCTTTAGTCAATCTGACATGTCTTGGCTATGGCACAAAAGATTGGCTCACTTAAACCTGAAAAGTATTTCAAAACTATCCAACTCAAACCTAGTAAAAGGCCTACCCAAAATACCCTTCAAAAAGGACAAGTTGTGCAAAGCTTGTCAATGTGGAAAATAAAAGAAAACCTCCTTCAATGCAAAACCAGATTAGATACCACAAAACCACTTCAACTTTTCCACATGGACCTTTTTGGACCAATCAGAACTAGATCTCTTGGTGGAAAGAGATACTCTCTTGTTGTAGTTGATGACTACACCAGATTTACTTGGATCATCCTTCTTGAATCTAAAAGAGATATATTAGAATAACTTGTCAAACTGTTCAATAAAATTCAAAACCAAAAGGGTTTATCCATCATCAAAATCAGATCTGATCATGGTAAGGAATTTGAGAATACTGGTGTTGAAGAATACTGTGATCAAAAAGGGATTGAGCACAATTTCTCTGCTCTTAGAACTCCTCAACAAAATGGGATGGCTGAAAGAAATAATAGAACAATTTGTGAGGCAGCAAGGTCTATGCTGTCAGAGCACAACCTTCCTAAGTATTTTTGGGGTGAAGCAGTCACCACTGCTGTCTATGTTCAGAACAAGACTCTTATCAACCAGTTCCACTCCAAGACTCCCTATGAACTTTGGAATGGAAGAACACCAACGATTTCATACTTCCATGGCTTTGGAAGTAGATGCTTCATACACAAGAATGGGAAAAACAATCTTGACAAATTTGATTCAAAAAGTGATGAAGGAATTTTCCTTGGATACTCCAACACTAGCAAAGCCTATAGGGTCTACAACAAAAGAAGACTTGTTGTAGAGGAATCAATTCATGTAGACTTTGATGAAAATAATGACCAAAGTCACACTGAGCTATGTGATTTTGATGAAGCTGTGGGAAATTCAGATAACCTACCTGAAGTGTCTCCTATGCATGATTGTTAGTACCCGGTCCGAAAAAAGGTAGTCCAAATACCTGGCCCGGTTGATATTAATTAGAAACCCTAGGGAAACCCTAAAAACCCTAATCCATTAAATTCTTCCGTACTGCGCCGTCGCTGTCAGCTTGGAAAGGACGCCAGTTGGAAGAGCCGATCGGCCCTTTGCCCGTGCATTGGCCGATCGACCCTTTTATTTAGAGCCGATCGACCCTTCTATCCTAGAGCCGATCGACCCTTTAGAGGCCCAGCCCAGTTACCGAACACTATAAATAGGGGTGCCCGGCTCCCATTCTCAACACACAATTTTCTCCGGGAGAAGCGAGCTACACTTGCTTTAACCCTCAGTTCTTCTTTTTTTCCTCTCGAATCGCCAAGATTCGACCCCCAAGTCTTGCTACAATTGGTAAGACTCTCTTTTTAATATTCTTGTTCTTTATCATTGTCTTTATTATTATTGTTTGCATGCTTAATATATTTTAATTGCTTTATTTCTTATGCCATATATGCTAGATTTAGGGTTGTTTTAATATATTTAATTATGCTATAGCCGAGGATGATCTAAGGTTTCGCCCTAAGAAACCCAATGGATCTAGGAACTATTGCTTTCCTTCCACCTTAGTCATAATTGTCCCATGATCAACAATTCCCCAAGGATGAACATTGATTAGTGCACCTTCCGAGGGCCTAACTCAAAGGTTCTAGGGTGTGATCATTAATTAATTCTTTCTCTCCCCTCCTCCTTATGCATGATCCCGTTTCTTCTATCTATTCCTGTAAACACCGCACACAACCAACACCCCACATGCTAGAAAGACCGATCCGTCGGGCAATAGGAGTGATAGCGTTTCTTCTTCTGTTGTAACTTGACCCCCGAACCCAATTAACTGTTTAGCCTTTTTTCAAAGCTTTGGGCTATATCAAAGTGGCGTGGCGACTCTCAAAATTTAAACTAATATTTTAATATGGTTTAAAGCGAGTGTCACTAGATGAATATCCCATTTCGGTCCGACATTTTTATAATTAATTATTTGAAACTTCCGAATGCGCGTTGCATCGGGACGGGGTATTCACAGTGGCGACTCCGCTGGGGACTGTTTTGAAACTTTTTCAAACTAAGTGGGTCAGACTTTCGTTTTCTTGTATGGTGTTGTATTTTTCGCTTTCTTTTTATTTTCTTTACTCTTAACTGTTGCATTGCATGCATGCATTTCATGTAAATAAAAATCTTTCTCTTTTTTCTCTAAAAAGAATTAGACTCCTCTACCTCACACTACCACTAGAGTCCGTGTCACACTGCACAGACACCCTTTTACCCTTCGGAGAAGCCAAAGTGCGGGAAGTGTGGTGATCATGTCGCCTCCCTTCCGAGTCTCACTTGGTCATCCACTCATCAGTGCGCTTCGGCTGCACGGTGGGAACCTAAAACCTAACCCTTGTGTCACCCACTTTTCTAGGAATACACTCCATATGACCGGTTGGTTTGACTAACTTTTTTATATAGACAATTAATGGGGTCTTTATGCTAAGTCACCACGAACCAATGATAAGTCAAGATCTATCGAGAGATTAAGAGCACTAAAAAATTGATTTCCTTTTAAAGGACGTGCTACGTGAGGACGAGTTATATATTGTTAAAGGATCTTGGCCTATCATTGGTTTGCAGTACTTTTCATAAAAATCACATTGACTGTCTATACGAGAAGGTTAGTCGTTAGGATTCACCACTTTAGGATATTTAGTTAGTTGCGAAAAAGGGGTATCCCTTCCAACCTTTGTAGGACTAAAATGTACCAAGCTTTTGTAAATAAAAATTTTTTTTAAGCTAGTACACTGCATTGAGTCAACCCCTCTCCTAAAGACCGAGTCTTTTCTGATACTTCCGCAGAGCTAAGGTCGGGCCGCGTTCTTCATTCAACAATGACAACCTTGCCTCCATCAACTACTCCAAGCACACCTGCTGCCTCTGCAACCAGTTCTACACCAGTCACTTCAATGGAAGGTCTTGCCAACCCCGACTTCAATGACATTCCGCCTGCTCTGCATGCCTACTTTGCCGGTTTAACCATGAGGGTTGAGAAACTTGAAGAGCAGAATCGCACTTTGAAGAACCACAATCAAGAGCTGAAGGATCATTTTGTTGAGGAACTCAGTAAAAGGGGACATAAGGTTATCTTGATGGGGAATGAAGTGGTCGATGTTGAAGATGAAACTGTCAATGCTCCTAATCCCGCCAATCCCAATGCACCTACCTTCCCTCTACCCAACTATGTTCCAAACAGCTACAATAACGTTCCACCACCTGTTATGTATGGGAGCTCAAGCAAGTCCAAAAGACCCTATCAAACTCCCCGCCAACACACCCAAGGACCACTTTGCTAATCTACCCTCCCACTTTACCCTTCAATTATTCCGGCCACCATATCCCTACCTACTCCACCTCCCCTACCATCACTCAACCCCCAGCCATGCAGAACTCCAACATTGCTACGGACCCGACTGTGTTAGCGTTGATTGAACAAGTGAAGGCATTAACCGAGCAAATGGGAAAGCAAGGAGTGTCTCCCATCAAGATGCTTAATCCGAGCAAAGTTGCACCCCTACCTCAAGATTGCAAGATGCCCAAGATGGCTATGTTTGGAGGAGGTACTTGCCCGAAGACACATTTAGACAGCTATACGTTGGCGATGAGGGCCAAAGACTGTACACCCGAGCAGATGGCGAGAATGTTCCATAGCACATTAGAAGGGGCTGCTCTCCGTTGGTTTCTGAAGTTGAACGAGGAGGAAAGGGACACATGGGACAAAGTTAGTAGGGTGTTCTCTGAAAAGTATCAAGCAAACATGGATTGGCAAGTGAATAGAGCTGATTTGGAGCACACGCTTCAAAAGAATGGAGAATCGATTTATGACTTCTACAAACGTTGGAATGATAAGTTGAGCGAAATTCGCATCCGCCAAGGAGAATGAACAGAAACAGATTTTTTACAAGTGCTTGTTGCCTGGACATAAGTTGGCAAGTTGGTAATGGTTACTTTCCCAATCTTAGGGAAATGGTGGATTCGGGCGTACGTTATGAGAGTGGCATCACCGGAATCGCTCCACCAAAGGACACTGGGGCTGCTAGTAATTCATTCCGCTATAGAGCTCCCGCAAATACCGCAGCAAAGAAAGAGCCCGTGGGGCAAGTAAATTATGTGCAAGGGGAAGCTGCTTTGGATGTTCAAGCCGTAATGAGGGGAAATAACAGTATTCACCGCGAGAGGGATGTATTTGATGATTTTGGAATGCCAATGGGCAAGGTTTTCGAAGTGCTAGTGAAGAAGGGCTTGGTCAAGCCGCTTGAGAATTATGAACCGTTAAACCCGAAGGAAGGCTTGGATGCTTCTAAGTATTGCCACTACCACAAGTACAAGGGTCACACTACTGATTAGTAGCCTTCAGTTCAAACGTTTGGTACAAGACTTGATTCGGCAAGGTAAAGTGGAGAAGCCGAAGTCTCCAAACGTTGTGGGGAATCCTCTCCCTAACAACAAGATCCACATGGTGGAAGGTAATTTTATCAGCTTGGTAGAGATGGAAGATGCTTTTGAGAAACTCGGGGAGTGTCGACGTAAGATGTATTCTCGGCTATTGTCGAAAAGGGATTGTTCGTGCCGAAATTCTCCGAGTATGCTTTGGTTTTGCTTTGAAAAGGGCTGCTGCGAAGCTCATCATTGAAGGGAAGGTAGAAAATCCTAGTAAGATAGTTGGTAGTGATGTTGCTATGGTAGAGAAAGACCTCACCGATCCAACCGAGTCCGTTGTGACGGACGGTGAGGCGGTTGTGTCGCTGTAATTTGAGTTCAATTTATAAAGAATTTTCTTGTTATATGTCTTTTGAGGAACTGTCTAGAGAAGTTGCCTCGTTAAATGGTGATTATGTGGAAGAGAGTCCTAAACCTCTCTCGTTGGCTGAAATTCACGCAGTAAGTATCTCGATATGGAGAAGAATAGGGTTAGTCTACTCACGAGGTCCGGAAAGGTGTATCAACCAGAAGATAAAGGGGCGAAGAAAGTGTTTGGTCCAAAAACTGAAGTAGTGAACCCTGATAAAGAAGACCCTATTCTCACGCAAATGAAGCTAACTCAAGCCAATATATCCTTATGGTCCTTGCTAACGTCCTCGTATGCCCATAGGATGATGTTGGATGTAATCTTGCCGCGACTTTGGTGCCGTCTCGATACAAAGCCGAAGATGTAACGCAAATGATCGGCAACATACACTTTGGGAATATCATTACATTTTCGTAGTTGGACATGCCGGAGTTTGGATCGGATCATAATGAACCACCGCACATTACTATTGAAGTCAACGGAAAAAGGTTGCCACGTATTTTCATAGACAACGGTTCTGCGGTGAACATACCGCCTTCCAGATGATGGACGTCCTTGATCTAAGTCCCATGCATTTGAGACCTTCGCTCATTCCGTGCGAGGATACGATTCCACTAGCCTGGCCGTTGTTGGGAATAATCGCTTGCCCCTTACTTGCGGGACCACTACTATGATTGCCGAGTTTCAAGTCATAGACATACCTTCCACCTTCACCATGCCTGGGTAGGCCATGGTTGCATCGTATGAATGGAGTCCCCTCCTCATTGCATCAATGTGTGAAATTCCGCCGGGCGATCAAGTGACAATTATTTACAGCGATCCGGTAACATCTCAAGGAACAAGCACCGGGGAAAGCCGGTCCTACGTATTCAACACGAAGAGGGTAGTTCAATGTTCACGGTTTTCGCCTAATAGCACAAGCACAAGTTTGCGCGGTGGACCTCACTAAAACATCGGACAGTACGGCGCAGCTATAAGAATGATGAGAAACATGGGATTTGTACCAGACTGGGTCTTGGCAGCATCTCCAAGGACCCACGAAAATAGTGGAGGCTATTGATCATCGCAGCCTACCAAGGTCCGGGCTACGTCCTTACTCCCGAAGATAAAGCCGAGATGGAAAGAATTGAATACATCAAAAGAGTGAAGCCGCCTCTACCAACAATGAGAGATGAGGCCATACCGCCTTTCCCTCAATAGTTACTTTGTCAAGGAAGGCGAAGAATTCTCTTGCATGGAGTTTAGTGAGCCATGGTTTGATCACACAGCAGCTTCGTAAAGGGTTTCAAATTTTCGTGGATACGTAAGTTGATAGGTCGAAGCCGAAGACGGTTCTCATGGATCCACGCCGAAGAGAGGCAAGGTTGTCACGCCCGAGCCGGACGTCATCAAGACCGAAGACGGGTTGGCCGATCGCCTAGGGCAGTATCTTTGGAGGAGCCGTTGGTTGAGAACATTGCAGCTTCGAGGATGCGTAAGAATGGGATGGTCGAACCTCGTTGCAAAGCATTTGGGGAATCTCGAATATAGAAGACGATATGGTTGCGCTATTGGGGCGTAGATGGCAGACGATACGGATCCAAGGACGTTGGTGACGCCCATGGTTGGAAAGTCAAGAATTGGTGCGTATTTGGCGGACCCGTAGCCACGAAGGAATACATGGTTGAAGAGCCGGGCCGATGCCTCCTCCCGTCGAGTCTCCCCGATTCCCCCAAGTCCTCTCGTTTCTTCGAGTCATCCGTTTTGTTTGAGTCCGATGTGTTTTGTTTTGAGTTTGAGTCGTCTTCCAAGTCTCGATGACCTCACGTCGAAGACTATGAGTTAGTTGCAAATGTTGTTTTCCCTTTCGCTCTGAATGAAAAACTAGATCTTTCTGAGTATCCCCTCATAGCCCATCTTCTTAATGATAAATTAACTAAAAATAATGCTCAACTTAATCAAATTAACTTAGTTAATAATGAATCATTAGAAGAATAGGACACACTAAACAATGAATACATTAAAGAAATTTCTAAGCAAGTTATCAATCAAAAGGAAGGTCGGGCCCAAGCCGCCGATGAGGTGTTATCATGTATTAATTTGGGAACGGAAGAAGAGCCGAGAGGAGACACAGATTGGAAGCTTCTTCGAAGGGACCGAAAGGGAAGCATTGATTGAGCCGCTTAAGGAGTATTCGGATGTGTTCGCATGGTCATACAAGGATATGCCGGGCCGGATAACTCGATAGTGGAGCACGTAATACCGCCGACACTGTACGCCAAGCCTCGTCTGCGTAAATTGCGTCGCATTAAGCCGTAATGGTCTCTGCAAGTTAAAGAAGAGATAGAGAAGCTCCTCCGAGTGGGCTTTATCGAGTGATTGAGTATCCGACGTGGTTATCTAATATTGTGACGGCCAAGAAATCGAATGGCAAGGTTAGAGTTTGTGTTGACTTCCGAGATCTCAACAAGGCTAGCCCGAAGGACGACTTCCCATTACCCAACATCGACATGCTAGTAGATGCCACTGCTAACTACGAGGTCAAGTCTTTTGTAGATGGTTTCGCAGATATAATCAGATCAAGATGGCGGAGGCGGACCAAGAGAAGACGGCTTTCACTACACCATGGGGAACGTATTGTTACACCGTAATGCCATTCGGATTGAAAAATGCAGGGCTACATACCGTAGAGCGGTCACAGCATTATTCCATGACATGATCCATAAGGAGATTGAGGTGTATGTCGACGATATGATCATTCATTCCAAGGGGTCAGACGGTCAGCATTTCATTGATTTAAGGAAGTTCTTCGACAGACTGAGAGAGCACGCAATGCGTTTGAATCCTGCCAAGTGTACATTTGGGGTTATTCGAGGAAAGGTCCTGGGCTACATGGTCACCGAACGAGGGATTGAGGCAGATCCAAGGAAAATTCAAGCCATCATGGAGATGAAGCCACCACGCACGTAAAAGGAAGTTAAGGGATTCATGGGACGGTTACAAGACATCGCCCGCTTCATTAATCAATTAACTACCATGTGTGAGCCGATTTTTAGATTGATGAAGAAACCCGCAAGTATAGATTGGGACTGGAAGTGTCAAGAAGCCTTCGAGGAAATCAAGAGATACTTGGTCAATCCCCTATCCTTCGCCCCCACATTCGGAGAAACCATTGCTATTGTACCTAACAAGAACCGATACAAATTGCTGGGGCTATGCCGGCACAAGAAGCCAAGGACTCTCGGGTGGAGAACGCCGTTTATTTTGTTAGTCGAAAGTTGCAAGGGAGTGAGCTAAACTACTCAAAGATTGGAAAAGACTCGCACCGGGCTAGTTTGGGTGGTTAATAAGCTCAAGCATTACTTGTCGCCGCATCCGATTCTCGCTAGTGTCAAAGATGGATCCAATTAAGTATTTGTTTGACAAACCTTCTCTCGTCCATGAGATTAGCCAAATGGTCGGTATTTCGGGGAATTCGATATCACCTATGTGCCGAGAAAAGCAGCTTAAAGGGAGAGCCATGGCGGATCATTTAGCGTAGTTTCCAAGTACAAGAACAGGGGCTTGAACCGGAATTTCCAGACGAGGGGATTTTTAGCATTGATACGGAAGAGAGATGGCAACTATTCTTTGATGGAGCCGCAAACAAGAGAGGCAACGGAGTGGGAATCCTCTTGGTTGACCCTAAAGATGAGCACACCCCCATCGCCATCAAGCTGAATTTTACAACCACCAACAACGCGGCTGAATACGAGGCATGCATAGCCGGTTTAGAAGCAGCCTTGGAGCGTAATGTGAAAGAATTGGAAGTATACGGAGATTCAGCTTTAATTATCAATCAGACATCTAAGAAGTGGAAGACTGTTGACCCCTACTTGCAACAAGACGTACTCATATGGAAGAGCTTGTCAAGCAATTCAAGGAAGTGACATTCCATTATCTACCCAGAGACGTAAATAGATTTGCCGACGCTTTAGCTACACCGGCTTCTTTGGTCGAGATCCCTCACGGAATGTCCGTAAAACCGTTCGTAGTTGGCCGAAGAGAGAACCCCGCTTACCGCTACGAAGCCTACCGCCGCGAGATTCAAGCCGACATCGAGGAGAATAAGGAACCGTGGTACGCACAAATCTATGAGTATCTCAAGAAGGGTAATGTGTCTTTTCTAGGTGACGTGAAAGCCAAAAGTTTGCAGTGCATTGAAGCGATTGGCCGGACAGCTTTGTTCTACTCGATGATATGTTGTACAAAAGACACTACGATGGTCTCCTCGTTACTCCGTGTAGACGCGAAACGAGCGTAAATGATCATGGAAGAAGTACACGATGGCTTATGCGGTCCACACATGAATGCTAGAATGTTGAGACGTAAAATCACACCTGGGTTATTATTGGGTCACTATAGAAGCCGACCGCATCCAGAGCGGAAATGTCCCAAATGCCAAATGTGTTCCAATTTGAACCACGTACCCTCACGAGTTGTATAGTATGGTAACCCCTTGGCCATTTGCGACATGGGGGATTGATGTGATTGGCAAGATTACACCGCCGGAAGCAATGGGCATTGTTTTGTATTAGTAGCAAGGATTACTTCACCAAGTGGATCGAGGCAAAATCTTACAAGGTGTTGACTTCCAAAAAGGTGGCACAGCTCATTAAGGAGGACATCATGTGCAGATATGGAGTACCAAATGAGATTATCTCGACAACGGGTCCCACTTCGGCGGAGATTGTGACAGACATCGCGTAGTTCAAGATTACCCGACAAGTCTTCCCTTATAGGCCTCGTGACCAATGGAGCAAGGCCTAACAAAACGATTGAGCGTATAATCGAAAGACAAATGATTCGAGGTAGGGACTGCCCGAGAAACTACCATTGGCACTTTGGGGATATAGAACTTCCGTTCGTACAGCTACATGTGCGAAACTCCTTTTGCTCGACATATGGGATGGAGGCAAGATCTCCGCTGAGTTGGAAGTCCCGTCTTTGAGGATCTTATTAGAAAATCAAGTAGCAGAAGTTGAATGGCTCCGTAGTCGATATGATCGCTGGCCACACTTGACGAGCGCAGACTCAAAGCCATGGAACACATCCGAGCCTATCGAGACGGACAACAAGGGCTTTCAACAAAAAGGTGCAGCCCTTAGATATTAAGGAAGGAGATTTGGTTTTGAAGCAAAGAACTTCCCAACAAGTTCAATCCTCTAGGGAAGTGGGCCCCTACATGGACCGGCCCGTATGTGATCAAGAAGATATTTTCGGGTGGAGCAGCTTAAAATGGCAGCATTTGGATGGCAACGAATTCAAGGAGCCCACCAACCTCGCAAGCTCGACGCTACTATAATTAAGCTCTTCCTCCCCTCTAAATAAATAAAAAAAAAAAAAAACGCAAAAAGAAGCCCGCTTAGATTGAAAACCCGCAAAGGGCGGTCTAGCAATAAAAGAAAGGGTGCGTTCAAAAGCTCGCTAGATTGAAAACCCGTAAAGGGCGGTCTAGGCAAAAGTTAGAGCAAATAAAATAAAAAACCGTCCCGCTTCTATCTTCCCTTTCTAAAAATAGTAGCTTGATGAAAATGAACTACGACGACCCGAGCCCCTTGGTTCTCATTGTAAAAGGGGAACGTAGGCACCTTTAATCGGCGCGGTCTAAAAATAAATAAAAATCCAATCTGCTTTTTACTAAAGCAATAAACTTTTTTCATTCCCACAATCAATGCTTGATTACACTTATTTGATGAGTCTAAGCTCGACTATACTAATGACTAAATAACTTGCAAAAGAAACTAAAAATTAAAAGACAAAATAAAAAAACTAATGTGTCTCGCATATGACTGTGGGTGGATACTCGGACATATAAGGTCTACTCCTTGGCACTAGGCCCCTCGTCTCCGTCCTTCTTCTTCTTGGCAAACTCGTCGAGTCGGTTTCTTCTTATCTTCTCTCTTAAAATAAGGCAAATACTTCTTCTTCAATGGGGAACCTCCTCGATCGCCTTACCCTTCAACTTCCGCTCCATCCTCTTGGGAGGATTCTCCTCCACCGTGTCTAGAGAAATCCCCAAAGCCTCCTTGTCTCTCGAGAAAACGGCTCGAAGATATGTTAGGAACCAATCTCCGTCTCAAGTCATACAAAGTCTCCTCATCGGTCCCAAGTTTTCTTCATACCATGTCAAATAAGCATGCGACAAATGAGTGCTAAGGGTCCGCCGCGCAAGATAGGCTCGTGGCATCCCACGAGAACTCCATAAGCTTACCATCAAAACCGAAACACCAACGTCCATTGGAAGGACTTTGCGTAATCATCAAACTCGAAGTGCCCCAAGTTGGAGGACGGACTCGCTCCATGCCATATTGCCGAAGTACCCGCTCCGCATAATAAAAGGTGGTAGTCTCAAAAGCCGGTACACGAATCGCATTGCCCAAGCCGAAGGCTCCGAATGAAGGAAAGGCCCCAATGCCGTACTCGCCAATGAATCCTATCGCATCCACCTCCGCCAAATACATCTTCCACTCCCGTTCTGACAAGTTGGAAAGCGGATCAATCTTCCTCCTACAACCATGAAACCAAGGCCTAACACTCGAAGGGGGAATCTCTAGAACAAAAAGTCGATCCTCGAGCCACGTGGCCGCAATTTGGCACCGCCCTAGTCATAAGCGGAGCACCCCTAGCTATCTGAGATATACCATGAAGCGTCTCGCCCAAGAGAACCGGAATGATGCTCCTCCCCGAACGGGCCTGATCTACCATATCCAAGCATCCACTGGTAGCTACACCCACATAAGGAGAAAACAGAACCTTGGAAAATAAACAAAGGGCCAGGCAATCCAAGGCAAAATCTGAGTCGAAGTCATCACCATGGGCAAATCTCCCCGGCAAATCACAAATATCTATGTCTACACCTTCAACCAAACCTCTAGCCACAGCTGTAGGGAGGTGCAGAAATTTGGCCACCCTTGTCACCAACGGAACTCTATCCTGTGGAACCGCTATCAAACTGACATCATCCCCTCCACACAGAGCAAGAAAATCCTCGTAGGTGGGTGTAATCTCGTTGTAAGAGAAGTTGAAAACGTGATTGGATTCATCCCAAAAAGCAGCGGCAGCATGTAAAAGATTCCAATTGGGATGCATGGGCAAAAGGGACCAAACACACTTCACCCCAAAACGTTTATCAAAAGCATGACGGACGGAACGAGGTACCTTGGATACCCAAACGGCCAAATCACTCTCAAAATTGTTTTGCTTCTCCATCAAAACAGAAGGGTGAGAATTCATTGTGTTGACTGATTCACGACAAAAGCAAGAAAAAAGAAAGCAATAAAGAAAGGAGCAGAACAGTACGAAGAAGAGAAAGTTGTGTTTTATGACCGACGGCTGACAAAGGGAATTATATATAGGGTTTGAGCATGGGAATCCGTACAGGAAAAGGACTGCCAGAACAATCCGTGCAGGAAAAGGAGGGCCGATCGGCCCATCATTCAGAATTACAACCGCCGCCTTTTCAGCATAAGGCCGATCGGACCTTTAATATTGGGCCGATCGGACCTTTAATATTGGGCCGATCGACCCTTTGGTCTCTCCAGAAGACGGCTCAACTTCAGCAGCTTTTACAAATCTCAAGGCCCCACTTTTTGTTCTTTTATTTTATTTTTTATCTTTATTCTTTATTTTTTATTATTATTTTCTATTTTCAATTTTTTACTTTACTTTATTTTATTTTGATTTTGATTTGTCCTCGTTTGTCCAATGCAGTGTACAAAAATAGATAACATCCAAAAGTAGAAATGTACATAAATGGAAAAGACTAACTTTTATATATTAAATCCATAAACTAGTACATAAATCAGTCACATACATTAGTGAGTCAGCATAAAATCTAGAGTCTGCATGCTCCTACTTTTTCCCTACAGGTACTACATAAAAATGAAAATCCTAATGACCCCTACGGGAAGTCGAGGCACGGCCGCGAGAGAATCCGGATGTCGAGCTACCCTCACCCTGGGAGCGCTGTCTCCACTGTGCCGGATCCACATCTACCGATCTCCGGGATTGGCAAGAAAGCGCCGCCACCGCACTCCTCGCCAGACGGGCCGCACATTACCGTGCCTCACCGACCGCACATAAGACTCCCGAGTGACCCGAAAATCAAAGGGCGAGAGTTACATCACGCCTAAAGTATAAGTACCGCATATAAAGAGGAAAGGTAAAAGGCATACCCCGCCAACGCCACCGGGAGGAAGATGAGCACCCTCGACCGCGCGCCTCTCGTGGGTGTCAAGTCTACTCGCACCTCCCCGTCGCCCATGTGCACATAGAAGTGATCAGAAAGGGAGGCATATCCACTATCTCGGGAGGTGGAGCACCCATCTCGCCAGGAATAACCGGATCCCGCTCCCCCATACCAGACTGGGGCCTCCGCAGCTCCCGCCGCACCACCCGTGGTGATCTCGTATAAAGAGCTACAAAATCTACGTAAGGCATGTCAAGGCGGAAGTGATGAGAGGGACCCCATACAGTACTCCATCCTCCTCGGCCGGTCCGGATACCACATATTCTTGGGAGGATGTGGCGCATAAAGAGGAGCCCACGCATGGTGCCGTCTCGACACCCGCTCGCCCGCATACATCTCGTCGGCAAGCAATCCAACCAGCAATGCGGGAAGCAAGAACATCCCGAACGGCACCAACGGCCTCGTAAGCCTCGGGGTCCAAGGGAAGAGTAAAAGCTCAGTCTACTGGGACCATCAAACACAAAGCCTCAAATCGATTCGCGAACCGTCTTCGGATATCCCTCAACCCGGTTTTCCTTCCTCCAAGAGCCGCAAGACGGGCACATCCCGAGTCCGGTCCCGTAAGGTGAACGGCGCAACGCCGAAGATCTCATAAACCCAAGCCTGCAAAAGACAGAAAAGCAGATATTTAAGACAAAAAAAAAAAGTGACGAGTAAGGGGTAATGAAAGTGACAAGAGCTAGCATACCTCCAAGACAAAGTGGAAAGCATCGAAAGAAGAGGTGTTGGACCTCGAGATGGTTGTCAAGGGCCCTTGACAGCTCAGCCAAGCCGGCCCCTCCCCAAGAAATGTATCGCACTAAGTCCAAATCGACAAGGCGCCCAATAAAGAGAACCGGCACACCGGGCCCGAATTGGGAAAGAGAGCCACCGATAAGCCGTACTGTAGGAATCCCCTGACAAGTGCGTCCATCCCATATTGACCGACTCAGATCGATCGATAGCAGCTTCCACAAGCTTGTACAGCCTTTCCCGCGTCAACACCGAAATTCCTCGCCGGCCAACGCTAGCGCCGAACAAATGAACCCGACGAGCCTTGTCGAATGTAAAGTCTCGTCAAAAGGCAACACTACATCCGTAAACCTCAACCCGGTGAGGACGGTAAAGCCGCAGGAGTGATCGTAGTCTCACCCCAACTCGGATGGAAAGTATGTGTCGTGTCCCACCGTAACTCGCGACACACCTTCACCACCGCATTACACTTCCGGTCCGACCCATCGCTGCAACCATATCAAAGAAGGGGCCCAACCCCAAGTTCCACACCATCTCGCGAGGACCACCCTCACCGGCCGGCAAAAGCGCCCACGCCTCACCAACCGCCTTAAGGGAACTACGTCCCTTCATCTTCTTCATCCGCAGTAAACACAAAGATGTATGTGTCATTACTCGCATTTTAAATAAAAATACTTTGCACATGTATCAATTATTATGTTGTTAAATAAATTGTACCTTCATCCCGACGCGGATCGGAGACCAAGTGGATCCATGAAAATTCAAGCCCGCATAAAAGTCCGCTGGTTGTGCAATAGAAAGAATGACCTCGAAGGCCGATAGTTACGCGAAGCTCGCCGCCTCCTAGCCTCGGCATTCCCGCCGGCGGCCACTCCTGGCCACTCTCCCCGGCATCAACATCCACCTCCTCTTCATCATCATCACCACCATTATTCCCACCATTCCCGCCATGGCCACCACCGTTGCCGCCATACCCACCGCCATCACCACCATGGCTGCCGCCGCCAGCACCACCATAACCGCCACCACTGCCGCCATGGCTGCCACCTCCATAACCTCCATAACCACCTCCAAAACCACCACCCATATCACCAAAACCGCCCCTAAAACTGTCAGAACCGCGGCTACCCCCGGCGCCATGGCCGCTAGCTCCAACTTCTCCCCCATAACCATGAAAACCGCCTATACCTCCGGTGTATGAGCCCAGCGGTGAATAATCCGGTTGATTGAGCAATCGTTCCAAAGCTGCGACGTCGGGATCCATGGCAAAAGCAAAAGTCTCGGCACAAAATCAAGTGAACTCCGGCGAAAATCTTCAAGAAAACTCGGCAGAGAGGAAGAATTTTCAGAGAAAGAAGAAGAGAGTGAGTTGGAGAAGAAGACGGCACGTTCTTAAGGCCGATCGGCCGCTTTTTCAGCCAATGGGAGTCAAGGGCCGATCGGCCCTCCCATTTTTGTGCTTCTTCCGCCTGATCCAACGGCCAAGATCTCTCCCTGGTGACCCCGATCCTCGTCAAAAGGCCCCAGCCAATCAGAGCATAGGGCCGATCGGCCCTTCAGTCTCTAGGCCTGACGCGTGTCCTCCTCGGTCAGAGTGAGTTGACCGGTTGAATTATTACTCCCCCTTCCCGAGGAACTCCTCCTTTTCAAAATAAATAATCCCCTTTCCCAAAAAATTCCCCCATTTTCAAAACATAACCGTTTTTTCAAAAACCCTTTTTTTTAATAATTCCTCTTTTTTTATTTATTTCATAAATTCCAAACTTTTTTTTAATATTTTTTCGGGGTGACTCCCGCAAAAAGTCAAATGCTTAGTTTTTGATTCCCACACAGTTTTTTCCACATTGCCCCATATACTTTCTCTTGGGACACGAATCAAGACTACACTTGATTCGTTCCATCACATTCAATTTTCAAAGGAAAAATCAAGACTACACTTCTTGAATTTCCTTTCCACATATTCTCACAGGGAAAAATCAAGACTACACTTCTTGAATTTCCTTTCCACATATTCTCACACGGAAAAATCAAGACTACACTTCTTGAATTTCCTTTCCACATATTCTCACACGGAAAAATCAAGACTACACTTCTTGAATTTCCTTTCCACATATTCTCTCACGGAAAAATCAAGACTACACTTCTTGAATTTCCTTTCCACATATTTTCTCACGGAGAAGGCAAGACTATACTTGACTCTCCTTTTCGAACTACGACTTGGCTTGATTCCTTTTGGGATACGTAGGTAGCCCGACGTGGGTCCAGCCGCTTGACCTACCTGGTCATCTTTTTGCGACTCAGATCGAGTCCCAACCTCACGTTCGCAAAATCACTTTCCTTACCTCCTGAAATCCTTTTTTTTCAGGACGGATCCTTTCTTTTATCGTCGACCCCACTTGTCTTACAAGAAGCGTCGCCGAGGGGCTACTGTTAGTACCCGGTCCGAAAAAAGGTAGTCCAAATACCTGGCCCGGTTGATATTAATTAGAAACCCTAGGGAAACCCTAAAAACCCTAATCCATTAAATTCTTCCGTACTGCGCCGTCGCTGTCAGCTTGGAAAGGACGCCAGTTGGAAGAGCCGATCGGCCCTTTGCCCGTGCATTGGCCGATCGACCCTTTTATTTAGAGCCGATCGACCCTTCTATCCTAGAGCCGATCGACCCTTTAGAGGCCCAGCCCAGTTACCGAACACTATAAATAGGGGTGCCCGGCTCCCATTCTCAACACACAATTTTCTCCGGGAGAAGCGAGCTACACTTGCTTTAACCCTCAGTTCTTCTTTTTCCTCTCGAATCGCCAAGATTCGACCCCCAAGTCTTGCTACAATTGGTAAGACTCTCTTTTTAATATTCTTGTTCTTTATCATTGTCTTTATTATTATTGTTTGCATGCTTAATATATTTTAATTGCTTTATTTCTTATGCCATATATGCTAGATTTAGGGTTGTTTTAATATATTTAATTATGCTATAGCCGAGGATGATCTAAGGTTTCGCCCTAAGAAACCCAATGGATCTAGGAACTATTGCTTTCCTTCCACCTTAGTCATAATTGTCCCATGATCAACAATTCCCCAAGGATGAACATTGATTAGTGCACCTTCCGAGGGCCTAACTCAAAGGTTCTAGGGTGTGATCATTAATTAATTCTTTCTCTCCCCTCCTCCTTATGCATGATCCCGTTTCTTCTATCTATTCCTGTAAACACCGCACACAACCAACACCCCACATGCTAGAAAGACCGATCCGTCGGGCAATAGGAGTGATAGCGTTTCTTCTTCTGTTGTAACTTGACCCCCGAACCCAATTAACTGTTTAGCCTTTTTTCAAAGCTTTGGGCTATATCAAAGTGGCGTGGCGACTCTCAAAATTTAAACTAATATTTTAATATGGTTTAAAGCGAGTGTCACTAGATGAATATCCCATTTCGGTCCGACATTTTTATAATTAATTATTTGAAACTTCCGAATGCGCGTTGCATCGGGACGGGGTATTCACAATGATCCCTCATGTCTCATTCCTGAAGAAGATTCACCTTCCCTTCCCTATATAGTGCCCAAAGACACTAATAAACAACCTACTTTGTTTGACAGCCAAGAATCCCTTCTCAACAGCAAAGGTGAATCTGACAGCCAAGGTGCACCTCATAACCTACCTTCATCCAGTCATCAAAATTCCCTTGAAGAAGATTCTATCCAACCTGATAACAACACCTCTCATTCAATTCCTCAACCTGAAACCATTACCCACATCATTCCTCCAAACAAAAGCATCTATATTGACCTACCTATACACAAAATGGACATTCCACCTGACATGCCTGTTCTTGACTCTCTAATGAGTGCCTTCATCTCTCAAATTGAACCCAAAAAGATAAATGAAGCCCTTCAAGACCCAGACTGGATAGAAGCAATGGAGGAAGAATTGGAGCAATTTGAAAGAAATAAAGTTTGGAAGCTTGTTCCTAAGCCAAAGAACCAAACTGTCATTGGAACAAGATGGGTTTTTAGGAATAAGATGAATGAAGAAGGAGTTGTAGTAAGAAACAAAGCTAGACTGGTTGCTCAAGGATACAGACAAGAAGAAGGTATTGACTATGATGAGACTTTTGCACCAGTTGCAAGACTTGAAGCTATAAGGCTATTCCTTGCCTATGCTTCATTCAAGAAGATGAAAGTGTTTCAGATGGATGTCAAGAGTGCATTTCTGAATGGAGTCCTAAATGAAAAGGTGTTTGTATCTCAACCCCCTGGATTTGAGCATCCCAAGTTTCCTGATCATGTATACAAATTGGACAAAGCATTATATGGGCTTAAACAAGCACCAAGAGCTTGGTATGATACCCTATCTAAATATCTCCTTGGCAAAGGATTTACCAAGGGCCATATTGATAACACTTTGTTTATCAAGAAATATGGAGATGATCAGTTGCTCATACAAGTCTATGTTGATGACATCATCTTTGGCTCATCAAATGAGGACTTGTGCACTGAATTTGGGGATATTATGAAGAATCAGTTTGAAATGAGCATGATTGGTGAGCTCACTTTCTTCTTAGGGCTTCAAGTCAAGCAAATGAAGGAAGGAATATTCATTAACCTAGCTAAATACACAAGGGATATGATCAAGAAGTTTGACATGCAAACTGCTTCCCCTGCCAAAACTCCCTTGTCAACCACAACCAAACATCATGCTGATCCAGATGGTCAAAGTGTAAATCCAACACTTTACAGAAGTTACATTGGATCTCTTCTTTATGTGACAGCTTCAAGACCTGACATTATGTTCAGTGTCTGTCTCTGTGCTAGATTTCAAGCAAACCCCAAGGAATCTCATCACTCAGCTGTCAAGAGAATTTTGAGATATCTCAAAGGAACCCCTGATTATGGTTTGTGGTATCCTACTGAATCCCCATTTTCTCTAATTGGATTCACTTACTCTGACTATGCTGGATGTAATCTAGATAGAAAATCCACAAGTGGTGGATGCCAATTTATTGGATCTAGAATTATTTCATGGTCAAGCAAAAAGCAAACCTCAGTAGCCACCTCAACAGCTGAGGCTGAGTATATTGCTGCTGGCTTGTGTTGTTCACAAATACTTTACCTCAAAAGTCAACTACAAGACTTTGGAATTGAATTGTCTAACATTCCCATCTTTTGTGACAACTCAAGTACTATTGCCATGACAGAAAATCCTGTCCAACACTCAAAAACAAAGCATATTGAGGTCAGACATCACTTCATCAGAGATCATATTGAAAAAGGGAATATCAACCTTGCTAATGTTTGTACTGAGGATAATGTCTCTGATATTCTAACAAAGGATATGGATGAGAAAAGATTTGAGATGTTAAGAGCAATGCTAGGCATGATCAACCTACCAAAATAAAGACTCTTATTCATTAAAGATAAAACCATATCTTATGGCTGCTGTCAACAACATGGTATCTGACAGCTAACCCTTTCCACCAAACCAAAAGCCTCTTAAACATCAAAACCAAAATTCATTCCTACCTTACAATCAAACTTCAAACACAAAGATCATAAAACAAACATAAATCCATATTACCAAAAGCTTCACTACCCTCTTTCTCATCACAGCAAGCCCTTCTGAAAGGCTTTGACAGCTAAGGACTGTCAATCCTGTTTATCCCATAGTTGATCTTGGAAGTAATCATTCCCATATCCTTTATCACTATAGATAATGTCTGGAGCTTGATATGCATTCTCTTTAATGTCTCCATATCCCTCTAGCCATACAGGGTGCCTCTCCATAAAAGGATCAATGGCTGTGGTTGAGAACTGCAAAGAAGGACACACCCTCCTTGGCCACCATTCTTCAACTGCATTATAAGGAGGATACTCACTGAGTGGTGAGAGAAAGCTGAAGGTACCTGAAGAATTTGTACTTGCCTGTGCAATGATAGCTTGATCAGACTGAGGACCTTCATCTTCATCACCATTCAGAACAGCTGGACTCAAACACTTGAGAAATTGAGAAAACAACTTCATATAAACCTTGGAAGGAGAACTTTGCACTCCTGCAAAGTTATCTCCAGTTCCCTCAAGAACTGTTTGGCTAAGAGTTAGGGAATCCCTGGTGACAGCTGTGTATTCCTTGACAGCTATGAAATCAGGTTGACCAATTTGTGTGTCAACCTTAATCCTTTCATTACTGTCAAGCTTCACTAGATCACCCAAGGTATAAACCCTCTCTACACCATCCTTAACTTGCTTACTTGATTCTCCTTCCCTCTCCTTTCTCGACAGCTTAACCTTAGCTGTCAGATAATTATGCCCCTCCTCAACCATCTTAGCTTTACCCTTGTTCTTAGCTATCTCCCTCAACCTATTTTTCTCTCCTTCCAAAAGTGCTATTCTCTCCTCCTCCCAAAATATCCTTCTTATCTCTCTCTCTCTCAACTCCTCTTCCTTATGTGGATCATCATTGAGCATTTGATCCACATCATGTTCCAAACCATGTCGCTTGGAGCCTATATGACAGAAACTCTCTCTCAAACCTTGCCTCTCTTGTTTCATCTACCCTTGGACTTTGAAAAACAAGTCTCTTTGCTGTCTTAGCCATTTTGCTAGGACTGAACTTTGAAACAAGTCTTCCCATTTGCTATGAATGAAATGAATTTGGTAAATTTCTTCATCTGAACCATTTCCTTTTATAGACAAATTTAGTTTCAGTCAAATTAGTGGCAATGATTATTCAAAATAGGCTTGGCTGGTTATTAAGTCTGACAGCTATGAATTTAGTTCTTGCCAAATCGAGGAAGTTTTGGAACTTGCCACTAACACATATCTATTAATGTCTCTGTTTATTCCCTCTGAAATTTCGCCTTTGTGTACGGAAATAACTCCCATGTTTTATGGGAAGTTATTGTACAAGTAATGAGTGGAGACAAATAACATTGTTCATGAACAGTCTCTCTCTTAAATGCAAATTTTAACCGTTGCAGTAACCCACGTATTAGCCGTTGGACTCCACCAATCCCCACATCAATTACCATTTAACCTTGCGAAAATAACCTCTCTTCCCTCAAACTGTCTTCTTCCTCCTAAATCCTCTCTCTGATTCCCTCTGTTCTTCAAAACCCTAAAAACCCTGTTTCATTCAACCATGTCTTACCCTCAAGCCCATGGTTACTTCATTAAACCTGAATTTTATGAGCATGAGGTTGGAGCTCTAATCAAGGAACTCTTGGAATCCAATCATCTCTGCAAAATGATGGAAGCTCAACCTCCCATTTATGAGAAACTATGCAGAGAGATATTCATGAAAGGAGAAAGACAGCAATCTGGAGCAATAAGAATCAACATTGAAGGGACTGAAATCAATGTGACTCCAAAGCTTGTGTCCAAAGTTTACAATATCCCAATCAAGAATGAAGGCCTCTTCAACCTCTGGAATAGAAAAGACAACAACTTGGAACCTTTCTACAAGAGATTCTTTGATAAACCAAGCTGCAATTATCAACTGGTTCAGGACAAACCAATCATGAAGAAAGACCTTGACCTATTCAAATCAACCCTAATGGATGTTGTCATCAAAGTGTTTGATGGAAAGCAATCCTCCTTTGACCAAATCAGTCCAAATGAATGGAAACAAGCCCTCAGTTTGATAACCAAGGAGATTAACTGGAGTGTTGCATTGCTTCACAACTTCCAACTTGCCATATCCCCTTCCCCTTGGAAATTCAAAAAGCAAAATCCCAGAATGAACAATTTCAGATTCATGAGTGGAATCCTTCATCATATCATTCCAAGATTGAATCCTCCTCTTATAAATGAGTGGCTTGAGTCTACATCCCTGATGCCTACCAGGAGCTTCAGCTTGAGTACATTCAAACTCAAGGGTAAGAAAAAGTTAGAGCTTGGGGACAGCTCTGAGAACTTGGATGAAGCCTCAAAGAGACTGAAAGCAAAATCTGAGAAAGATATGAAGACATGGAAGTCATTGGTGAATATGGTCAATGATAAGAGATCCAAGAGAAAGCATGACAAGGGTGTCATAATAAGGGAAAGAGCTCAAGGGACCTCTCCTAGCAAGATAAAAAGGAGAAAAAGCCTAGCTAAGATGAAGCGAACTGGAAAAGGAAAGAAGCTTAGCAAAGGAAAGGAAGTTCAAGAAGAGATAGTGGAAGCTGTTGAGCAAGAAAGTGCTCAAGGGACTGACAAAGGGAAGATGGTTGCTGAGGAACAAGCTGAAAGTGAAGATACCCAATCAGATCCTGTCTTCAAAGTGACACTGAGAGTGATGAAAATGTGAGAAGAGCTATTGCTGAATCATTAATGGAAGTTAGAACAGCCAAGGTTGGACAGTCATCTGGGACAGCTATGGAAGCCTCCCCTCTGACACCTAAGGTTGCCTCAAGTGCTGAGATCCCATCTAAGGTAATCTCCACCCCTTCTCTTGCTCTCAATACATTATCTAGGAAGAGAAAGTCTGATAAAGATGCTCCCCCATCCAAAAAGTTGAAGCCAACCACACATCAACCCTCCTCATCCAAAGATCAATCTAGTTCACCACATGACTCTGTGGCTCAGGGAATCCTCAACCTAAATCCCTTAAACATTAGTCCAAATGAGCCTAGTGTTGAAAAAGATAGGGGGAATAGCCCTAGCTCTGAAAAGGATGAGCATCAGTTAAGGGAGAACAACAGTCCTCCTTCCCCCATTCTGACAGCTATGCCATTGTCTAGTCATGCTTCACCCATTTCAAGCCCCTCAGATCCTTCCCACATTCCTGAAAATGTCTTCAAAGCCTCTGAAGGACTGACCTTAGAAGATCCTAAGCATGTCCCTGTTGTTCTTTATTATTTAAGATCACTGCTAACAGAGGAAGAGGTTCAAAAAGCCATGGAATTAATGAAAACCAGAGATCTGGCTAAGAAAGCTAGCATACCTGAACCTGAACCTCATTTTGAACCTGAACCTCAATCCAAACCTAATGAACCTGTTCAAACTCAAGAACCTCCCCTTGATACCCAAGATTCTGAAACCCAACCTGAACCCATAACACAAGATTCACCTACCCCTGAGTTTGACATCCTTCCAACTTGTGAACCTTGGATTCTAGATTGTGACATTGATTTTTCCCTACCCTCCATCATGGCTGTCCACCAAAGATTGAAAGAGATTACTCATTTTCCTGAGATTGCCAATCCTAACTTAATCCCTAATCCTTAGCTGTTGAGCAAAAAGTCCATCATGATCCATGCAATAAATAGGTGTGGTCTCATTATGTTTGCCCATGAGGAATGGAAAAGATATAGGATAGCTCTCCCAAACTCCTTCTTTCACAATGCCCCCAGATTGCCAAACTTCATGGACATTGGAACCATCATTGATTGGGAAATGCTGTTCTCTCAATTATTGTCAAGCAACATCAATGAATGCATCTACATGCCCTCATCCCTAGTTTATGCCCTCTGCATAAATCTTGCTAAAGAGATGTATTGGAGGATCCTTCTCAACAAAGCCAAAATCATGGCTGTCATTGCAAAGCCAAGCCTGATAGCTATCTTTCCTCCAACTACTTCTGTTCCTCCTTCAATCATCCCCCTAAACACCAGATCTCTCCAATCCAATCTTCCTCCAAACTTCAATCCTTCAACATTTGTGCCTCCATACCATGTGACCATCACAGACATGCAGAGATTTACAGGGTCAATGATAACCAAAATGAGACACATTTTGGAAGTCTCAAATGTTTCCAAGTCTGAAAGGAAGACCTCCAAAGGAAAGGCTGTTGAACCTGAAGAAGAAGCTGCTTACCTGGGAAAGAGAGCCTCTGGTGCTGCTCCCATTGTGATTCTGTCAAGTGATGATGAAGATGATTCTCCTATGATGAAACAGCATCAGTTCTCAACCTCTACTGTTCTCATTGTCACAACAGATCCTCCTCTACATCAACCTCAACAACCCATCTCTCTTCAATCAAACCCCTTCTTCTCTAACCTCTTTGCAGGAATTAGAGGTCAAAGCTCAAAACCAAAGAAGACTCCCAAATGGGGCAATCTGAGAATAAGAGATGATGAAGAACCTCTCTCCAAGGCTGTTCTCAAAGGAAGGCAAGATCAATCCTTCACATATGATGATGAGATGAGCTGAGAATGGAACAATGAGATGTATTATAGAGGTGTTGATGACAAGATGAAGAGAGTGCTGCTTGCAGAAAGAGAAGAGATCCTTGCAGCAAGAAGAGAAAGAGATGAATTTTCTGATTAAAGAAAATTTTATGTCTTTTTTTGGATAAGTCCTTTTTAAACCCTACCTTTATTTTGTGCTTTAAAAACAATGTTTATTTTGGATAATTTGTTTTGTTTTAAAGCTCAGTTGATTGAATCAAGAAGATTGATCTCATCTTCATTGGTATATTCAATTCTTGAGTATGTTGCAGGTTATATCTTTATTAGATATATTACTTTGCCAAAAAGGGGGAAATTGTTAGGACCTAACTATGTAAGCCACATAGTTATAAAAGGTTTTGACAAAGAAATATATCATATGTTATCTGACAGCAAAGATAACATATGACCTTGGACAGCTATGCCCTCAACTCCATCTGCACATACATATATATATCAACTGGACAACAATGATTCAACCATCCTGCAATGATCTAACCCAAAACCAATCATATACATTAATGTATCTATTTACATATGAAGTATGATGTATTACATATTGTTCAAACCATCTAACCATCCAGCTCAAGAACTTAGCTCTGACAGCTAAGGTTCTCTCACAGCAAAGACTTCATCCCTAAACAGCTATGATCTTCAACATCAGCAGCAATGAAGAATTCCTGTGATGACCAAGATGTGCCTTGCCCAATCTCTCCATACAGATGTTGCCAGCTCATCTCCATAAAGATCACATGCTTGGTTGCAGATTCCAGCTATATTATTCTCCAGTCAACAAAGGCTCTAAATGCAACTCCAACATGCATTTACTACCTTGTCTCCTTGTCTCCTCCAACGGCTATTTCCTAGCCTATAAAAGGAACTCTCCAAGACTGAAGACCTCACCCCTTTACACACAACTCTTACAACCTTACCTTCAACCTTTCTCAACCTGCAACCAACAATCAAACAACATTAAGACACTTGTAACTGATCTCAGGTGTATAAACTGATTTGTAAGAACCCCTTAAGACTGACTTTAAGTGGGAATTGTAATTTGCTCAGTGTAGAGCATAATCCCTAATAGACTGTACTTATTAGGAAGAGGAAGTTCAAGGAACTTGCCTATTCAATCCTTTGTAAATCTTAACGGGAACTAGATTTAAGTGGATTGATCTCACTTGTCAAGGTTGACAGTGAGGGTGGACGTAGGAGGAGTGAACTCTGAACCACCTTAAAATTCCTTGTGTTCAATTGGTATTATCACACAACACACACACACATCTCACACACAAACACTATTCACTTGTCTTTACATTATTTCAACACTTATTATTCCGCTGCACATTTAACTCTAATCTTTAAAACCAGTTAACCTCTGACAGCTAAGATTTCACCTCAGCTGTCAAACCTTAACTGCCTAACCTTTGATTTGATCTAAGTAAACAGGACCTTTCAAATAGTATTTTACAATAACATTCCCTAAAACCTTGACACATTTCTTTTTTCATGAATCCGTCTCTACAAAAGTGATGGAGAGCAAAAAACAAACATTTGTCAGAAGGAAATTAGTATTTATATACTTGAATGAAGAAAATGGATGACCTCTTCAATAGTCTATTTTTTTTAATTATTGTATATGTTAGTATTAACATTTAATCTTCAACTTGTTTCATATTCTCGTATTTATATGATTTCTATCTAGATTATATATTTCTTCTTTTCATATGTAATGATCATAAAATGAAAGTCACCATATTTCTTCTTGATAATAGGTACACGTTCAAATCTATATATATATATATATATATATATATATATATATATATATATATATATATATATATATATATATATATATATATATATATATATATATATATATATATATATATATATATATATATATATATATTAAAGTTGGTGAGGATGGCTATGGATTTACCATGTGGACATGGCTTGATAGAATCTTGATTATGGAGAAGTCACCTCATCACTATCTCAAAATCTATATGACTTTTGGTATTCTCCTTATTAGTTAATACTATTAGTTAATAATAATAGTTATTATATAGGTTAACTATTGCTATTAATATTAATAGTATTAGTTAACTATAATAGTAACTATATAAGTTAACTATTACTATTAATTATATTAGTTAACTATAATAGTTAATATATATGTTGACTATTACTATTAATAGTATTAGTTAACTATAATAGTTACAATATAAGTTAACTATTACAATTAATTGTATTAGTTAACTATAATATTTACTATATATATTAACTATTACTATTAAATAAAGATGATTGATGAGGAATAAAAAGTCACCAATTAATTATTGGTGGATACTAAAACTATACTATACTATTTTAAAGTAGACTAAATCTGGTGATGAAACATAAGACCCGAATGAATTTATCTATTTTTTCAAGCTTTCATGTCATGTGCCTTTTCATTCGTATGCAATTTTTCATATTCTTGCAATTAACTAATAACTTTAGTAGATAACTATAGCTATGCAAAGAAATAATATGTAATAAAGACATATTATAAGTTGTAAGTAACACATATTAAGATGTAATCTAAAGTCACTAACTAAATACAATTAACCTAAATGTTTACATATGTAAAACATTATTCATAATAAATTTTACTAATGATAGTTAATGATTAGTAATTTAAAAATCATATACAGTTTCGTCTACTCTCTACTAGTACAGATTTTAGCTTAGATAGCGCTTTATTTAAAGCTTAGATAGCGCTTTTCAAAAAGCGCTATTTAAGCTCTTTTTTTATTTTTTTAGAAATCAACTTACATAGCGCTTTCTATGTGCTATCTAAGCATTTTTTTTATTTTTTAGAAATCAACTTCCCTAGCGTTTTTATGTGCTATCAAAGTATTTTTTTTATTTTTTTAGAAATCAACTTGCATAGCGCTTTTAAAAAGCGCTATGCAAGTAGGCGCTTTGCAAGTTAAATTTCATTTTTTTTTTTCGGCTGCACCTATTTTAAATTATATAAAAATAAAAATTAATATGCACCTAATTTAAATTATATAAAAATTAATAGAAACTAAAAATCATCACATTCAACAATAATAATCAACCTTTCATTTATTTACACAACAATAATTGTTACAATCATCAGAAATAGTTATACTAACAAGTGTTCAAGATATTTGTTCTCTCGATCATCAATAATATCATTAATATTACAATCAACACTAGTTAGAACCAAAAATTTTTGTAGTACTTATTTTCTACTACTTCCCTCCCATCTTCTCCTTAAGAAATCGATTATACAAGTATCCTGCCCAATTAACCTGAAAAATCTGCATTTTTCTCGAAGGATAACACTTGAGTCTGTTTGTATAGACAAACTGCACCAAAAAATTACAAGACAAATATTTATTAGAAACAACATTATTGAAAAAAAATTAAGCCAAAATACATGTGGCCTACAACAACATCAGCAAATTAAGCCAAAATACTTGTGGCCAACAACAACAACAACATCAGCAACGAAAACAGCAACATCAGCAACAACAACAGCAACAACAATAAAAGAAATATTTGTTAAAGTTCAATTATGTTGACTAAAGAAATAGAAGTGGGACTATCTTCCAGTGACGGAGGGATGATTACTGTCAGCTACACAGCTGTGATACTGTATTGACAAGCAACTCTTTGGAAATTGCATGTTATCTCTGATCTTGTTGCTACAACATCCAACTGGCTTTCATTCTCAGCTCACTTTACTGTTTCCTTCTGAATTGCTTCTTAATTAAAGAGTTGATTGCTCTCCCAAATTGAAGCAATGATGTCCTTCTCAATCATTCCTCAGTGACTTTATCTTTAGTAGTTCCCCTGATCCCCCCCCCCCAATCCTGCCCAAGCTTCCCTTCCTACTATTTAAATTATACTCCCTCCATCCTCAATTTCTAAATGTTGGTTGAATGTGCAGGTGTTGACGAACTGCCTGCATTACTACCTCAGGAGGCTAGAAACAGATGAAGACAGTTACTAGGAAAGCACTTACACATTTATATACTCCTAGTTAAACATTTATACATCAGTCAAATCATGTCAAAAGGATGATACAATGTTCATTCGGAAAAATAATGTGTCGGAATATGTTGTTCTTGTTTTCACTGCACTTTACTGAACAAGACTATTTCAACTATTTGTTACTCGCCTTTTTTCAGCATCAATGAGTAGAAGATATCATACTAGTCAACAACTCCAAACTATTGCAAGATTTGATTATCAAGAATTGGGCACTTAAATTGCGGTATTATGAGATTATTTATTTCCAATTGAAGACGTACATTATGTGCATGAGCATATTTGCAAAAGATTCATGAAGTAGTTTCTTACTTGTGCATTACTCAAAACGTACAAGAACATAGTTCGAATATAGTTTTGGGTGTTTCTTGTTTTTTATTAGGTGAATGAAGTTTTGGTTATTGGTCCCGAACCCTGGTCATAATTTTACTAGCCTGGAAAAGAGGGAAAGACCGTCCTGTTCCGGGAGGAATATGAACCCATCTCCACCTAACATGTTCCTAAAATTTATTATTGATGCACCATTAATAGACCAACCATAAACCAAGAGAGAAACAATCGAAGAGCCATTCATGGTGATCTAGGCATATCATCTGGCTTAAGCGAAACAAGTGTCTTGTGTTACACTAGGCCATGATAACAGCAAAGTCTCCGAAGAGAGTGGCTTAGGCAAAACTTTGGCTCCTAAAACCTTATTGCCAAAACTGAAGGAAGGAAGTCCTATGAGACAAAAGCCTCAACCTGACGCTAGAGTGACTTGACTGAAACTTCAGCACTTCAAATATGCATATGAACATAAAACTTGGCTAGAATATTATATGTAAATTCCATGCAAACTCGAACGAAACTTCCAACGGGCTGACTCTTCAGTTCATAATGAAGATAGACATTCAAATCAGTAACTTGAACGCTACAACCAGCTCATGACTTCAGAGAGACATAAAACTCCAACAACAGCAACAACAACAACATCAGCAACAACAACAACATCAACAGCAACAGCAACAACAACAACAACAACAACAACAACAACAACAACATTTTAACAAATATGTTTGGACCATTTACAAGAAACTTCACCAACAGCAACCAAAATTTGATTTATCTTTTATAACAGAAATCAAAACACAATCTCAAGGATACACCCAAAGTTCGTGAATCAATATTTAATGTCAAATTTATCATGGGTTTCCAAACTTTACCTAGACTAGCAAACGCAAATAAATTCAGAGAGACAGCAGAGAAATGCAAAAGGGGTTTCACAGGAAGTATGAAAATCATAATAATCGTAAGAAAGTGGAGGAAATTCACCTTGGATTTGTTGAAGCTTAGCTGATTAAAGAGATGATAATGGCTCCCGATTTCGGAAAAGATCCCCCAATCTTCAGAATTTCCCCTTTGTGTGCAATTTTATGTTAGTTTTTGGACGGAGAGTGTTGAAAGTTAAGCCGGAGACGCATGAAAGTTAAGTCGGAGAAGCGATAAGATGACGGCGATGATGGAAGGGCCTGATCAGAAGAGAAATCAACGGGAGAAGTCGGGCTTGGGCTGCGGCTTAGGCTGAATGTGGTTGAATTGAACGGTCATATAGAGACATAGGCCGGAGGGGAGTAAACGAGTATGGGTTTGGGACGGTGACGGTGACGGAGGCGCGAACTGTTGAAAGTTAAGCCGGAGACGACCGAAAGTTAAGCCGGAGAAGCACGTAAGATGACGGCGACGACTGAAACAGCAGCAACTTTGGCTTTTCTAGTGTCTGGAGCAAGCGATCCAGAATTTGATATTGAAATGGCAGTAAAAGTCGGACACAAGAAAACCTGTACCAAAACAAAGAAGAAGATATAAATGAGAAGAGGGTAGCTAACCCAAAAAGTTCAAAAATTAAAAAAAAAAAAACGTACCTGAAACACTCGAGGAAAATTCATCTTGCCAGCTGCAACAAATTGAGCTCCAGCATAGAAGCTGATTGCGTAGGCTGAATATAACAAAAACATGGACAGTCCAAAACCTAACCCGTCTATCAGTCCTTGCCTGATTCCTGTTCTTGCAGGCCCTTGGCATTTCTTTTCATATAGTTCCATTACATTTTCTTCGACGCAAAATGAAGCTACTGTTCTAATGCTTCCTACTGCATCTGCTGCAACTTGACTTGTCTCCTCGAATTGTTTCTGTTACATGGAAAAATAAAAAAAAATATCCTAGAACAAGTAGGAAGAAACTTTTTGAAAGAGGGAAAAAAGAACTCACCTTGGATTCAGCACTGAATCCGTGTAAGAATTTCATCTGAATATATCCTTTCAGACCAATTAATGGTAACATGAAAAGAATTATAAGAGCCAACTGTCAGCTAGCTGCAAAGCTAGTAACTAAACCAGCAACAGATGTTGCTGTGTTTTGAACTAACAAAGAAAGTGTGTCCCCTAATAAGCCCCTTATTAAAGCTGCATCTACAGAGAGCCTTGCTCCAATTGCACCGCTAGAATTTTCCGTCTTATCAAACCAACTTATATCCATCTGAACAACTTTCTTAAAGCACATTAATTGTACTCTTCTGATTAGTTTACAACCTGCGACACCAAAAAAGTCGAAAGAGTAGTAAAATGACATAGGTGAAAGGCTACATGTTTGATAGCATTAAAATGCTGGGCTTAAGAGTCATTACCTGCAAGCTTGTCCAGGGAGACAAAAATATAACTTTATGAGAATTCTGAATTATTAACAAGGGCAACCACTTCATCTGGAAGAACATGTCCTGCATATATTAAATCTTCAACAAAAGAGGTATTCTTCGATGCATGAATATAAGACAAGACAACTCTATACATTAGAGTAGAAGAAGTGAACAAAAAGTTTTAATTTACAGTTGAAACTGAAGTCGAGAATTGCCAAAGTCTTAATGTCGTAAAATAAAACACTTACCGCCGAGTCACCTTGAAATCCTTCAAGGAGGAAGAACTCAATAGATGAACGGCCAAGCGGTTCCTCTCCTCCGTAAAACTTTATGAATCCTGAAAACTAAATGGATGAACGGCCTGCCAAATGTTTATGACAATATTTAAAAGAGTACAAAAGACAAAGCAAAAGAGAAACACATGAAAAAAGTGGCCAAGTTTGATACAATCAAACTACTTAATAGATATTAGAGAAACAACAAACTACTCAGAAGAATCATATTAACATTGAGCTGGATTTCGATTTCTTTACCATTGGTAAAAATGCCAGGCTTCTTTATGCCTCAGCAGATATAATGAAAATTATGAGTAACCAAGTAACCACAATGCTAAATAGTACAAAAAAAATGGATTTCTTACTTCAGATTCTATAGACTGCCCATACTAAAGCTGCAGATTACAAGTAGACATGAATCTACCCATTCAGACATTTTAACAAACAGTTGAACTACAACAACTACAAGTAACGACCAAATTGAACCAAAACCCAGAAAATTGCAACAAAGAAAATTGCAACAAAGAGTAAAAGAAAAGTAGTATAATCGGAAATATATTTTTACCTCTGTAGTTCCTACTGCTTAAGAATTGATTGCTCTCAATAAAGATCCATAAAATCCCAGAAATTTGCAAGATGAGAGAGATCAAAACCCCTAAAATTGAAAAAAAAAAAATTAGACCTAAATCAAACCCAAACAAATTTGAAGAAAATCAACAAAGAAGGGGAAGATAATGGAGTAGAAGCAAAGAAGGACGTGTTACCTGAAGGAGATGGGAGAGAATCGAAATACCTTGGTAAAACTGGTGCGGGCGTGCGGTGGTGGCTTTCGACTTTGCCGTTCAAATCGATCGAAATTCCGTTCTTCTCTTCGCCTCTTCGCCTCTTCTTCGAAGATGGGAGGTGCTCGAGATCTGGAGAGAGAGGCTCACGGGAGAGCGGCAGCGGCTGGTAGGCGAGGATTTTCGTCAGTTTTTTTTTTCACTACTCACACACACATGCCTGCACAGAAGCGCCTAGAAGATAAATTCTAGGGACTTTAGGGAGTGAAAGCATTCCATCCAACTTCTGGGGAATCGAACCCATGACTTGAATGAAAGTGCGTTGGAGAGAAAGAGAGAACGGTGAATCTGAAAGGATAGAGAGATGCCTAAAAAAATATAAAAATAATAATAATACTTATGATGCGTTTACTAGCATATCGCTCCTAATAAGAGCTATGCAAGCTTTTACTAAAATAACGTTTTTCTAATAAGCGTTATGTTAGATAATTTTTATTATTATTATTATTATTATTTTACCTTAATTTTTAAATTTGAAGATGAGGATGCGCTATGTAAGTGTACATCTTAGATAGCGCTTTTTAAAAACGCTATCTAAGGTGCGTTTCCTATGATCAAATATGTACTATGTACTAGTTAATTTATGTTAACTATTATTATCATTAATAGTATTAGTTAATCTTAATTGTAATCATATATAGGGTAACTATTATCATTTAGTTTAATATAAGTTAATATTATTAGTTAAATATAACATTAATTAGAAACATTAATATTTAATATATTGGAATATCTTAGATAAAACTTCAATATTAATTACTATACATAGGGTAACTATTAATATTTAATTTAATAGTTACTATACTCCGTATTTGATAAATATTAGGTATTTAACTTACTATACTAGATCACTATTCCCATATAACTTTCTATTTAAGATGATGGTTACTATATTAGTTAACCATAACTAGAAATTTTTTTTTTAAAACATAATAAAAATATAATTCTATTAATACATTAGATGTACATAATGGTTTCCGCTAATTATATTTACTAATCATAATATGTTATGTAGTATAAAATTATTAATTATCAAAGATATTTAATATTATTAATTCAATCATCTATAAAATTAGAAGTTAACTAATAACAATAATAATTCATTGTTATTATTCAAATTTCAACATGCATAATAAGACAGACTATATACAACAAAGGCTAAAAGAAAAAATTCTCCTGAATTTATAAATGTAAATATTTTGATTGATATAAAATAGATTTAGATCACCAAAAAAATTTCATGCTACTTTTAAAATGACAAATTAATTTCCCGTGCATAGCACGGGCTACCCACTAGTACTTAAAGTTAATACCTATTACTTTTAACTAATGACCTTTACATATATTAACAGATTAGAACTATTAGACTTCTTTAAATTAACTCTTACTAATCACCTTAATATAGTACTCATTCACAAACCTTTTAAGGACTATGAATATTATTAGCTCTTAGGGCGGATATGAATTATCACATAAAAATCATCTTTTGAGCCTTACGTGTCAACACCTAATAAAGTTTGGTCTACTTTAATATACCGTAAAATCTAGGGAGAAACGCGTTTCTCCATAAGTTATGGAGAAACGGGTTACGGGTATCCAGAACCTTTTGAAAGGATATCCAGAAACTTTTTGTATTGACCATGACCTTGTCCCATGGTTACTTCTGGATATCAGTCTCAAAGGTTCTGGATATCCAGAACCCTTTGAAAGGATATCCAGAAGCTTATGAAAGTGATATCCAGAAACCTTCAAATGTATATCCAGAAACTTTCAAAATGTTTCTGGATATTCATTTGATGGTTTCTGGATATACATTTGAAGGTTTCTGGATATCCAGAAACCTTCAATAAGCAATTTCTGGTCTTGGCCTTGGATTTGGCTCCAAATCTATTTTTTCTGGATATCCGCCCAAAGGATTCTGGATATCCATTCCAAAGCTTCTGGATATCCAGAACCCTTTTAGACTGATATCCAGAAATTTTCTTCTGGTTATCAAACGTATAGCTTCTGGCTATTAAAAACGCGTTTCTCCATAGTTATGGAGAAACGCGTTTCTCAGCAGACTTACTCTTAATATACTACACAAAATCTGGGGAGAAACGCGTTTCTCCGTCGCTTATGGAGAAACGGGGCTTGTTATGTCGTGCGACATACCTAGCCACAAAAACTGGATATCACTTCATCAGCTTCTGGATATCCAGAAGCTTTGGAAAGGATATCCAGAAGCTTTGAAAAGGATAGCCAGAAGCTTTGAAAAGGATATCCAGAAACCAAATATTTTTTCTGGATATCCTTTACAAAGCTTCTGGATATCCATTTCAAAGCTTCTGGATATCCAGAAGCTTTGTAAAGGATATCCAGAAAAAATACTTGGTTTCTGGATATCCTTTACAAAGCTTCTGGCTATCCATTTCAAAGCTTCTGGATATCCAGAAGCTTTGTAAAGGATATCCAGAAACTGGCTACTTACGTCGCGCGACATAATAAGCCCCGTTTCTCCATACGCGATGGAGAAACGCGTTTCTCCCCAGACGCACTCAATATACTATAGTATATATTTTCAAAGGCAGATAGAATCTCAATGGTTATATTTAAAAAATTATAGAGCATATTCCTTGCATCGTCCCAAAATGATGATGTCTTTTCTTTTTGATGGTCAATCAATTGAACATTAACCGGTTTTTTATAAAATATTATTATGAAATAATTTAGAAATTGTTATTGATTGTTTTATTTTTTGTGCATCAATGAAACTCTATAGAATTTTATAATAATTATCGACTTTTCATTAAAAAAAAAAAAAATTAAGACACATCGAGTACTATTTAAGAAGTCAAGCTGTAGTATACAACTTTTTACTCCGTGAGTAATCATTTCAACCCTAAGATACTCATGTTTGGCAAGTTAAATTTTTTAAATCTGTTCATTAATTGGGAATCTCTTCTACAAATTATTAATACTTTAAATATTTGAAAAAAGTCTCATTTATAAAACAGACTAAATTTTAATGCAACTTCAATTATTTTTTTAGAATTATATTGTCTTCTGAACAGTATAAACCGAGATACGAACATGGGCTTATCCGGGTCAGGCCCCAGTGGATTGGGCCATAAACATAATCCATCACAAGTCACGATATGGGCTTTTCGTACCTATCATCTCGGCATCAACCAGGCCGACCAAAGTTTATCAAGGCCCAGCAAGCACATATAAATGCCCCAACTATGAGGGCCGAGGAGACCTCCTCCGTAGGCCGAGATCGCCTCCGTAGAGGACGAGGTGCCTTCCTCGGCTTTGACGTTATCAACGGGCTCTCCATATTACTTATAATTTTCCCCGTCTCATCATGAATCGAGAGGTCACGAATGACGAGGAGAGAAAAGTTCGCACCTCGGCCTACCTGCTCATGACGGGATAAGAAATTTACTCTCCTCTCGGCTTTTCGGCAAGCTGTTCTCATAATCCTAATCAAACAAGGATTCAGTAGTTACAATCTTATCAGAATTGTAACCACCTCCTACAATTCCGATCAAACAAGGACTCTCTAACAGATATAATCTTCCTAGGATTATACCTTATCTCTTTACAGTCCTAATTCAACATGGATTATGTCAATCCATCATTATAAATACAATCCATAATTTCCATATTTTGGTATGTTACTTTTGATATTCCGAAAATCTGTGAATTTAGTTTCTCTCACCACAAACCGTGAACTTACTCTCACGCTGGAGGGCCTTCGCCGGTGAATCCCCGGCTTAGTTTACGTGTTTTGTCTTATTTTCAGGCTACACAATCGCCGGAGCAAACGATCGCTTGGATTTGGGCTGATTTGACGATTTTGGCATCATCAATTGGTTCCATTGCCGGGAATCGGTTCAAACGCCCTTTGTTTGGCCTGGAAAAAGTTCGCTTGAAGCCAGATTTTTTGCCGAATATATTCTTGATTTGAACGGAAATTTTGGTGACATCAAAATCGCAATTGCAATCTGGTATTGGCATTCGAAATCTGTTCCAAATTTTGACCGGAAAAATTGTTATTTTTGTCGAAAAACCGTTCGCTGAGAATTTTGGGCCATTTTTGCTGTTTGATTTTGATTAACGCTTTGTTTGCATCACAATCACTAAAGTACAATGTTAGACGGACGATTCACTAGTTACCAACGAGGAGCAGACACAAACGAACGAGGTCCTACCTAACACCGAGGTGCTTCTTCCTCCACCTCAGCCTGAAGGACCACCTCCCCTCGCCATGACTCTCCGTTTCATGGGACAGCCAGCTGCCGAGGGTGCAGGTGCAAACCCTCCTCGTATCACTCATCCTCGAGGGTAACGAACGGGGAAGAAAATGACGAGGAATGCCGACGTCGGGCGAGCTGAAAGCACCAAACCCGTCGACCGACATACCTTGTTGCATAGGCAAATGGAGACATTGCAGAGAATTTACGAGACTCAAGATGCTCTACTGCAATTGGACCCAAAAAACTCGATGGCCGAGTTCATCAGGCCTTCAAAGGCAGGTGGCAACTCTCGTGGAAGGGAGACGGGTGAGCGACGGGATCCTCCCCGTGATCCTGCTGTACCACCTAAGAACGAGGCTCAGTCTGTCCAATCGTTTATCCCCACCTCGTCTCGTCACGGCACTTCGTCGTCCCGACTCTCCTCGACCTCGACGAGACTCTCCTCATCCTCGTCCGTTTGCAAGGCCGAGGACTCCCCAACCGTACAGAATGGTACATGGTGGATACGAAGCAGAACCAAGGCAGGAAAAAGCACCCTCTAGACGAGGAGAGAACCGTCGAAATGACGAGGAACATAGTAGGGTGAATGGTCACCCCAGAGATAAGTCCCACCGTAGCTCCCAGCGCAGTACTCACTCTAGCACTGAAAGGGGAGTGGAAGCTAAACAATGCGAACTCTTGAAACATAGACTCAATGACATGGAAATGGGAAAGAAAGTTGAGGGAGATGACTATGACTGGTCCACTCGTCCGTTCTCCCAGAGGATAACTGATGCACCACAAAATCCTCACTTTAAGGTCCCGAGCTTTGAAAAATATAACAGAACCACCGACACAAAGGACCACGTGCAAAGTTTTGAACAAACCATGAATCTCTTCACCAAGGCCGATGACATGCTCTGCAAAGCTTTCGCGAGCACCTTCTCCGAAACAGCCCTGACCTGGTTTCGTGAGCTGAAAAAAGGTTGCATCGATAGTTAGAGAGGCATGAGGAGAATGTTCTTGGACCACTTTGCCACTGCTGGACGGAGGAAGAAGAGGTTGATTGACCTTGCCAATATCGAGCAAGGGAAGAATGAGACCACCCTCAGTTATTACAACTAGTTCCGAACCATGGCGGAACAAGTGGAAGAAAGCCTCACAAACAGGGAGGTAATTGTTTGTTTTAACTCCGGATTGAGATCTGGTCCCCTCATATATGAACTCTCTTCCAGAGAGCCTAAGTCTAAGGCAGATCTATACAACGTGGCTTATGACATCGCCATGGCGAAAGATAAGAGCAAGAAAAGGTGATCCGACAAGACGGAACCAGAAACGGCTGGCACTCGCCACGCTTCCAATGACAATGGGAATGTTAAGGGGTCCAAGGGGAAGAATAGAACGAGGAGTACTGAAAAGCCTGAAGTATTTACCCCTCTTACCAAACCCATCACTGAGATCATGCAGCTAGTAAACCTTTCCCCACCTTGTCCGCTGAGCAACACCCTAAGAAAGCCACGGGACCAGGTCCATGAACTAAGCAAGGAGTACCATGTTCCTGCTTGGATTCATAAAGCGAAAGAGGTCATTAGTTTTTCTCCTAATGAATTGCCAGGGAGCCATGCTGCCCGTGAACAACCCTTGATAATAAAGGGGCGAATCGATAATGTGGAACCTTATCATGGAAGGATGGAAGGTTTCACCAACCATAAAGTTGGTGCCAAGGGAACTGTTGAACTGGAACTAGAAGTCGGTGAACATCCCTTCCGATCCATGGCTACCGTTACTTTCGTAGTTATGGATCTAACAAGTGATTATCATGCTATCCTGAGAATTCCAAGTCAAGAAAAACTGGGGTTGGTCGCCTCCCTTCCTCACCAAAGAGTCAAATTTCCTACTCGTGCTGGGATTGGATGCGTGAGGGCAACCACCAAGGACTTCTTGGAGCATGTCGTAAATAGCCGAAAGAAATCTAAAAGCGTGGAGATAGATACCCCTGAAGACAACATCAAGATCTCTAAATCTTTGAAAACTACCCATTCCAGCTCCAAGATGTGTTATATCCATGAGGTACTAGATGAAGAGCCTATGGTCCAAGAAAGTGCCGCTAACCAGGGCATAGTTCCGTTCGTCTCTAAGGTAGATCCCGTTCTCGTCAACGGCCAGAGCTCGGGGGCCAACCCTGACTTTAGGATAGCTGATCTGCTCGACGTTTATAAACTAATGGAAGAAGAAGGCCTCAACGTGAATGACAATGAGGGTAGGAAAATTAGAGAAATCATTATCGAATCTCTAGAATTTCGAGACGTCCCTAAAATGGAGCCTGTGGACTAACTGGAAGAGATAGTCATCAATCCTGACTATCCTGAACAAAAAATTAAACTCGGGGGCCAGCTATCCCCAGAAGAGAAGGAAGAAATCATCTCTCTCTTGAAAAATAGTCTCGACGTATTTGCTTGGAGAGTCGAAGACATGAGGGGGATCAATGAAGAAGTAGCCCTCCACCGCTTGGATGTTTATCCATTGTCAAAAACCATCTCACAAACAAGAAGAAATTTTGCAAGGGACAAGGAGGAATCTATCAAGGACGAGGTGCAAAAATTACTTAGCGCCAAAATTATTCGAGAAGTAAAGTACCCCGTTTGGTTGGCCAACGTAGTGATGGTGTAGAAGCAAAATGGGAAATGGCGAATGTGCATAGATTTCACTGATCTTAACAAGGCTTGCCCTAAAGACAGTTATCCTCTCCCCAGAATTGACAAGTTGGTCGACTCCATTGCTGGACACCGGACACTTAGCTTTCTAGATGCCTATTCAGGCTATCATCAGATTAAAATGGCGGAAGAGGACATCGAGAAAATGGCCTTCCAAACACCAGGGGGAAATTATTGCTATGTCATGATGCCTTTTGGGATTAAAAATGCGGGTGCTACGTACCAACGCATGGTGAATCAAGTATTTGGGGCACAGATAGGTTGCAACATGGAGGCCTACATAGATGATATGGTCATAAAGACCAAGGAGGGCAGACACGCCCCTGACTTGGAAGAAACAATAAATGATCTCCGAGAAAACAACATGAAGCTAAACCCAAGTAAGTGTGTGTTTGGGGTAACAGATGGAAAGTTCCTAGGCTTCATGGTATCACAAAGGAGAATAGAGGTGAACCCCGAAAAAATCAAGGCCTTAATTGACATGAAGGAACCTACCAATATCAAGGAGATTCAAAGATGGAAGAATAGCGGCACTGGGAAGATTCATCGCCAAATCCGCCGAAAAATCATTGCCATTTTTCAAGGTATTGAATGGTGATGAGTGAGTTTTACACTCATTCATTTAATACTTTATAAACTTATTCTTTGCTTAATCCTTGAGTTTTGTGTGTTTTAATGGGTGTTTTTAGTGTTCTTCTAGTTTTCAGGGGTTCAAATGAAGATTGAGCGAATTCGAAGCATTTTGTGCCACTTTGGATGTGCAGGGATCTAAGTGTAAATTTTGGAAGTTGAAAAAATGGTTCTCTAAAGTTTCGGGACAAAGTGAAAATATGGAAGCTCAAGGAAAGTGCAACAGAATTTTTATAATGTCTAAAATGCGGAAAAAAAATGACGTGGTAATTATGGGACGAACCGAATCAATGGGGGTACTAATTAAGCCAAGCTGAAGTGAAGTGAAGCAAAATTGGGGCCATGGTGGTTTGGAGTTGTCGGCCAAGGCGCAGGAAGGTTTGGCCAAGGAAGGATGGCAGGCAGTTTGGGCCGAAGGAAACAAGGCAATGGCCGGCAATGCAATCAGTTGGGCCAAGCAGGAAGGACGTGGGCCTGGTTTGTTGGGCTTTTGATTAATTCACGGTGACTGTTAACAATTTTTTTTGGCTAGTAAGGAATATAGAATGGCATTGGCAGCTTAATGGCATTAAGAGCCGTGGGTATTTTAAAGGAGGATATTTAACAGCAGCCGTGGGAATTGGAGGACAATTATTATTTTTTTAGATATTTTTTCAGTTTTTTTATGAACTTTTCCTCATCTTCTCCATAGCTTCTTCTTCAAATTGTTCTTGGTGTTTTTGATTTTAATGGATAGCTAAACAATTTAGTTCTTGGAATTGGAGGTAACAATTATGTTTTGAGTTTTACTTTTCATCAATATCATTGTATTACTTGGGATTATCAAGTAGCTTTTTAATTGAATTTCAGAATATTTATGCTGATCACATATTTGTTCTTGAATAATTTGGAATTTCAATTGTGAACCGCCAAATTCACAATTGAAATTAGACTTGGCTTGATAGTAACTGTTAGTGTAATCTGCAGGTGATATCGTAGATGATTTCCCAAGTGATATCACAGATGATTTCCTGGACTGAAAATTATATAGTTGTATATTTCTTGTTTGTTATTTAATGGACTAACGTGCTAATATGGTCTGTATAGTCTATGGTTTATGATTATATTTCAGGGTGCAATAGCATCAAAGAAGGAGCTAGACACATGTGGAAATTGGAAGAAATGAATTAATACATTTTATGTATTAATTCGTAATTTTGGCATTCAACAACAACATGTATGAGGACTTTGTCAAAGATTGTTGCTGAGTTATAGAAGAGGTACAAGGATGATAAAGCAAGGGAGTACAAAGCGTGGAAGCATGGCTTGAGGATTCAACAACTCGGTTGCTACAAAATAGGAAGTGGGAGCTAGAATTGTGGAAACAAATTAACCCACTCTCCCTACACTTCCTCCACGTGCAAGACCAGCCCCAAGGCTGTTATTGGAGTAGCCTTCAAGTATTTGAAGACTATAAATAAGCTTGGAAGGTTTATTTGAAGACATGCCAATTATTTCACATTCACACCTTCGAAAAGCTTAGAGATAGAGTTCTTTGTTTGGTTCTTTTTAATCCTTTCTCCCTTGTAATTTCGCACTTGATTACTTTGGTATCAAGGTGTGTGAAGGCTAGGATAGGATTCCGTTCTTTATCTCTTGTTCCATAGAGCTCAAAATAGATATAGCTATAGGGAACTTTCGGCTTTGTAACTTCATTCATAGTGATTATAAAGTCTTGCCTAAGAGGCACTCTCAAGTTATATTTATATAACTTGAGAAAAACAATTTTGGTGTTTTATTCCGCAAAACTCTTTTACAAAATTGTTTTATTTTCGAAGTGTGTGTGTGTGCCATCCCAAGTGCTATCGTTGGTGCTTTGTTATCACCTTGGATATCACTTGTGATTCAAGCCGTGACAATTTCAATTGGTATCGAGCCTCTCACTTGACGATACTAAGTGTTTGGTCCTCTTTATCATGGCTTTTGATCCTGCACATCCAAACCAAAAACGTCTTCCGGTTTTAGATGGTTCGAATTATGCATATTGGAAAATTCGCCTTCGCTCGCATATCAAATCAATTGATCTTCGAGCATGGCGATCTATAGTTCATGGGTACTCTCTTCCACTCTTACCTCCCGATGAGGATGGTGATGTTCAGGTTAAACACCGAAGGTGAGTGGACGAATGAAGAGATCACTCTAGCTAACTATAATGAGAAAGCTCTTAATGCTATCTTTGAGTGGGTTGACATGCATATTTTTAAACTTATTCAAAATAGTTCCACAGCTCAAGAAGCTTGGGATATTTTACAAAGGTTTTGTGAAGGTGATTCTAGTGTGCGTGAAAACAAACTCGGAGGTCTTACCGGCAAATTTGAAAGGTTGAGAATGGGTGAAAGTGATACCATTTCCTCTTATTTTGAAAAACTATTTGACATTGCTAATGAGTGTCAACTGTTAGGTGAACCTTTTACAAACAAACAATTGGTTTCAAAGGCTATTAGAACTCTCCCTGAGCGTTTTAATATAAAAGTTTCATCTATAGAAGAGGCTCACAATCTTTCTACAATGGATATCAATTCCTTAATGAGCATTTTAAAAAATTTTGAGTCAAACCTTGCCGAGCAAAGTGAAGCTTCTAAGGGCAAGAGTGTTGCATTAAAAGTTCAATCCTCTAGTGGTTCAACTAATGAGGATGACGAAATTTTTGAGGAATTAGGTGAAGATGCCAGTGTTGCCTTACTTACCAGGAAATATAACTCAATGGTGAGAAAATTTAACAAAGAAAATGTGCAGGTAAAGGCTAAAGAGCAACAAGCCAAGGTGTACAATTCAATGCCCAAGAGGACATTTCCATCTACTCGTAAAGGTGGTCCCATAAGGAGAGCATCATCGGATCAATCCAGATCTCGATCCAAAATACCTTGAAAGAATCCAATGTCATGCTTGCTCTGGATGGGGTCATTACTCAACTGAGTGTGCTAACCCTCTAAGGAAGATGGGAAAGAACCTATGGGTTTCTCTCAGTGACAATGAGGATGAGGAGACCAATCAATGCGAAGTTTCGGATCAAACAGCAATGATGGTCACAAGCTGTGACTCGGATTACGTCGGTGATACCCCAGGTGATATCCAAAATGGGATAGCACACGAGATATCATCCAACAGGTATACAGATTTAAATTTGATAAATCTTTGTTTGTTTTGTGGGTTCTGTTAACATGGATGCGGGTTGTTCACAAGATGAGAAGGAGTTCAGCAAGGATGAACTCATTTGTGGTCTTAAGAACCTTTGCAAAGAATTGGTGGATGAATGGAAGAAAGAGAACAAGAAGGTGATCTCTCTGTCCAAAGAGGTTCAAGACCTAGCCGATGGCTTGACTAGATTGGAAGTTCAACTCACAAAGAAGGATGTGGAGCCGGACAAAGTCAAGAGCAAACTTACTCTTGCCGAGACAACATTCAAGAAACTCAATACGAGTTCTACCAAGTTAGATGCAATTCTTGGGTTGTCCAAACCACTCAAGGCGGTATGGGTTTTCAAGAGTCTTTAAATGCTATTACATCTACTTTGTCTAATACGAGAAGATAAGTTAATTTTTGTTAAAGAAAGAGATCATGTTGAACAAATATCTTCCGATAAGTCTTCGACAAGGTAAAAATATGTAACTACCGTTACTCTACTTGGACATTTGAAAATTGATTGTAAAACTCTTCTAAAGAAATAGTCCAGTTCTGTGTGATACCCGAAGTGTTGCCTAGCACGTCGGATATCACCTACGATCGAAGAAGAATTATCAAAGTAGGAAAGTGTGGAAACCTAAGTCTAACCTGATATGTGATGTTGTATGCACCGCCTTAAAAACTAATGTTGAAGGTTCATGGTATTTTGATAGTGGTTGTTCTCGTCATATGACTGGAACAAAAATATTTTTAAAGGAATATGAACCTATTCAAGGTGGTAGTGTAACATATGGTGGTGGTGGCAAGAGTAATATAGTAGGAAAAGGCGTATTAAATATACCTGGATTTCCTGCTTTGAAAAATGTTTTGCGTGTTGATGGACTTGGTAACTAATTTAATTAGTATAAGCCAACTTTGTGATGACAACCTTGAAGTAAAATTCAATAAAAACACTTGTGAAGTTTTTGATTGTACCAATAAGCGTGTTATGACCGGTACTAGGTCAAGTAATAAGCTGTTATCTTGTTGAGGATAAACAAGTGTGTCATTACGTGAGGGTTGATGATGCTACCTTATGGCATCAAAAGTTGGGTCATGTCCATTTTCGTAACATTGTGAAACTCATTAATGCTTTGAAGCTATAAGAGGTATACCTAGTACGGACATTAGTACAAAAATCATATGTGAAGATTGTTTAAAAGGTAAACAAACACGTGCTACCCATAGTGCTACCCAACATAATGAGGAGTATTGCGGGACAACGCACCGTTTTCAATTAATGCATATGGATTTAATGGGTCGAGTTGAGGTAGACAGGTTTAGGAGGTAAGAAATATACTTTTGTAATAGTTGATGATTTTTCTAGATTTACTTGGGTATATTTTTTAAAAGAAAAATCGAAACTTTTGAAAAGTTTAAAGTCTTACATGCTAAAATCAAAAACATGTTTTCTGCTCTTATCATGCGAATAAGGTCGATCATGGAACGGAGTTTGATAATTCATTGTTCTTTACTTTTTGTGAATTAAAAGGAATTAAACATGAGTTTTCTGCTCCTAAAACACCTCAACAAAATGGGGTGGTGAAAGGAAAAATAGGACCTTACTTGAGATGGCACGTGTGATGTTATTTTCAAAAAGAATTTCAAAAAGATTTTGAAATTTGAGGCCATAAACACGGCTTGTCACACGGCCAATAGGGTTTTCTAAGACCTGGTACTAGAATGACACCTTATGAAATTTTGAATGGTAGGATACCAAAGGTTCATTATTTTCATACATTTGGGTGTGTGTGTTATGTTCTAAATGATCGGGATTACTTAGCTAAATTTGACTCTAAAAGTGATAAGGCTATATTTCTTGGGTATGCTCGGGACGGTCGAGCATATAGGGTTTATAACCTTAGGTTAAAAACCATTCGTGAATCAATTAACGTTGTTTTTGATGATTTAGCAAGTGTTACGGGTGATGGAGTACGGGAATCTCCATTAATATTCTTTGGAAGAACTGGAGAATCAAAATCAAGTAAGTGATACCCAGTCTTTGGCCAAAGTGTTGCCAGCGATGGGATAGCATCTCCGGTATCACCCAAGACCAATCCGGCAAGCGATAAGGATGAACAGGTCGAGATGATGATCATGTGCATGAAGACTTGAGAAGGGATCCACGGGCTAGGATCAAAAGAGACCATCCTTCCTCTCAAATTATTGGAGAAGCTAGTGAAGGGGTACAAACAAGGAACAAAGGACATTTTAGTGACCGTGAAATGGCAAGGTATGTGTGTATGTCCACCACATACCACAAGGTAAAATATTCTGTTTTGTTTCTTCTTTAGAACCCAAAAATATTTACGAAGCTTTAAAAGATAATTTTTGGATACAAGCCATGCAAGAGGAACTTGACCAATTTGCTCGTAATGAAGTTTGGTGTTTAGTACCACGTCCTAGTAATACAAATGTTATTGGTACTAAATGGATTTTCAAAAACAAATCGGATGAGCAAGGAAATATTGTTAGGAACAAAGCTCGTCTCGTAGCACAAGGTTACACCCAAATTGAAGGTGTTGACTTTGATGAGACCTTTGCTCCGTTGCTAGAATAGAATCCATAAGACTCCTCTTGGCTATAGCTTGTTTTCTAAAAATTACTTTGTTTCAAATGGATGTTAAAGCCGCCTTTTTAAATGGTTATTTAAAAGAAGAAGTTTTTGTTGAACAACCAAAAGGATTTGAAGATCCTAATCTACCAAACCATGTATATAGACTTGATAAAGCTTTATATGGCTTGAAACAAGCTCCACGTGCATGGTATGGTCGCTTAACCTCTTTCTTACTTGAATATGGATTCACAAGAGGTGAAGCGAGATAGGACCTTATTTATCCTAAGGCATGGCAAAGAAATAGTCATTGTTCAAATCTATGTTGATGACATAGTCTATGGCTCTACTTCTCAAACGTGTTTAAAAGATTTTGTAGAGGCTATGACATCAACATTTGAAATGAGCATGATTGGAGAGTTAACATTCTTTCTAGGCTTGCGGGTGAAACAATCAAATGAAGGAATATTCATTTCACAAAGCAAGTATGCAAAGAGCCTAGTAAAAAGGTTTGGGTTGGAAGGAGCAAAAAGTTCAAAAATCCCCATGTGTTCTTCTCTCAAACTTGGTAGAGATCAAGTAGGTGAGGATGTTGATCCTACTCTTTATCGTTCAATGATAGGTAGCCTTCTCTATCTCACTTCTAGTCGTCCCGATATCATGTTCGGCGTGTGTGTTTGTGCACGTTATCAAGCCAATCCTAAAGTCTCTCACCTTAATTGTCAAAAAGATTATTAAATATGTTTCGGGAACAAGTGAATTAGGGATTTGATTTAGTAAGAATACTAATACCAATTTGGTAGGCTTTAGTGACTCGGATTTTGTGGGATATGGATGATAGGAAGAGTACTAGTGGGGGTGTTTTTACTTGGGCAACAATTTAGTCTCATGGTATAGTCGTAAACAAAATTGTGTTTCTCTCTCCACGGTGAGTGCGAGTATGTGGCGGTTTGGTAGTTGTTGTTCACAACTTATTTGGCTAAAACATATGTTAGATGACTATGGCCTAGAGAGTAATTCTTTGACTATGTCTTGTGATAACTTTGAGTGCTATCAACATTTCAAAAAACCCAGTTCAACATTCCCGTACCAAACACATTGACATACGTCATCATTTTCTTAGAGATATGGTAGATAAAGGCCTAATTAATATTGATCATATTGATACTAAGTATCAAGCGGTGACATCTTTACGAAGGCCTTAGACCACGAGAGATTTTCTAGTTTGAAAAGATCTCTTGGTCTTTGTAATCTACGAGTACGTTCGTCTGTGCTACCCCGGGTGATGTTATCACTTAGGGTAACACTTGTATATTAGTGTATTTTTTCTTCTTTCTTTGCTTATTTACTTAAAAAAAAAAAAAAAAAAAAAAATACTTTATTATTTGTTTAAATCTAGCTAGCTTAGTTCTAGCGTGGCACATCTTGACCTTTTGTTATGGTAGGTTATTATTTAGGTTAGCACGTCGATATCATTCCCTTCATATGCTTAAAGTGACAAAGTCACTAATATTTTCTTTTTGATAAATAAAAGACAAAGGCATTTATCCATACTATTCTCTCGAGCTCGGGGCACGGTGTTCGCTGCAACGATGTACTCTTGCCAATGAGAAGGTATGAGGTGATTTATGCTAAGTATTAGGGACATGGAGTTCGCTACTACGGTGTACCCTACTTGAAAGGCATAGATCACTTGGTCTCTACACTTGAAATATAACTTGAAGCACGGAGCTCGTTACTACGATGCTTTCTTGTTTAAAGAAGTGTATTGAGACGTGTTTAACAAGCAATGTACTTAAAAAATTATATATAGGCATATAATGCCTAAAGTGCATGAAAAATGCTCAGCTTGTTATGCTTGAAATGCTTGAAAATGAAAATATTTATCAAGGGGTTTTATATCATATGTGTTATCCTACGTGTTACCATCATTGCCTTAACACATTAGTGTGTGCTATATTAGTTTTTTTATTTTTTTCGAAATATTGTTGATTAATTTCTCAAAATCTGAAAGTCTTTTTAATTAAAGAGTTTACGATTTTGAAAACGTCTTCAACAAGTTTCCTTTATTTTTGGTAAACTTAATTAAGTAACTAACCCTTATTTATTTAATTTGTGCATATAATGTTTTGGGCTTAGTTACAAATTATTTAGTTTACTTATTTTTTGTTTTTACGTTTTTACTTAAAAAAAAAAAAATTTATTTATATTTATTTTATTGTGGCAACCGTGTTGTTTCACTTTAAATAGAGGTTAAGGTTTTTGAAAAGGGAGTGGTTAGGGTTTATTTCGGTTTTTGTGGATAGGGATTAATGGAGAGTATTAATAGGGATAGATTAGATAGATGTCTAATCAATTTAAAATCTTGTTCCCTATCTAATCTCTCACTCTCCTCCTTTCACTCAACCTCCTCCGTTTCTCTCTCTTTCCGTTACCTTCTCTCTCTCTAAAACCCTCGGTGCAACGTCTTCGTCCCTTGCTCATCCTAGGTCAAAATTACGTCCCAAAAATTCACACAAATCTCCATGGCATCTCCATCCAAAGCTAGTACCGAACCCTCCCACACGGACCAAATGGACATCTCACCTAGCATTGCTCCTTCCGTGGCATCTCGCGTGGCCATGGAAACTTCCCCAATGATCACTCCAAGCTCTTCTCCACCAACAATGGCGATTGTTCCTACCTCTGGCCCCAATGCCTCATTTGATCAAGGCATTCCTAAGGTGACTCTCATCCCTACCGAGCCAAAAAGGAAGAGGAAAGCCCCAACTGCCAAGCTGTCTCCCCAAATCGCAAAAAGGAGGTCTTCCAACCGCATTAGATCAATCAGGTCCAAGGCAACTTCAAATACCTCCCTTGATCCAGTTGAAGTCTCAGAAAGCTCTATTGATGTGTCCTCACCCCATGTGAGTGACGAGAACTTTGAAGCAAACAAGGAAAAGGAGCCTTCTGTGGACTCATTTGATGCTTGGGTAGATGGTGATGAAGAGGAGTCTCTCTGATTTTCAGAAAAGAAGGCCAAGGGCAAGCGTGAGTGCTACCAGAAGTGCTAGCAAGAAGAGGATATCATCCGAGGTAACACTTGCCCCCTCTTCTGTTCCTAAACATTCCTCTAGTGATAATTACGGTGATGAGGTTACTCAAAGCGAAGAGGATAAAGCTTTTCCAAAACCTTTTCTTACTTTGGAGTATTATAAAAAGGAAAATATGGAACTTTGGTTGAATAGTCTAAGTAAGAGGATTTTAAAAGAGAAGCACATTGATGAGGGTCGGTTGGAAAAGGAAGGAGTGGTTCGGTTTTTAGAGGACAGGAATTTTATTAATGCTAATAATCATGCATCATTTTTGTTGAGAGTGTTATTCGCAATTTCTTTGCCAATTTGCATGCTCATTTGGATGATGAAGGGTCTGCTAAATATGGAAAAGTGTTTGTTAGGGAAGAGTCTATTCTTTTACTCACCTTACGATTAACAAAGTTTTAGGCCTCCCTAATGTAGATGATGAGAGCATTAGGGTCAATAGAGATGAAATGGTAAAATTGCTCACTCACAACAAAGCTGAGTCTTGGCCTTTGAAAGAGAAACTTCATGCTTCTAGATTATCTTCTCTCTATTCGTACTACACAAAGCTGTGCATCTTCAATTGGCTTCCTACAACTAATGAACCTATTGTGACTTTGGAGCATGCGAATGTGTTGTATAGATTGGGTAAAAATTTAAGGATTAACTTTGGAAGATTAGTGTTTAAACACTTAGCTTCAGGGGGTAGAAAAAAGGAAGTGAACATTAGCTTTTTCCCTATCCTTCTCTAATCTTCAAAGTTTTGGTATTTCAATCCTTGCCCATTGAAGCCTACGATGTTTTTACCACTGAACCCGAGTACTATACCATTGATCAACAAGCGAAAAAGGGTAAAAGGTATACTAAAGATCTTCCTTGGAACAAATCGATGAAACAACCCCTGCTCCTCCCAGTGCTATCTCACGTGATACCCCAAGTGCTTCCCAGGTGTTGCCCCTCATACTTTTGCAGGAACCGATGCTGCAAGTATTCCGCACAACATGATGAATCTTTTGGGCAACTCTGGACCATGAATCCCAAAGGCTACAGTTCTCAACTTCCTGCACAAACAGTCAAGTGCAATAGGAGAACTTGCTGAGGGATGGGCTAAGCTTAAGCAGGTAACAGATGCTTTTATTGATGAAATTTCTTCCCAAACAGGGGGAGGATCTGCTGCTGCTGGAACTTCTGGAGCTGGTGCTACTGCAGGTGCTACCACCAGTGCTGGCCCAAGTGATGGTGGAAGTGATAGGGAAGGAGATCAGGAGGAAGGAGAGGAAGAAGAGGAGTTTGAAGAAGAAGAAAGCTGAACCTTAAGGTTGATAAACCTGAAGGTTTATGTTGCCGCTATCATATGGGTGACTATTTTTGTGGTGGTCCTACAAACAATGTTTTTATTTTGGTGATGTGGTGGTTCCTTAAACAATTTACTTTTATTTTGTTTATATTTGCTAAAACACTTTAGTGGTTTGTTAAATAACTTAATCTGCTAGGATGTTTTTTGCTAATTTTGGATGATATTTTGCTACAATGGTTATGGTTTTTAATGGTTACTTAGTTTATTTCGAAAACTTTTTAAAGTTTGAAATAAATTAGTTTATTATGATAAATCATTGTTTAGGATTAGCTCCTTGATTAAGGGGGAGTTAATTTTTGTGGAGATATTATTCTATGGTCTATGCTCTGTACATTTGTATATAGACTTATCCTACGGGACGTGACACATTAAGTTTGGAAAGAAATATCCAACTAAGGGGAGATTGTTAGTGTAATCTGCAGGTGATATCGTAGATGATTTCCCAAGTGATATCACAGATGATTTCTGGACTGAAAATTATATAGTTGTATATTTCTTGTTTGTTATTTAATGGACTAACGTGCTAATATGGTCTGTATAGTCTATGGTTTATGATTATATTTCAGGGTGCAATAGCATCAAAGAAGGAGCTAGACACATGTGGAAATTGGAAGAAATGAATTAATACATTTTATGTATTAATTCGTAATTTTGGCATTCAACAACAACATGTATGAGGACTTTGTCAAAGATTGTTGCTGAGTTATAGAAGAGGTACAAGGATGATAAAGCAAGGGAGTACAAAGCGTGGAAGCATGGCTTGAGGATTCAACAACTCGGTTGCTACAAAATAGGAAGTGGGAGCTAGAATTGTGGAAACAAATTAACCCACTCTCCCTACACTTCCTCCACGTGCAAGACCAGCCCCAAGGCTGTTATTGGAGTAGCCTTCAAGTATTTGAAGACTATAAATAAGCTTGGAAGGTTTATTTGAAGACATGCCAATTATTTCACATTCACACCTTCGAAAAGCTTAGAGATAGAGTTCTTTGTTTGGTTCTTTTTAATCCTTTCTCCCTTGTAATTTCGCACTTGATTACTTTGGTATCAAGGTGTGTGAAGGCTAGGATAGGATTCCGTTCTTTATCTCTTGTTCCATAGAGCTCAAAATAGATATAGCTATAGGGAACTTTCGGCTTTGTAACTTCATTCATAGTGATTATAAAGTCTTGCCTAAGAGGCACTCTCAAGTTATATTTATATAACTTGAGAAAAACAATTTTGGTGTTTTTATTCCGCTGCAAACTCTTTTACAAAATTGTTTTATTTTCGAAGTGTGTGTGTGTGCCATCCCAAGTGCTATCGTTGGTGCTGTTATCACCTTGGATATCACTTGTGATTCAAGCCGTGACAATTTCAGTAACAATTCATTGAATCCCCGCCAAAAGATTCATAAGAATATTGGTTTTTCTTGTATTGTTCTTAAGTTCAAAATGGGTTCCTAATTAATCTATGAACGGGCCAAGGGAATAGATTAATTGGGAACACTTGATTGCAAATCACCCGCCGAAGTGTCCCAATCATAATTTCGTAAGAACAAAACCCCAAGTATACTTTGATTGATGAACAATGAAACTTGAGCATAATTGTGAAGCCAATTCCGGGAATTTCGCCTTATTATTGAAACTTCATTTTATAACAAATTTTAGTTAATTTTGTGAAAGCATTATTTTTGAAAACAACAAATTCTTCACTTTATAAAAATCTTTTTAATAGCAATAATTTTACACACTTTAAATTCGTGTCTCGGTGGTTCGACCCTACTTACCCTATCTACAAATCAATTGTAGGTAGTTTGAGTTGGAATTTACTTTTGACGTTTCGACAGTCGTCAAAATTTGGCGCCGTTGCCGGGGAACGCGTTTAATTTAAAGTGATTTAATTATTTGCTATTGTGAATAGTATTTTGTATATATATATATATATATATATATATATATATATATATATTTGTTTTGTTTTAACTTGGTGTTGCAGATTTGATTGTTTGGTCGTAGGTCTCTACAACCAGATTTGTTACCAATTGACCACAACATTCTTCGCATCAACAAGAGAAAGCAACCGGAACCAAGTGATACAGAAAGTGAGTCGGTTTATTCTGAACAATCTGAGAATACCGATTCGGAAGAGGAAATAAAAATGGCGGAACCACAAATGATGGGTGATTTTGCTCGTCCGGTAATTGAACCGTCACCATCGTGCATCGTGCTCCCACAAGCAGCAAGGAACTATGAGTTGAAGAACCTTCATTTCAACATGCTCCCTTCATTCCATGGGATGGCATCGGAGGTCCCAATAACTTTTATGAGAGATTTCTATAGCACAGTGCAAGGTTTTCCGTTGGGGCAACTATCCGAGGAGCAATTGAGAATGAGGTGCTTTGCTTATACGTTGAAGGATGCTGCCAAGACATGGTTTATGGCACTTGCTCCTGCCTCTCTAAACACTTGGACGGATGTTTACAACAAGTTCATGGCAAAGTTCTACTCTCATCAAAAGACATCCGATTTGAGGTCCAAGATAATGTCTTTTAATCAAGAGCCAGGTGAAGCTTTTCATGAAGCTTGGGATAGATTCAAGATGTTGTTGGTCTAATGTCCTCATCACGGGTTTCCTTTAGCCCTCTTAAATCAAGCTTTCTATGATGGGTTGACTCAACAAGGTCAAGCACAAGTGGATAATGCAGCAGGGGGTGCTATGGGTGAGAAAACCGCGGATGAAACAAAAGCCTTATATGAGAGACTTGGCATGAATTCACAGCAGAAAAGTGTGAGAGGAGGAAGAAAAGGTGTTTATGAAGTCGAGTCCAATGATGTGTTAGCACAACAAGTTTCGGCATTGACTACACAAATGAAGAACTTCATGGGGATGATGACGGCTCAAAACCAAGGTCAAAACCAAGGTCGAAGTCAAGGAGAGGGTAGTTCGGGCACAAGTTGTGTAATTTGTAATTTGAATACCCATGATATTATGGGGTGCCCATTGCGAGATCAATTTCCGGAATTCCTTGAGCAAGCCAATGCAATGAATGCTTTCCAACCAAGAGTGCGAAATGATCCGTTTTCCAACTCTTACAATCCGGGTTGGAGGAATCATTCAAATTTCTCATGGGGAGGAAATCAAGGACAAAGTCAGTTTCAGCAACAATACCAACCACAGATGCCACAGCCACAGCAACAAGGGCCTGCAAGGCCAAGTGTGGAGGAAACATTGCAGAAGTTTATCCAGGCCTCGCAACAGAATCAGGTGGTCATGGACCAAAGAATGGGGAACCAAGAAGCTTCCATGAAAAAGCTTGAAAATCAGATTGGTCAAATTGCCGAGGCACTCAAAAAGCACAATTCGGGAACACTTCCAAGTCAACCGGAACAAGCAAAGGCCGTCACCCTGAGGAGTGGTAAGACTCTTCAGGAGGTACATTCTTCTCCTTCTCTTTTAAATGATAATAATTTGCATGAGAATGAAGTTGTGGCCAAGGAACGAGTTGAAGTGACTCCCGAGGAGAAACTTACAACTCCTCCCCTTAAGCCATTTGTTCCTCCTGTCCCTTTTCCTGGTAGATTGGTCAAGAATAAGGTCGAAACACAATTTAAAGAATTGTATGACATGCTTTCTAAGGTGAATGTAAATTTACCTTTGCTCAATGTGATTAATAATATTCCTTCATATGCTAAATTTTTCAAGGAATTGAGCACAAATAAAAGAAAGTATGCTCCGAATGAAAAAATTGTGGTTTCGGACCAAGTTAGTGCTGTATTTGAAAAAGATTTGCCTCCTAAGCTTAAAGACCCCAGTAGTTTTAATGTTATGATTTCTTTGGGGGACTCTAAGAAAGTGAGGGCAATGTTAAATTTAGGAGCTAGCATTAACTTGATGCCATACTCTTTGTTTGTTGAGCTTGGGTTGAGTGAACTAAAACCTACTACTATGACCTTGCAACTTGCGGACCGTTCGGTCAAATATCCCAAGGGAGTAGTAGAAGATGTTTTAGTTCAAATTGATAAATTGATTATCCCGATTGACTTTGTGGTTCTTGATATGGAGAGAGAGGCTAGTTGTGTGAATGATGTCCCTATTTTGTTGGGGAGACCTTTTATGGCTACCGCAAATGCGGTAATTAATGTGAAAGATGGAAGTTTGTCCTTGACTGTCATGGATGAAATTGTTAACTTCTCCATCTTTGATTCCATGAAAAAGCCATATGAGGTCAATGAATGTCTCTTTTGTGATATTGCTGAAAATTCTTTGTTACTTGAGCCTGATGTTGAGAGCTCTCTTGTTTCTAAGTTTGTGGATGAGTTAGTTATTGAAGGTGTTTTTGATAAAAATGAGGCGAGGGCCATTCTTGCTGAGATGGATGTTATGGAAGAAATTACTGAAAAGGTTCCTTTGGAATCTTTAGGTAATTTTAATCCTAAGCATTTACCATCTATTGTCTCTCCTCTCGAGTTAGATCTTAAACAACTTCCATCTAGCTTAAAGTATGCTTTTCTTGGTAGAAATGATTCTTTGCCTGTTATTATTGCTTCGGATTTAACAGAGTTGCAGGAAAGAAGGTTGCTTGATGTGTTGAAGAGACATAAATCCGCACTTGGTTGGAGCATTACTGACATAAAGGGAATTAGTCCAACCATGTGCATGCACAGAATCCATATGGAGGAGGATGCCAAGCCAGTTCGGCAGAATCAAAGAAGGATGAATCCTCATATGCTTGAGGCGGTAAGAAAAGAAGTCCTGAAACTGTTGGATGCAGGTATTATCTATCCTATCTCTGATAGTAAGTGGGTAAGTCCTGTTCATGTTGTTGCTAAGAAGTCAGGAATTACTGTTGTTAAGAATGAGGATAACGAGCTTTTGCCTACTAGAATGGTCACTGGTCAACGCATGGTTATCTATTACCGAAAACTTAATGCTGCGACTAGAAAGGATCACATTCCTTTGCCATTTATTGACCAAATTCTAGAAAGGCTGGCTGGGATGGAATATTACTGTTTCTTAGATGGTTTTTCAGGATATAATCAGATTCCCATTGCACCAGAGGATCAGGAAAAGACCACATTCACATGCCCTTTCGGAACATTTGCATATCGAAGGATGCCCTTCGGCTTATGCAATGCTCCTGCTACATTCCAAAGGTGCATGATGTCGATCTTTTCTGAGATGATTGGCAGGTTTGTTGAGGTGTTTATGGATGATTTTTCTTTGTATGGTGATTCGTTTGATGCATGCTTAAATAATTTGACTTTGGTTCTTAAAAGATGCTGTGATGCCAATTTAACTTTAAGTTGGGAAAAGAGTCATTTTATGGTCAAGCATGGAATTGTGTTGGGTCATGTGGTGTCAAGAAAAGGGATTGAAGTTGACAAGGCAAAAATTGAATTAATATCTAAATTGTCTCCGCCAACAAATGTTAAAGGAATTCGTAGCTTTCTTGGTCATGCGGGTTTTTATCGGCGTTTTATAAAAGATTTTTCGAAAATTTGTAAGCCGTTAACAAACTTGCTTGCTAAAGAGACGAAATTTGTTTTTGACCAAGAATGTCTCAATTCTTTTAATTTGTTGAAGGAAAAATTGACTTCAGCCCCTATTCTTGTGGGTCCGGATTGGACTTAACCATTTGAGATAATGTGTGATGCATCCGATATTGCGGTGGGTGCAGTTTTGGGTCAGAAAATTGATAAAAAGTCACATGTGATCCAATATGCAAGTAGAATGTTAAATGATGCTCAATTGAATTATACTACAACCGAGAAGGAATTCTTGGCTGTGGTATTTGCTTTAGAAATATTTCGTTCTTACTTGCTAGGATCTAAGGTGATTGTTTATTCGGACCATGTTGCATTGCGTTATTTGCTTTCTAAACAAGATGCTAAGCCTAGATTGTTAAGATGGATGTTGCTTTTACAAGAATTTGATATTTCCATCAAAGACAAAAAGGGTTGTGAAAATGTTGTGGCGGATCACTTGTCTAGACTTGAAAAGGGGTGTGTGAGTGAAATTCCCTTGAATGAAAATTTTCCTGATGAGCAGTTGATGGTTGTAAAGGATAGTGAGCCTTGGTATGCCGACATTGTAAATTTTTTGGCTACGGGGGTTCTAAATCCAGATTTTTCAAGTCAAGAAAAGAAAAGATTTTTGTCAATGGTTAAGCAATATTATTGGGATGACCCATATTTGTTTAAACATGGTCCCGATATGGTTATTCGTAGATGCATTCATGAAAATGAGCAACAAAATGTTCTTTCTTTTTGTCATGAATTGCATTGTGGAGGTCATTTTAGTGGTAAGAAAACGGCTCAAAAAGTGTTGCAATCAGGTTTCTTTTGGCCAAGTCTTTTTAAAGATGCATACATTTTTAGTAAAAGTTGTGACAGGTGCCAAAGAACCGGTAACATTGGTAAGCGAAATGAAATGCCTCTTACGAGTAATTTGGTTGTGGATTTGTTTGATGTATGGGGCATAGATTTTATGGGTCCTTTTTTTGTTTCATGTGGTTTTGAGTATATTTTAGTATCGGTGGATTATGTGTCAAAGTGGGTGGAAGCAATTCCTACCCGGACTAACGATGCTAATATTGTTGTCAAGTTTGTCAAGGATGTGATTTTTAGCAGGTTTGGCGTTCCTAGGGCGATTATAAGTGATGGTGGTTCTCACTTTTGCAACAAAATTTTTGGAGCACTCATGAAAAAGTATGGGGTGAAGCACAAAGTTGCAACCGCGTATCATCGCCAAACTTCAGGGCAAGTGGAAGTGAGTAATAAGCAAATCAAGGCCATTCTTGAGAAGACGGTGAAGCCTAACAGAAAGGATTGGGCCTTACGGTTGAATGATTCATTGTGGGCGTACCGCACCGCCTACAAAACTCCAATTGGAATGAGTCCATACCTGCTAGTCTTTGGGAAAGCTTGTCATTTGCCGGTGGAGTTAGAGCACAAAGCATATTGGGCAATCAAGGAGTTGAATATGGATTTGAAACTAGCCGGTGAACAACGATTACTTCATTTAAATGAGCTTGAGGAACATCGGTTGGAAGCTTATGAGAATTCACGGTTGTACAAGGAGAGAACCAAAATGTACCATGACCGGAAAATTATGCATAAGGAAATCATTCCGGGAAGCAAGGTGTTACTGTTCAATTCAAGGTTGAAGCTTTTCCCGGGAAAGTTACGTTCGCGGTGGGATGGTCCGTTTGAGGTTGTGAATGTGTTTTCTCATGGAGCGGTGGAGCTAATGAATTTGGTTACCAAGAACAAGTTCAAGGTTAATGGACAACGAGTGAAGCCATATTTTGAGGGAGTTTCAGGATTAAGGGATGTTGAATGGGTCGAGTTGAAGGATCCATAATCGGAGAGAAGGTCATTTCGTCGAGCTAACGACGTTAAACAAAAGCGCTACTTGGGAGGCAACCCAAGGTGAGTATTCTCATTGGTAGTCCTTTAAAGTTAATTGTTCCTTTGTTTTCATCACTTTGAGGACAAAGTAATAATTAAGTTTGGGGGTGTAAAGTTTCTTAGCTTAGATTTCATTGTTTTCATTTAAATGTTTTAAATTAAAAAAAAAGAAGAAAAAAAAAATTAGTGGTACAGTGCTATTTTACTTGGTTTTGTTGGTGATGTGTAGGAGAAGTTGATCTGAGCATTTCATGGCCTACCCATGAAAATTAACATGGCCATGAAGTTATTTTGGTAGTAAAAGGTGCAAGTTAATCTGCGCAAACCATGGGCAGGCCATGGTTTGATCCATGGCCATGGACAACAAAGGGGTGAAAAATTCAGCATTGTCATCAGCATTGTCCATGGGCAGGCCATGGTTTGATCCATGGCCATGATTGAAGATTTAGTAAAAAAAATAAAAAATAAATAAATAAATTTTTTGAAACGGCTCCTTCCTTCAATTCCCCATTCCTCCTCTGCCATTGATGTCCGCCGCTCCCACTCTCCTACTTCCCGTTGCCAGCGCTATTCCAGTTCTCTTCTCCATTGCCATTACCATCCCAAAACCCTTCTTCTTCCCCAATCCAAGCCCTAACTTTCTCCTAACCAGCCGCTCCCTCTCATCACTCTAATCAGACGTTTCCAGCTCCCTCATCCTTCGCCTCTCCTCCTCCCTATTCTCTCCCCATTCTGGTTCGCCTCTTCCCCTCTCCTAAACCAAGCCGAATTCCAGCGGAAACCCAAACTTTAATCCACCAAAATCTTCCCTGAACCAGCCGTACCCACCTTCTCCAATTCCGGCCAAGCTAAATTCCGGTCAAACCCTTCTGCACTCATCCAATTCTCTTCCCGGTTCATTGCTCCTTCCTCCACCAATCCATCCCAAAACCTCCATTAGCTGCCGGAACCCACACCTTTCACCGTTTCCAGCGCCGTCCCCTACTCCCCGTTTCCCTTGGCAATACTTTCTCCAATCCATCCAGAAACCCTTTTCACCGGTCCCCTCTGCAACTAGAGCTCTCATAAACTGAAACCCAGATCCGACCTCCCCTGTCCAATTCCAATTTTGCAAAACCCTTCTCCATTGTTACACCAAGCTTCCGTTCTTTTCACAGATTCATCCCACTTCAAAGCTTTCAGTTAATCAAGAATTGTTGTTATTAAGTTGGAGATGGGACGGACTCGAGCCAGTGTGAAAAAGGGTGTGGAGTTGTCCAATGTTGCTAAAGAAAAGAATCCTTCCCTCAAATCAAAATCAAAGGTGACCCGAGGCTCGAAACGAAAGCGTCCGGACACTCGTTCAAAATCATAATCAAAGGTTATTCATGGTGAGTGTTCTCGCATTTCTAATGTTGATAATGAGTTTGGGATTGAGTTTCGTGATGAAATGCAAAAGATTCGATTTGAAAAGTTGGTTGGACGTAAAATTGTGAGTACCCGTTATGTAGATGATAGGGTGCTTTCTACATTGGGTTTGGTTGATGATTTTGCGTATTTGGTTGATAATGTGGGGTGGGCGTATTTTCTTTCTCTTAAATTTCCCACTTATGCAAGGTTAACTTTGGAATTTTTGAGTTCGGTTAAAGCGGAAGTGTTGGATGGGCCAGAAGAGGGGCGGATTACTTTCCGTCTTTTTAATAAAGAATTTAGTTTATCTCTTCTTGGGTTCAATGAAATTTTTTGTTTCCAAATGGTGGTAGGAGGAGAGTAAATGAGAGAGAGTTTGTGCAAAGTAGTTTTTGGTATAAAATTTCTAAAGAGGTTACTTATCATGCATCGAATTCGAAAGCCATGGCTATTGATAATCCTTGCTTTCGTTATATGCATAGAGTAATGGCAAGAACTTTGTTTGCACGGGGTGGAAGTGATGTTTCGGTTAGAAGAGATGAGTTGTATTTTTTATGGTGTATGGTCTCAAAAGAAAAAGTGGATGCAGGATCATATTTGGCAAGACAGTTTGAGAAAGTGGGGAAGGCAAAGAAGGGAGTGATAGCAATTGGTGGATTGATCACACTAATATCTATTCACTTGGGATTTCAAAGTGAGATAAAAAAGTTGTTGGCAGTGAAGGGTAGTGATCGATTGGATTTGCAGTCATGTATTCAAATAGGTATGATCACATCTGAAGAAGGGAAGTATTATTTGGGTTGTGATCTGTTGGCAACCCGTATTGTGCTTCCGGATAACAAGCGAAGGTGGGTTCGGGATGAGAGAAATTGGAAGGTGGAGGACCTTGGTTCCGAGTCCATTCCGGAGTCAATTCCGGTACCTCGTTTATGTTTGCCCCCACCACCGGTTAGTGGCGCTTCTGTGGAGGGTATGTTGGAGAGAGTTTTGTTGGAGTTGGAGTCTCAACGGGCATGCATGGAACAAATAAATGCAAATGTGGAGAAGTTGGATGCAAGGGTGAAGAATATTGCCCGTCATGCGGGTCTTTCGGCTGATTGAGGTTGTAAGTATTTCGTCCTTTTTATTTATATTTGTTTTTTTTATTCACATTAGGGACAATGTGCATATTAAGTTTGGGGGTGGGAAATGTATATATTTTGTGTTGGTGATGTATATATTTTGTGTTGGTGTTTTTTAGGTTAGTTTTAATTTAGTTTTTTTTATTAAAAAAAATGAAAAAAATGAAAAAAAAGTAATTAGCTATGTACTTTTCGTGTATAGTGTTTTGTTAACATTCTTGGTGTTTTCCGTAATTGCATGTGATCTTTTGTGACCGTTAAGGAGGATAATGGGGTGTGATAATATGTATATGCAAGTGTTGGTATATTTTTGATTAATTGTGCTACATTACTTAAGAGTTATGATTGTGTCTTAATTCTCTTAGTTGCAGTTTAGTGTTCTCTTGAAAATAATCTCTTTGTGGATAATTTTGGTTCTTTTTATAAAGTTTATAGTACACCATTATCTTTTAGGTTAATGAATTTGTTTATCAAATAGCAACATTAGGCAAATCATAAGATGAGTACTCCTTTGATGTGAATGGAACTCCCCCTTGTTGTTTTGAAAAAAAAAAAAGAAAAAATGAAAGGGGAATGAGAGCAATGGCAATTCAATTTATACTCGGTGAAACCTTCAGACGTGTAGATTAATTGGTTAGGAATTATTCTAGCTTAACCAGATTTCTGGGTATGCAGTAGCGTTATGGAGGAAGAGCTTTACCGCCGTGATGGTCCGTCCCAAGCTCGATACCGAAGTGGCTAACTCTCAAACCTTTAAATAAATATTCCTAAAGTAGCTCGGGGCACGGCGTTCGCTGCGACGTTGCTTCCTTGCCAAATCGGAGTATAAAGTGTTGCATATCTACCTGTATTAGGGGCATGGAGTTCGCTGCTATAGTGTTCCCTACTTGAACGGTAGAAGGTCTTAAAATGTGCTTAAATAATCAAGTTTGGAGGGGGGTGTAAGTGGTTGTTAAATTGAGAAAATTCATCGGAGTATTCATGCTTTGTTTTTAAAAAGTGTTGTTGTTTGATAGATAAAGTCAATAAAATAAAAGATAGTTGGTGTACTTAGCTTTATAACAATGGATCTTGGTTGAGAGTAAAGAGAGAGATGATAGTACATATAGAGATTTATGGTGCAATTATAATGGTTAAGTAAGATACTACAATTAATGGGAAATATATGGCTACTGGCCTAGTGGAAGGTATTATTCTGCGGTTGATTGTAATGTGTGATTTGTGCAATTGTGGAACATTCAAGAATGTGGGGACATAGTTAATTATCGGGTAGAGTAGTTTGTTTTTAGTTTTTGTGTTGAGTTAGTTTTATATTGTTTATAGTTTATTTTAGTGTTTGCTCGAGGACTAGCAAATGTTTAAGTTTGGGGGTATTTGATGAGTGAGTTTTACACTCATCCATTTAATACTTTATAAACTTATTCTTTGCTTGATCCTTGAGTTTTGTGTGTTTTAATGGGTGTTTTTAGTGTTCTTCTAGTTTTCAGGGGTTCAAATGAAGATTGAGAGAATTCGAAGCATTTTGTGCCACTTTGGATGTGCAGGGATCTAAGTGTAAATTTTGGAAGTTGAAAAAATGGTTCTCTAAAGTTTCGGGACAAAGTGAAAATATGGAAGCTCAAGGAATGTGCAACAGAATTTTTATAATGTCTAAAGTGCGGAAAAAAAATGACGTGGTAATTATGGGACGAACCGAATCAATGGGGGTACTAATTAAGCCAAGCTGAAGTGAAGTGAAGCAAAATTGGGGCCATGGTGGTTAAGAGTGGTCGGCCAAGGCGCAGGAAGGTTGGGCCAAGGAAGGATGGCAGGCAGTTTGGGCCGAAGGAAACAAGGCAATGGCGGCAATGCAATCAGTTGGGCCAAGCAGGAAGGACGTGGGCCTGGTTTGTTGGGCTTTTAATTAATTCACGGTGACTATTAACATTTTTTTTGGCTAGTAAGGAATATAGAATGGCATTGGCAGCTTAATGGCATTAAGAGCCGTGGGTATTTTAAAGGAGGATATTTAACAGCAGCCGTGGGAATTGGAGGACAATTATTATTTTTTTCAGATATTTTTTCAGTTTTTTTATGAACTTTTCCTCATCTTCTCCATAGCTTCTTCTTCAAATTGTTCTTGGTGTTCTTGATTTTAATGGATAGCTAAACAATTTAGTTCTTGAAATTGGAGGTAACAATTATGTTTTGAGTTTTACTTTTCATCAATATCATTGTATTACTTGGGATTATCAAGTAGTTTTTTAATTGAATTTTAGAATATTTATGCTGATCACATATTTGTTCTTGAATAATTTGGAATTTCAATTGTGAACCGCCAAATTCACAATTGAAATTAGACTTGGCTTGATAGTAACAATTCATTGAATCCCGGCCAAAAGATTCATAAGAATTGTGGTTTTTCTTGTATTGTTCTTAAGTTCTAAATGGGTTCCTAATTAATCTATGAACGGGCCAAGGGAATAGATTAATTGGGAACACTTGATTGCAAATCACCCGCCGAAGTGTCCCAATCATAATTTCGTAAGAACAAAACCCCAATTATACTTTGATTGATGAACAATGAAACTTGAGCATAATTGTGAAGCCAATTCCGGGAATTTCGCCTTATTATTGAAACTTCATTTTATAACAAATTTTAGTTAATTTTGCAAAAGCATTATTTTTGAAAACAACAAATTCTTCACTTTATAAAAATCTTTTTCATAGCAATAATTTTACACACTTTTGTTAGTACCCGGTCCGAAAAAAGGGAATGAAGTGCAATTCGGGAAAATCTGGGACTAAACTGGCATTTGGGAGCTTTTGGACCAAATGGAAATATTGGAAAATTCAGGGACTAAAATGGAAATATGGAAATTTTGGACGAATTTGATATATAAAAATTCCTGGGATTAAATGAAAAATAAAATCCCAAAGAGCAAAGTGCAAAAGAAGTCATTAAAGTGGTCAAAGTGCGACTGCAAAATAGCGGAACGAAACGAGTATTGATTATTACTAAAATAGGCTAAGCATTTCTAGGCCGGCTGGAGCAACAAGGGAGTTGGCCGGCCACTTCATGGTATGGCCTAGGACATTTGGGGCCAAGGTGAAGGCCAGTTGCCGGCTGATTGGGCCAAAGCATTATTGGGCCAAATTTGGCCGATCGACCCTAAGCCCAAACTTGGCCGATCGACCATTTATCAGCCGCCGCCAGAACCTAATTTCTAGCGCCGATCGGACCTTATTATTAGGGCCGATCGACCCTTTAATTTAAGGCCGATCGACCCTTCAGCTGGCCCAGCCCAGGTACCGAAGCACTATAAATAAGTGTGCCCGGCTCCCATTCTAAACACAAAATTCACTCGGGAGAAACGAGACTACTCTTGTTTTACCCACAGTTCTTCCTACTCTCTCCGAATCGCCCTAGATTCGACCCCAAAGTCTTGCTACAATTGGTAAGACTCTTTTTAATATTTTTGTTCTCTATTATTATTGTCATATTATATTCGCATGTTTATTATATTTTAATTGTTCCGTTATGCTCGATTTAGGACTGTTTTAATATATTTAAATATGCTATAGCCGAGGATGATCTAAGGTTTCGCCCTAGAAACCCAATGGATCTAGGAACTATTTCTTACTTTCCACCTTAGTTATAATTGTCCCATGATCAACAATCCCCCAAGGATGAACGTTGATTAGTGCACCTTCCGAGGGCCTAAATCAAAGGTTCTAGGGTGTGATCATCAATTAATTCTTTCTCTCCCCTCCTCCTTATGCATGATCCCGTTTCTTCTATCTATTCCTGTAAACACCGCACACAACCAACACCCCCATATGCTAGAAAGACCGATCCGTCGGGCAATAGGAGTGATAGCGTTTCTTCTTCTGTTGTAACTTGACCCCCGAACCCAATTAACCGTTTAGCCTTTTTTCAAAGCTTTGGGCTATATCAAAGTGGTGTGGCGACTCTCAAAATTAAATTAATATTTTAATATGGTTTAAAAGCGAGTGTCACTAAATGAATATCCCATTTCGATTCGACGTTATATGATTAATTATTTTAAACCTCCGAATGCGCGTTGCATCGGGACGGGGTATTCACAACTTTAAATTCGTGTCTCGGTGGTTCGACCCTACTTACCCTATCTACAAATCAATTGTAGGTAGTTTGAGTTGGAATTTACTTTTGACGTTTCGACAGTCGTCAAATGGCACCAAGAGCTTCTCCTGGACACCTAATGCTCCGAAGCATTCCTCCGGTTGAAGGAGTACTTGGGTTCCCCTCCCTTGCTTAGCAGTCCGATTACGGGTGAGATGCTATATGTCTTCCTAGCTGCCACCGATCATTCAGTCACAGTTGTTCTTGTTCGAAATGATGAAGGAACACATAAGCCAGTCTACTATGTATCTAAGGCATTGTCAGATGTGGAGAGCAGATATTTCAACGTAGAAAAGATAGCGTACGCGCTAGTTATTGCCCCAAGGAAACTACGTGCCTACTTTTCTGCGCATCCCATCACTTTGTACACCAATGAACCATTGAAGAAGTTCCTGCACAAGTTGGATGGCTCCGGACGTCTCCTGAATTGGTCTATAGCTCTTATTGAGTTTGATATCACTTACCAACCAAGGAAGACCCTCTTGGCACAGCCCTTGGTTGACTTTATGGTTGAGACTGCCTTCATGGGTGAACATGTCCCCACTTCCGGCAAGCAGAACACTTCGGAAGAAGAAGAGTCTCCCATCGAACTCCCGTCCAACTGTTGGGTCTCATACACAGATGGATCGGCTACAAAGGAAAGAAGCGGAGCTGGAGTTGTACTAGCAAGTCCGGGAGGAGAGTACACCATGCAAGACATTATTCGATTCAAGTTCCCTACCTCCAACAACCAAGCTGAATATGAGGCTCTGATATTTGGTATCGAGTTGGCTTCCTTCTACGGAGCAACTAAGGTGGCGGCATTCTGTGACTCCCAACTTGTTGTCAAGCAAGTAAAGGGAGAGTATAACACCCAAAATCCCACCCTTACCAAATATAGAGACCTTGTCCTAGACATGACGAAGAAGATGGAATTTTTGAGATCAAGCAAATAGGCAGGGAGAACAACCAAATCGCTGACGATCTATCTAAACTAGCGACTATGGATGTGTCTGAGTCTAACTCCATTCCATACGTTGTTTTTGCTGAGGAACCTGTGTATGAGAGACTACAAATTATGCTCAAAGATGGAGAGGAGAGATGCTGGATCGATGACTACATAGACTGCATCGAGAAGAGCCAACTCCCAGAAGATGAAGCACAAGCCAAACTTATCAAGAAGAGGTCACCAAGGTTCGTTGTGATGAACATAGTCCTCTACCGAAGATCATTCACTAAGCCCCTGCTGAGGTGTGTCTATGGTGGAAAAAATTCCACTGTGTAATAAAAATACCTTGCAAGTTTACAAGTCACCGAAGTAGCAATGTACAATAGTAAGGGTCGAACCACAGAGACTTGTGTGATTTAACAAGTAAATTTAATTAATGCTAAAAGTAACAAAATGGGGTTTTTGATTTGGATTTATTACCTAAAATATTAAAACAAGAAATTAAACTATTTAATTGAAGAGAACAAGAAAGCAATAAACTAGGATTTAATCAGATCAAAGGAATTCACGGATTGGATTTCATAATTGCATCCCCACTATGCTAATGATTTTGATAAGAAAAATAACAATCTCATTCAAAGACTCTTTCACTTGGTTAAGGGTTGGGACGTTTGGTGTGCGGATTGCAACCCCAATATTTCTATCTTGTTATCAATTCCGGTAGGTCAAAATAACATTCAAGAAACTCATTAAGTCCTTAATAAACATATGAATCTAAGTTGTATTGTATTCCGGTAGGTCAACAATCCAACCTAATTGATGAATTAAGGTGCTTTAAATAAACTGTCCACGGTAGTGCAACAGTCTAAAACGAATAAAATAGTGATAATTAATTCATCAAACAAGAATGAGAGAGTTTGGAAGAATTCAAACTTGAATTAGCATAGAGGTTCCACAATTACTACATCCAATCCATGAAAAGGAAATTTAGCTACTCATATTCATGGTCACAATCACAAAGTATGAATAATTACAATGCATCAAACCTGGAAAAAGAGCAAAAACCTTCAAAATCCGAAATCCTTCAATCCTTCAAAAACCTAGGCAAGAATAATAATAACAAAAGTACCTAATAATAATAATAGTAGGAATATATATAGTCCCTAATGCAGTCCTTCATAAACTAGGAAAAAGATTTAAGAAAATCGATCAAAATCTGCTCCAATATCCGTGCTGACGTCACTAAACGCGTTCTGGCACGAGTCGTGCTAATTAGCACGAGTCGTGCCCTTCAGTCCAAGTCGTGCAAACGAGTCGTACTAGACCCCTCCATTCATTCTGAGCAGCTATGCTGTAGGTGTGCATGAACCCCACTAGTGAGAACGAGTCGTACCACTGGTGCCCACTCGTTCTGAGTAGCTAGTTGGAATTGGCTTGACTCCATTCGTTCCCAAGTCGTTTTCTGGCCTTCTTCAGTCGTGCTCCACTCGTGCCAAATGCAGAATTGCCCCATTTTGACTCAGCTTTGACCTGGCCTTCATCCTTTGACCGTGTTTGACCCCGAGCTCGAACCTCGACCAATTTGCTGCCCTTTTTCCACTGACAAGTAACTAGCACGCTCCAAGAGATTTCACAACCAATTACAAATAAAAAACCAAAAATACCCTCAAAGATCATTGTTTTCTCACACAACCTCACATAACAAAATGTCACTCAAATACATCAAAACTAAAACTAAATACATCAAAAATCATTGTAAAGTATTCGGAAACATAGGCAAAATAATATGTATAAAATCCACTCATCAAATTCCCCCACACATAGACCATTACTCGTCCCTGAGTAATATCCTAACTTCAATCTAAAATTGGTCTAAAACAGATGTGTGGAAGAAAATGATACCTAGCTCCTCTAACCACCAACACAAGTCAATCAAAATGATATCGGAGTGTACAAAACTCTGTCTCCATACGACTCCCCAAAGAAATATCAATGGCCCTAGCTTGACATCAAACTCCATAATAAAATGATCGTCCAAACTAGGGCCCTCACAATGATAGTGGGGGGAAACTACAATGTCCTAAATTTTCCCCCATACTCGCTCACACTACACAATGTACACCCTCAGTCAAAAGTTAATGTTAAGAAAAGAGAGTGCTCAACAAAAACTTACCTCGTGCCATTCTCCAACCCCCCTTATTACTCCAAGGTGCACGAGGATTTCTATCCTAACGCCTCTACCACGAACCTCCATCAACCAAGATGATCCTACCCGAACTCCTAACTCCCCCTTATGTCTCCACACCGGTGAATAAAGGATATTATCACTCAAATTCTCACCTTTTGCCTAAGTGCCCTTTCGAGTTTTCACTTAGCCACTCTATATTTTTTATATATTTTTTTTTTTTTTTTTTTTTCATCATTTTTTTTTTTTTTAGCATATACATACAATACAAGGCACCGCCCTTCCCCCACACTTAAACCACACAGTGTCCTCAATGTGTGCACAATAATAAATAACTAGGACAGTTTAAATGTAACAAGGGAAAGGGATCAGAAAAGGTACCCTCAATATCTCGGGCCGAAGCCCCCATCTGGAAACTGGGCCTCACGGGCCGCCTGCCGCTGCCTCCTCCTATCAGCTCTCCTTATCATCTCCTGAAAGTGCTCGTCTGGGACCGGCTCAAAGTGTCTGGGCTCAGGCTGCTGCATCCAAAGCTGCTGCTGAAATACCATTCTATTCGTAGTATCCAGTCTGTCCTCCAACGCCTCCAATCTGTCATCCTGCACATCCCAACGCCTATCCACATAATCAAATCGAGTGCGCCACATCAAGTTCTGCATCTCCCGAGCCTCACACTCCTCTCTATATCTTCTCTCTCTCTCTCCTCCGCATCTCTCTGGTATTGAGCATCCAAATATGCTCTCATATCACCCCAATAATCAAAAGCTCCAGCCCTACTCGACTGATCCTGACCTGCATATCCTGCATAGCCTCCACTGGTCCCAGCCTGAAACTGCTCCCTCATCAGATGGTCATCACCACCCTGCTGCTCATCATCCTACTGCTCTTGCTGCTGCTCTTCTTCATCATCACTCACCCTCTCACCCATGTCTCTCCTCATATCTCTCAATGTCATGTCTGCAACAAAAGGCATCCTCCAATCTCTAGCATATGGGCCAGCAGGAAATACCACTCCTGGTGCACACCTGAAGCTCCTATCACCGCCATAAGTAAAAGTCAATGCCTCATTCTGCCCAGAGATCCGCTCGAAAGTGTCATATCGGTATAGAAAGAACCGATCATAAAATAGAGGCCCCTCCGCGTTGCCTACCGATCGCGGGTGATTACGAACAAAGTTCTCCACTAACAACGTCACCATACCACCCACTGGGATGTTCCCATTCCCATTAACTCCCAAAGCCTCACACCTCCTGAAAAATAAATCAACCCAATCCGGAACCACAGTGTTGGAAGGCAAGGCACACTCCATAGTCGCGAACTGCAAGGCGTTCATCTGAGCCGGCTCCCCGTTCGCATAGAACGTCATCGATAACCCTCTATAAAGCAATTTCCAAGCCGGATGGGAAAGAGATTTCATGACCACGTAAGGTTTCTGCATAAATTTCCCTATCAACTCAAAGAAGAATGTCTCAACAGTCCTATCCCTCTCTGACCACTCTCCTCTGGGCTCACTCACGCCCAAATACTCTCTAGCTGCAGCATACGAAAAAATCCTCGGGATATCATTTATATTAAAACGCACACTCCATACTCCATTTTCCTCCCTCCTTTCCAAGGTTGCCAAAAATTCAAGCGTCACTCGCTTGTATACCCCCGCACTTTTGCCCAAGAAACCTCCCAATCCGATGTTGTTCAATAGACTCCTAACCAAATCATACAAACCCAACTTTTGCAAAGTTTCCACACACAAAAATCTAGTTACTTGAACCACCCTACCATTTGCCAAGTTTCTCCATTTATTTTTTTGCGAATCTGTCAACTTAGTCAAGCCCATGAAATCGTCGGGCACTCGAGGGGGCTCCTCAATAACAATATTTCTTTTCTTTCTAGGATGAGCATCAACTGCTTTACCTTTATCCTTTGTTCTCCCCATTATCAATCAATACAATCAACAACAATTATTTTCCACACAATAATACTACTCAACCAAACAACAATGTTCCTTCCACCAAGCACACCAATCACCAACCACACAACTTAAAGTTCGAAAGGGGAGTAGAAATAGATATTACCTTCAAACAGTTTAGGTCGCCGGAAAAATTGGCCGGAGTTTGGCCGGAAAATTCGGCGGAACTTGAGAAGAAGGTCGGAAAAGATGGAGAAGATCAATGCCACACCAACCTCCAAAGAATTTTGCTTCAATTTGCACTCCACTCCACGCAATCGACAAACCCACCTCAATCTCTCAACTCAAGCTTTTCTTCAAGAAATCTTCAAAAAGATGGAATTTTGGGCTTAGATTTTTGGTTTAGTGGGGTTAAATGGGATGGGGAAGAGGATTTGGTGGATTAGGGGTAGAGATTTTAGGGAATAATGGAGGATTTTTAGAGAGGGGAAAGAAGGGTTTTTGAATTGAGGTTAGAGAGAGAAAGGGAGAAAGGGACGGCTGAGTATTTTTTTAGGGAAAGGGCACGACTTAAGGGTTTTTGAGGAAACTGACGATTTTGAATCTGAATTTAGCACGAGTCATGCTATTTGGCACGAGTCGTGCCCCTTATTTTCACTCGTGCTCACGAGTCGTGCCCAAGTTCCCCAATCGTTCTGATTAGAAGGGGCTCTCTCCACCATTCGTGCTCCCACTCGTGCTTATGAGCACGAGTCGTGCTCTGCCTGGGCCAATTTTCAACTTTTCAATTTTTTTTTATTTTTTGTTATATAGGCCCAGGACTTTGGCTTTGGCTCCTCCACGCACGTTTTCTGCACATCAATAAACAAAAGAAATACCTTTCAGTAGCACCAGTTTAATGAAAAAAAAATACAAATACAAATCCGGGTTGTCTCCCGGTGAGCCGCCCTTTTTTAATGTCTTTGGCTAGACCATTTGCATGTCGCATATGACACACATTTTGACCGCACTTTTGTTGCCTACGTCCCCATTAATGTGGGCGGACTACCCACTAGAATAGGCTCAGGTCACCGTAGTTCGACACGTTTACGAAGTGAAAGACAAATAAAAGCGGAAGACCCTTTTTTTTTTTTATAAAATTCACCACCCCCACACTTAAATCATGCTATGTCCTCATGGCATAGACCAAGAAAGACACAACACAATCCAAATGCAACGATGAAGAGACTAAAACGAAAATACGAAAAACAGTAAATGTTACCTCCATTGGGTTGCCTCCCAATCAGCGCTTTGGTTACAGTCGTTAAACTCGACATTATGCCTCAACGGAACTAAGTGGCCTCCTCCGCGTCCACCAAATCAATCACATCAATCATCTCCAAGATTGAAACCCCTTCATAATATGGCTTCAAACGATGTCCATTCACCTTGAAGGTTCTCCCACTTTTCAAATCCTTGATTTCAACCGCCCCAAATGAAGAAACAGTAACCACTTCATAGGGCCCATACCACTTGGAACATAACTTTCCCGGAAACAATTTCAACCTTGAATTGAAAAGAAGGACTTTCATACCCGACCTTAAAAATTTAGGCCTCAAGTGTTTGTCATGATAGCGTTTGGTCCTTTCTTTGTACAATTTAGCACTCTCATAGGACTCTTGTCGGAGCTCCTCAAGTTCATCAAGTGCGAGCAATCGCTTCTCCCCCGCTGCATTCAAGTCCATGTTCAATTCTTTGACCGCCCAATAAGACTTGTGTTCTAACTCCACCGGGAGATGACATTCTTTCCCATACACAATCCTATACGGGCTCATTCCAATTGGTGTTTTATACACAGTTCTGTATGCCCACAATGCATCCCCCAACTTTAGTGCCCAATCCTTTTTGTTGGGACTCACTTTTTTCTCAAGAACACCCTTTATCTGCCGATTGCTCACCTCCACCTGTCCCGAAGTTTGGGGATGATATGCTGTAGCAAGCTTATGCACCACCCCATACTTTTTCAACACTAAATTGAACCTCTTATTGGTGAAGTGAGTACCTTGATCACTGATTATTGCCCGTGGCATGCCATACGTGCTGAAAATATTCTCACAAACAAACTTGCAAACGACATTAGCATCATTAGTTCGGGTGGCAATGACTTCCACCCACTTTGAAACATAATCAACAGCCACAAGAATGTACAAATAGCCATGGGACAGGGGAAACGGACCCATAAAATCAATGCCCCAAACATCAAAAATATCAACAATAAGATTATGTTGTAATGGCATCTCATCTCTCTTCCCTATGCCACCGGTACGTTGGCATCTATCACACTTTTTATAGAACTCTTGGGCATCCTTAAAAATTGTGGGCCAATACAGACCAGATTGAACAACTTTTCTAGCGGTCTTTTGCCCACTAAAGTGCCCACCACAATGGAGCTCATGACAGAATTTCAAAACACTCTCTTGCTCATGCTCAGGCACACATCGCCTCACAATATTATCCGGACATATCTTCCACAAATAAGGGTCATCCAAAATGTAGTATTTCACATCAGACCTGAACTTACGTTTTTGGTCATAAGTGAAGTGTGGTGGGATCATGTTAGACACCAAATAATTGACAAAATCTGCATACCAAGGCTCTTGGACATGTATGGCAAGAAGTTGTTCATCCGGAAAATTTTCGTTAACCGGAATCACACTCTCCTCGATATTAAGATACGAATAGTCCTCAAGCCTCGATAAATGATCCGCTACCACATTCTCACTCCCCTTTTTGTCTCGGATCTCAACATCAAATTCTTGTAACAATAACATCCACCTCAACAAACGAGGTTTAGCATCCTTTTTATTCAACAAATGTTTCAATGCAGCATGGTCAGAATAAATTATCACCTTTGACCCAAGCAAGTAAGAACGAAACTTTTCCAAAGCAAACACAACAGCTAGAAATTCTTTTTCAGTTGTGGTATAATTCAGTTGTGCATCATTAAGTGTTCTACTAGCATAATGAATCACGGAAGGCAATTTGTCTACCCTTTGTCCCAAAACAGCCCCAATAGCAAAGTCCGAGGCATCACACATGATCTCAAAAGGGTGAGACCAATTGGGACTAGACAGAATGGGGGCACATGTCAACTTTTCCTTAAGCAAATTGAAAGCATCAACACACTCTTGGTCAAAAATGAACTCCGTATCCTTGGCAAGCAAATTACATAAAGGCTTACAAATTTTTGAAAAGTCTTTTATGAATCGCCTATAGAAACCCGCATGCCCTAGGAAACTTCGCACACCCTTGACTGAATTCGGGGGAGGTAATTTAGCAATCACATCAATTTTAGCCCTATCGACCTCAATCCCCTTACTTGACACAATGTGACCCAACACAATTCCATGCTTTACAAGAAAATGGCACTTTTCCCAACTTAACGTCAGGTTGGTTTCACAACATCTTTTCAAAACAGATTTCAAGTTCTTTAAGCAATCATCAAAACTATCTCCTACAACAGAAAAATCATCCATGAAAACCTCAACATACCTTTCAATCATATCTGAAAAAATGGAGGTCATATACCTTTGAAATGTCGCAGGTGCATTGCAAAGCCCGAAGGGCATCCTCCTAAATGCATAAGTGCCAAATGGACATGTGAAGGTGGTCTTGGACTGGTCTTCAGGGGCAATGGCAATTTGATTATACCCCGAAAAGCCAACAAGAAAACAATAGTAAGAGTGACCGGCCAATCTTTCTAACATTTGATCAATAAAAGGCAGAGGAAAGTGATCTTTCTTGGTCGCAGCATTTAGTTTTCTCAAGTCAATACACATCCTAAGACCGGTCACTTCTCTCATGGGCACATCCTCACCTTTCTCATTCTGAACTACAGTGATGCCCGATCTTTTTGGTACAACTTGTACCGGGCTTACCCATTCACTTTCAGCCACCGGGTAAATAATACCCGCATCTAACAATTTAAGAACCTCTTTTCTCACGGCTTCCTCCATGTGAGGATTCAGCCTCCGTTGTCTCTCCCTAGACGGTTTCGCACCATCCAAGAGATGAATTCTGTGCATGAACATCGTGGGACTAATTCCCTTAATGTCTTTCAATGTCCACCCAATGGCCTCTTTATATTCACACAAAACAGCAATCAATTGGGCCTCTTGGTCAGTGGACAAATCATATGCAATTATGACAGGCAAGGTCTCTCCCTCTCCTAAAAATGCATATTTTAAATTTGACGGGAGAACATTCAACTCAAGGACTGGTGGAATCACAATAGAGGGCGCCAACTTCTCATTGAAGTGGCCTAGGGGGTGAAACGGGCCATCGCTAGGATGGTGCTCGTCGGCCTTATCCACAGCCATCAGTTGAGCATCCGCATTATCCCTAGTTTTCTCACCGCCCATTGAAATTAATGACTCTAACTCCTCACAATCCCTCTCATGCCATGCAATCTCACGCACACAATCATCAACCTCATCAAACTCATTAACAAACATGCAAGACTCATCATGACCCACCGCATTTTTCATTACTTCAAAATCCATCAAAATCTGCTCCGAAATCCGTCAATCCTTCAAAAACCTAAGCAAGAATAATAATAACAAAAGTACCTAATAATAATAATAGTAGGAATATATATAGTCCCTAATGCAGTCCTTCATAAACTAGGAAAAAGATTTAAGAAAATCCATCAAAATCTGCTCCAAAATCCGTGCTGACGTCACTAAACGCATTCTGGCACGAGTCGTGCTAATTAGCACGAGTCGTGCCCTTCAGTCCAAGTCGTGCAAACGAGTCGTGCTAGACCCCTCCATTCGTTCTGAGCAGCTATGCTGTAGGTGTGTATGAACCCCACTCGTGAGAACGAGTCGTGCCACTGGTGCCCACTCGTTCTGAGTAGCTAGTTGGAATTGGCTTGACTCCATTCGGTCCCAAGTCATTTTCTGGCCTTCTTCAGTTGTGCTCCACTCGTGCCAAATGCAGAATTGCCCCATTTTGACTCAGCTTTGACCTGGCCTTCATCCTTTGACCGTGTTTTACCCCGAGCTCGAACCTCGACCAATTTGCTGCCCTTTTTCCACTGACAAGTAACTAGCACGCTCCAAGAGATTTCACAACCAATTACAAATAAAAAACCAAAAATACCCTCAAAGATCATTGTTTTCTCACACAACCTCACATAACAAAATGTCACTCAAATACATCAAAACTAAAACTAAATACATCAAAAATCATTGTAAAGTATTCGGAAACATAGGCAAAATAATATGTATAAAATCCACTCATCAGTCTACCCCAAGGAAATTGAGAATCTCTTCGCGGAAGTACATGAAGGCGTTTGCGGCAGACACTCGCGGGCCAGAACCTTAGCTGACAAGATCATCTCGCTAGGTTATTATTGGCCAAACCTGAGGGAGGACGCGCACGCCTATGTTAGAAAATGTGATAAGTGCCAGAGGTTCTCCGACATTCCTAGTCTACCGACAGCTGAGCAAGCACTTGTAATACCTACGTGGCCATTTGATATGTGGGGGATCGACATCATCGAAACATTCCCTCCCGCCCGAGGCAATTGCAAGTACGTGATAGTAGCTGTTGATTACTTTTCCAAGTGGATACAAGCGAAAGCATTGGCCAAGATAACGGAAGAGAACGCAATCAATTTTGTCCACGACCACATCTGGTGTCGATTTGGGCTCCCACACACAATTGTATCTGATCATGGACTCCAATTTTCTACGGCATTTACAATAGATTTGGGAAGAGTCAAAGTTCGTCATGCAAAGTCATCTGTAAGCAGACCTCAAGGCAACGGACAAGCAGAAGCTGCTAACAAATTGTTCCTAACAGCCCTTACTAAGAGCCTTGAAGGACTCGAGGGAAGATGGTTGGACGAACTTCCCCTAGCCTTTTAGGTTGTTCGCACAATCACTCAGGGGCCAACCGGGGAAATCCCATTTGCACTAGCCTTCGGTTCTGAGGCTATGGAACCAGCTGAGATGGCCATTCCTACTGTGAGAAATTCCCATTATGATGAGCATGTCAACAAGGTCAATAGGCTCCTAGACCTAGACCTGATAGATGAGAAACGACTAGCTGCACAGATGAGGATGGTAAACTACAAGCAAAGGACCAAGGCATACCATGACAAGAGGGTCATCAGAAGAGTATTCCAAGTAGGCAATTGGGTACTTATAAAAATTGAGGAAACTGGTCGGAAGGAAGAACAAAGCAAGCACTCCCAAAATTGGGAAGGTCCCTATATTAGTCTTTTACCTTTTCAGTATGGTAGGATTGCAGTTCGATGTAATCTAATTCAGTTTATGAAATTTACTTCTTCAAACATGTAAAGCAACTGCCACTACCAACACATGGGAAGACGAGGATCCAATCCACGACTCTTCCACATGTACGGAACAACGAGGACCCAGTTCTCGGCCCACAACATATCAAAGTCAAAACGACTACCTAACCAACATTTAAAATTCTGACAGCCAAGACCGAGGACCCTTCCACGGCCTACTGGCTTGCCTCCCATCTTGACGAGGTCCCACCTTAACTCAATGACTATCAGGCTCTAACAGCCAAGACCGAGGACCCTTCCTCAGCCTACTGGTTCACCTTACGTCTTGACGAGGTTCCGGCTCGACTCAATGACTACAGGTTCAAACATTCAAGATCGAGGACCTCTCATCGGCCTGTTGACTTGCCTCACATAAAGACAAGGAAACACCTTGTCACAACAACTACAGGCCTCACACGTCTAAAACCTGTGCACGAGTCATCTTCCTCGGCACAAGGAGACAAAAAAGAAGAAAATACCCCAATAGTCAAGATCGAGGAGCCTTTCTCGGCCTAACGACTTGAGGTTCAGTCAAGACCGAGGAACACCACCTTGGCCTGATGACTCATCTTACAAGGGTGAGGAACGAGGAATCTTCCTCGACTTCCCCCCAAAACATGGCTTGTACTTGTGCATAGCTCACAAACAAGCATTCAAACAATTCATATTGTCGATACGATACGAATTGAAGCAAAAGGACTTTTTCATTAATATTCAAAAGGAAAATTACATGAGCCTAACACTATTACAACTATGGAAAAAAAGGAAAATCCTAAGTTTGCTCGTCTTCAAAGGGTTTCTCATAAAATTCCTCGGTCTCGGCATCGGTGGCAGGAAGGGTGGTCTGCTCAGTTTGGGCATTTGTGTGAGCCTCCTCGGTAGCACCACCCTCGGCTTTACCCTCCATCTCCTCATCCTCAATCTTCTCAATAAGAGCATTGAGATTGCCTGGATCAACGGGCCAGGGAACCTAAGCCTCTCGACCAGCTCGAGTATCCTCCCTGGCAATAATACCTAAGTTATACTCCGAGAAAGGCACAAGTTGATGAAGAACCCGAGCTACCTCGTCATACCGTTCCTTGCAAATAATCCGAGCAATGGCATTCAGGTCCTGCCCATGAGAGGTATCAGCCATAAATCGATGAGCCAGATGTAGGTAGCCATCCTCTAACATCGTGGCCGTCTTGTCATTCACAGCATCTTTAAAGGCCTGGCTTGCCTTGAACCGAGCAATGACCTCCTCTTTCATCGAAGGAATGGTGGCTTCTAGATCTCGACACTTGGCCTCGGCCACCTCAGCTCTCCCTAGAGCATCAGCCTTAAGCTTCTCTACCTCGGCCAACTCAGCGTTCTTTAGCCTGAGGGCTTCCTCGGCTTTCTAATGGGCGTCCTCGGCTCTTCTCACCTCTGCCTCAACCTTGGCCTTGGCCTCCGCCAGCTCTCCATCTTGGACCCTCAACAACTCGGCTAATGCTGCCTTCTCGGTCTCACGCTTCTTCTGGGCGGCCTTCAGCTCAAACAGTTGTTTGTCCGAGGTCTTGGCCAGAACATTTTCGTAGGCCGAGATGGTTGCAAGCTACAATACAAATAAAATTCAGAAATTATACAAGTGTAAAAATTTACGAGGTCAAAGGTACAAAATATTCACCTCAGAGACCAACAGCCCTTTGCGGCCTAGCAAATTCTCCTTGCTCGGCCAGCCCCTAACAAGCATCACAAAAGCCTCCTGGTCCAATGCCCTTTGAACATGAGCTCGGCCTAGTCTCACGTGAGCACCCTCCCCTATGAGTAAAGGGATGCCCCTCAAAGATGGGACATTAGCCTCCAACCGTCGGGTAAGCTCCTCGGCATCGTCATAGTTCTTAATGGTTTGGACGATGAGGGCTGAAGGAGCTTGAGGATCGGGAGAGACAACATCAGCCCATTTAGCATGGGGCTCCTCAGAAGCAGCAGTTTGGGGCCTCTTCTGGCCTGAGCGCAGTTGGACGAGACCAGTTCCCCCGGCTGACGGGATGTCAGACTCCAACCCGACATCATCAACATGGGTGCTATGTCCCTCGACAGTTGATTATTTTTCTTGGCTCTCGGAAGCCTCCTCCTCGACATCATCATCCTCCCCTATCAGCTTGATGGGTAAGGGTTGATCCCTCTTAGTGCCCAGGAGGAGTTGACGACGAGTGGCCTCCTCCTTCCTATCTACAAGGGCCAAGGTCTTGGCCTTTCGCCTCCTCAGTTTGATCATATCCTTGGCACTGACATCTTCAATGGAGGCAAACTCGATTTCCTGCTCGGGGGTTAGATCTGTAGATACGAGGACGAGGGGGTTACTTTACGAAACAGATAAAACAAGCATTAAGACACAAGTGCCAACAACAAAGAAAGAGCAATTACATCCTATGACGTCTGTTTCCCTAAGACATTGATCCTTCGGGTTTAGCTTGCATCGTTCACAATCTTCATGGAATACGAGACTGGGATGGGTCCTCCAGTCATTAAACCGTCTTCCCCTCTTGACGGGGACGAGAGGAACTATACCATCCTTCGGTCTCGGCATCAGTCCAGCCTGGACATAGTAACGGTCATCGGCCTCGAAGGCAGCCCAATCAAGGAGAGCAACATTAGAAAACTCGGTGAGACGCTTGATCAGGTCCTTTGTCCACTCGACTTATACCACTTCTCTAGGAACAGCAAGCTTGTCAGCGGGAGAGGGAAACTCCCAGCCTCGTTGGCTCTCTACCCTAATAGCATGGTTATCCCAGCCTGACACTTTGCTTGACATTGGAAGGAAGATCTTCGGTTTCAGAGAATAACTCCTTATCACAATAAGCTTAGTCCCCTTCATATATCCGAGGGTGAAAAAATGATGGAAAGCAACTTGGGTAGGTTCGAAAGCTAAGCTACGGCACAATACAATAAAGCTGATGAGGACCCTAGTCCCGTTGGCTCCCAGCATAGCCGGGATGGCTCTCATACCGCCGAGGAACTTGTTGATAAAGGGATCCAAGGGGAAACATAGCCCCTACTGAAACTGTTTGAAGTAGAAGTGAATGTGGTTGTCATTGTAATAGAACCGGTGCTTCTCCTCCTCGGTGTCAAAAGTGGGTTTGCCGATGCATCTTAACTTATACTCACTCCTATCTACTCCATACTTGGTATATAATGCCTCTAGCATGGGATCCCCGGCCTTAACTAGTGAATGAACGCTCGCCGAAAAAAAAATAGGAGTCGCAACGCCGTTTTTAAGGAAACATTGAAAACCTTTTGAAAAGAGAAAATGGGTTCGGGGGTCAGGTTACGTGTTGGAAAGAACCGAGAGTTCACCCACTAGCATGGGATCCCCGGCCTTAAGCAATGAAGCATTAATTTGATTTAGATCTCGAAGATATGGGACTGAAACTGCTATCCGGTAGGAACTATAGCTGGGTTTCAAGGATTCGATCGGCCATCGGGTGATTTGGAACATTGATTGCATCGTGACTTCTTGAGATGAGAGGTCAGCTAGGCCTTTTACTTACTGAACCTCTAAAGATGAGAGGTTGGCTTGCAGGGATGTGTATGGGAAATCTACGGTGAGGAAAATTGATTGCCTCTAAGAATGAGAGGTCAAATTTTGACTTTGGCCAAAGGCAAGGGTAATGGTAATGGGAATATCCTCTAAAAGAGAGAGGATGGTTTGGGATTGGTTGGTGGATTGGTGACGAGAGAAGATCCAAGCTATCGAGAACTTTTAGAAAAATTTCGAGAATTCGGGCTCCTTTTGAACATTGGAGAGCCTCTTGAGAAGTTGGGACTTTTGCTGAATTGTGAGGATTGAACATCCTTCTTTTGGAAAGCCTCTTGAGGATTCTTGCTGGATTGTGAGGATTTAACATCCTTATTTTGATAACTTGGAAGGCCTTTTGAGGAGTTGAGGATTATCTTTGTCCTTCCTTCATGGCTTAAGTATTTTGTGCACCGCCGATTCTCGAAGCTAACTTCTTGGTATTGCTTGGACTCTTCTCGACAAGGAGCAAAGGTGATGGCTAAACAGGGTTTCAAAACATGCCAATCTTGAAATGAAGGGGTATTGTTTAGTGAGGGTGAGGTAATGGCTTTCCTAGGGTGAAAGGCTTCAACCGCAATCCCTACCGGATGATCTAAACGAGATTAAGTCTTCATTGCTTGCTTAAGCTTAATTGAGAAAGATTCATGCAAATTCTTCGAGCAACGAGATGATGAGGATGATGAAAGAGATGTGAGCATACGAGATGCAAGATGGGGAGTTGGCAAGCCCCAATTTGAGAAAGATATCAGTTGATTTTCTCACATTGATTAATTTAAATATTAATCATTTAAGCGCCTTAGTGATTGAGCAGTACAAGTGATCATCTAGGATAAAACCATTTCAATCAAGTGTAATGTGGGTGTGCAAGTGATGCCTCGGGTCTAGAAAGAAGAGAAACAAAGATTTTTATTATTGCAAGAAAAAACTAGTCCAACGTGGACTTAACACACTCTTGTCCAATAAAGGACATTCATTAAAGAAACAAACAGACAATCTAGAATCTACAAAGACTGATTGACTGCATTAATATTGGATGGCAGGGCCCTGGGTTCTGGTGAAGATCACGGAAGAGGATTGGTAACCATCACTACAAAAAATAACCCCTTTTATGACGGTCGACGGACCGTAGCAAATACGTTGTGTCGGGTGGTAAACCGTCATAATTGTTATTTATGACGGTCTTTGTTACGGTTAAGAAACAATGCAAAAGAAACTGTGTCATATGCTTAAAAGTTATGTTACGCTTTTTTGTGACAGTTATAACCGTCACAATTGATATATTTATTACGGTTATTTACATGTCACCTAAGATAATTGTGTGCGACATATTTGTTTGTGACCGTATTTGAACCGTAACATATATTTTTATGTGTCAGTTTGTTTACCATAATAATAAAACAGTAGTGCTGATATTTTTTTTAATATTTTTTACGATTTAAACCATAATATATATATTTATATATATAATAGTTTCTAAAATGGTGGTATATTTTTACTAAATCACAATTTCTTGAAAATATGTATATGAAAAAGAGAACTTTTCCATTCCAAAATCAACAATACCATAATAATCCCAAAGTGCTTAATATCCAAAAGAAATAATTCCATAATACTAAACATGTGCTAAATATATAACATTGTCAAAAAGCCATTATAGCCATAGAGCCATGTTAAAAGATAAACTCTAAAGTCACTAGCAGTGGAACTGTTGAAGATGTATCCTTTGCCAACAAGTAGAATCTTTGGACCTTTGAATGCAGCACGCAAAGCATCCAGCTCAGTCCGCAAAGCATCATACTTGGCATGCATAGCATCTTCTTGTTCCTTTAACATTCTTTGTATCGTATCCACGGAAACATTCATGGATGTGGATTTTGGACCATTGAATGCAGTTGGAGTCGGGCCAAGACCAAACGTTCGGACACGACCATGACCATCAGATCCCATGACTTCTGTGAATACTTGGTCTTTAAATTCAGGCGTACGCTCATCTGGTGGCACCTCAGTGAGTCTTCTCTCCATCTCTGGGTCTTTGAAATGATATACAGATAAATGAAATGTTTAGATACACATATAAAAATAAGAGATCGTCAACAAGAACCATATAACCAGTAAATTTCAATTACAATTATGGGCTCAGCCTCTTGAGTAGGACCTGCATTCTTCATTAATCGAGTTTTGCGGAATACACTAGGGCGTGAGCTGTCCTCTCCTTTTTTTCTCATCTGTACACATTAATTAAAACATTTACATAACATACAATATGTACATATCCAAAGTATGTAATAATCCCAATCGAACATCAAAATGATGAATAAAATGTTGTACGGTACATGTTTCAGTAGATAAAACGTACCCGCAAGAATAGGGTCTAATGCACTCATGGGACTCGAAGCTGCCCAAATTTGGTGCCCAGGAGCTATAATGTCAGGCTTAAGAACATCAGCAGGGTTATTGTCAGTGTCAATATAATTAGGTCCTCTTGAAGAAAACCTACTGACAGTAGGAGCTCTTCCCATGTAAGAAGCCAATATCCCCTCACCAATGGCTGCTCGTCCAGTAAATTTCGTTACATGGTTTTCCCTGTGTGTTTGTTTTTCGCAGTACTGTAATATATAATCTACAAGAAAGAGCAAATAAATAAATAAATAATTGGTATAGTAAGATACTCCCCCCCTCCCAAAGTAAGCATCGCAGTTGACTTGTCAAAGTCTATAAAGAATGTGTTTTGCTAAACTACCTTGTACAATCATTGGATCTAATGCCTCAGGATGCTGACAATCATCCGATGTCTATTTCCATACCAGAACCATTTGAGGCTAATTAGGATTACAATAAGTTGAATGAAGGGATATTAAGTTGATTTTCTCTAACCTCAAGATCAGTAGCACGATCTCCAACCATAACTAATGCTTTGTATCCATGCGCCTGAAAAAGTTCTTCAAGCATTAAATTTGCAGGTCATTCAAAAGAAAACATAAGCAAAACCAAAAAAACAACCTTTCTTAGCTGTTGAACAGCAGTAGCTTTTCCTCCACTCCTTGAAGTTGGTTCATTTGAATCGAATCCCACAAACTCTCCAGAAGGTCCAAACAACAGTTGATTGGCAAAGATGTTTTCAAGCTGTATCCCAAGGATTGACGCGACAGGCTTCAACAGCATTGTTCAAATCAGAATCACTTTAATAATCAAGCACCAATAGGTACACCCATATTTTCTCAAACATATATGAACCAATGCATGAGACAAAACTGACATCCTTGAAAAATTATGAGAATCTGAGCTACAGACAGATGTAGAAATACAGAACCTATGCTAAAACCGAATCACTGAAAAGTAATTTTGCCGGATTAAACACATAACTTCAACCAATAATACTACATAGCATAAGTTCCAGTTTGTATAACCATTTCAACTAACACTTCCTCTGAATCTGTCAGACCAGATGTGAACTCTACAAAAGATACGATATAGTCACTCCCTAGATTGAAAAAAAACAAAAAAACCAAAGAAGATAAACTGATGAAAATTGTGTAACTAAGAAGCATAAATGATTGATCTACTCTAAGTTGTTCTCCCGAAAGCATACTATAAGCAGGACTTGTGCTCCAGAAAGCATAATATAAGAATTTACGCTATAGAGTTTGATACTGCAAACTTCAGTTATTCAAGAATTTACATCAAACTAAACTAAACTAATCCAAACTAAACTAAACTAATCAAATAATATGTAAGATGGGGAATATGTATTCTCATCTTGATGAATTTAAAACCAAAAACGAAGAAATCAAAAGAAGAAGAATATGATGATAATGAAGGTTATGATGTGGAGAAAATACAAGCAGAAAGTAAATTAGTGATTCAGAATTCTATATATTACATAGATCATTTGGCGAAATCCTCCGGAGATCAGATAAACAGTTTTACCACTATCCTTTAGCTTCTTGACCAATTCACTGATACCAGGAGATATTCTGCACATACAATTGAATAAACTATAACCCATTTTGCATGCACATAGGCCAACTTGAGTCTTAAACATGAATTAGTAAATCTTTGAGGCCTATGACGAGATTCTGAATTGAATTGTTTAGTTTGCAGCTTGAGTTAAAAAATATGAAATTGAGTCAAGGCATACCAATCATGTACATTTTTTTTTGTTACTGAGCAAATAGAAGGATTTGTGTTCAGATTGCCAACATTGCAGCGATTCATATCAGATCAGTTTTCAGGCTTCAGGCTTCAGCCATACACCAACGCATTCCTATTCAATGCTTTTGCAATTGAAAAATATTAATATAAACGTAAATGCATACTATATACATAAATTTCCTAGCAGATATATTAGTCAAAGACTAATTAACAACCATAATCAAATCGGACATTCACAATGATTCAGTTATGTGAGATTTTTGAAGGTATATGGGATATGTGAGTCTTTGATGATTCTTATGAAACTATAAGGTGTAATTTCACATTAACATAGATGACTAGAGATTGTGAATACTTGGCACAATCAAAGGATTCAAAGCACAAGTTTTTCCTTCTTTTTTTGTTTTATTAATTATTTATTTTTCTTTTGCTATAATTAGTTACCAAAGGATAGAAGCAACTCATTTGAGAAAGAAAATGAACGACAAGAAACAGATAGTCTGATGGGGAAGTGCAGAAAGAGCAAGATGAGAGTAGGGAAATGGTTGGACGGAAAAGGCTATGTGCCCATGCTCTTAAATCCACATGTTAATGGTGTATATCACACTCTCGACTAGTTATGACTAAAGTATGAACTTAAGTTTTGTAGTTTAATTTGAATAAATGAGCTTCTCGCCATAGTTAGCAAATAAAAATTCTTTATATTTATTTTTTGATATTCAGATGATGTGGTAAGATAATGCAAGAAACCACTTTCCAACTAAAGGGTATATAAATCCGAGTTGGCCAATTTATTTTACTTTGCACACATACTTTGATCAAATGAATGTCAAATGAATGCAGCCATCATACCTTGGTGGCTTCTCAAGAAACTCCTGAACCTGTGAAAGGGAAGGGTTGAAAAGAGAGAGTCTAGCAGCCAAGGCATCCTCAAAAGGAACTGAACCATTCATCGCCCTGCCAAATACCAACAATTGAGTTCATCATTAAAAAATCTACTACACCAACCAGCTAAGCTCCTAGAATATTGCGAGAAAAAGAGAATATAATAGAAGTCCGACCTAACAGTCCATTCCACCACTAATGAAAAGGAAATCTTCTAGAGAGTTGGTATATGTTTTTGATATTTCATCTATTTTGACTAAAATAATTCAAGGTTCTGCTGGCGGTAGATGTTAGGCAACGTAGTCAGTCCTAGTGCTTAGGGGACTAAGCGGGGCCAAGAATTTTGACACAAAGGTTATAAAGCATATGTGGATTTACTCCATTCAATAAGCATATCAGTATCAGTATTTAGGACATATATTTACATGCATACAAGGCTAGAGTAATAACAAAGAGGAAGAAATTGGCAAACATAAAAAAGCAACATTGTTTAACAGTGAAAGCTCAGCTTGACAATTCATCGAACACCTAATCTGCAATCGACATGTCACGCAGAGATGACCAAAACCACCACTCCCGCCCCCAGTACTCATGTATCTATCACTTCAAATCATGAAACCCCCATCAAACGCACAGAGTTAAAGTATATTTCAGACACATAAGTGAAATTGTGATTATTATAGATGGAATCGAGAGAACCAATCCCGCCCCCCAGTACTCATGTATCTATCACTTCAAATCATGAAACCCCCATCAAACGCACAGAGTTAAAGTATATTTCAGACACATAAGTGAAATTGTGATTATTATAGATGGAATCGAGAGAACCAATATTTACTTTACCTGGAACGAGAGAACCAATATTTCAACCTCAATTTTCGCAACACAGACTAAGATGGCTTCAATCTGTAGATGGAATTGATGATCCGGAATGAGAGATATCGTAAGAGAGATTACATTACAGAGAAAGAGAAGTGCATTTACCAGTTGTGTAGCCGCCGCCGCCGTGTGCGTGATTTGCGAAATTTCGGAATTTGGGGATTTAGGGAATTGAAATCATTGAGGGAAATGGAAGTGTGGAGGGAATTTTATTTTATGGAAATTGGAATGGTATAGGATGTTTAACAGGGGAAATCGTGGAGGGAAAGGGAAGTGGGGGAGGGAATTTTATTTTATTTTGGGGAAATTTAATGTTACGGTCATAAAAATCGTAATCTACATTTTATTTTATTTTTTAAAAAATAATTGTCACGGTCATATTAAAACTAATGTAAATGGAAAAAAAAAATTGCTCGTTAAAAGCTTTTGTTACGTTTTAGAAAAGACCGACAGAAAAACATTTATTTACCCCGGTTTGTATAAAACCGTAGTAGATAAATTTATCTTTATTACGGTCTTAAAAACGGTAATAAAATAAAAGCCTATTTGTGTCGGTTCGACGGACCGTAGCAAATAAACTGTGGTAAAAGACCCTTTTGTAGTGCATATTGGGGCGAGAAGCCTTCTCAATCTTCCCCTCATCAATAAGCCTTCGGATGAGCACCTTCTAAGGGACGCAGTCGTTGGTAACATGTCCAGAATACTGATGGTATTGGCAATACTTGCTCGCATCCAAATTGGGATTGGGCTTCACAGGATTGTAATTATCAAGAGGCTTGATCATCCCTGTCTTTACCAAACCATTAAATGCCTCCTTAGTAGTCATGCCAAGATCATCATACTTCTTTGGCTGACGAGGCTGAAACTTCCCGCTGCTTTGACCAGTGTTTCCCCGTTGAAGGTTTTTTACGCTATTGTCCTTGGCCAAATCTTTCCTTTTTCGAAACCATGGGAGTTGGATTTGCTATCCTGTAGCGATAACTGCCACCATCATTAGCGTTGGCACTTGGAGTAAGATTGAAAAGTTTATTCTCGCTACGAGCTCCCATGCCTACCATTTCTCTAAAATCGGGATACCAACCACTTACGATAGCTTCCCGAAGAACTGGCTTCACACATGACAAAAAGAAGTCCTTCTGGTCTTGCAAGGGGATTGGCTCAGAGAGCTCATTAAGCTTAGCATTCCAACGCTTGTAGAACTCGGTGATTGATTCTTCCTGTTTCTGAATTGTACCGACCAAGTCATCTCTAGTTGTGCTCCATTCAAGGTTCCCACGATACTTTTCAAGAAAGGCCTAAGTGATCTGGTTCCAGGTAGAACGAGCTTCTGACTTCAAAGTTAAAAACCATGTCAAGGCAGGACCCTTGAGCGTTAGATGAAAGTGCTGAGCCATAAACTCGGGAGTACAACCCATCGCCCCCATAGTCATCACATATGTGTCAACATGAGTTTTTGGACATGTCGTCCCGTCAAACTCCATCTTAGGCATTTTGAACTTGTGAGGGAGGGGTTTTACTTGTCCTGGATCAACCACTTTAAGCCCACTTGATCCTACAGTCAACTTGTCGATTTGCTGCTGCATTTGTTCCAACAACATGGCAACTTCTGCGGTCATCCCGGGAATAGGAGGCGACACAGTCGAAGAAGGCACAGAGCTGGCAGGCTGGAAAGGAGAATTCCCGAAAGCATGCACTGTTGGCAAAGCAGCTGATGACAAACCAAAAGTGCTTGGCACATTCAAACCGTGATCAAACAAATCGACTGAACTTGGAAACTTAGCATTCTGGACCAAAGGACCTTGAGATGGAGCACTAGCAGCCACATATGGAACTAACCTTGGATACTGAACTGAACTAGGACCAAAAGATGCACTTATCATAGGTTGAGAGAATCCACCCTGAAACTGATCAAATGGAGCTTGGAGAAATCCTTCACGATTAAACTGACTGCCAGAGAAATGATATTGAGGGCCTTGAGGAACTTGGAATTGGCCATAGTGAAAGTTGCCTTGCTGCTGAGAGCTTGGGATCCAAAAACCCTGAGAGTTTGGATGAAACTGAGGCTGAAAAACACCTGGAAACTGCGGTCCATACTGATTTGGAGGCATAGAGGCATTAGGCAGAGGGGAAAATGTCAAATCGTAGAAGCTCGGCTGTGGCCCACCAAAACCAACTTGAGAGTTCACCGGCAGCCCCTGATTCTGAGCATAATTGAACTGTGCACCCTGAGCCTGAGGCTGAGACATCAGAGAAGGAATCATGCCTTGTGCATTTACATTCATTCCATACATTGGCATGCAGACGGGAGAAGACACAAAAGTGAGGGGAGGAGGCGTAACACCATAAGTAGGCTGAAAAGGGAGAGAAACATTCCCGGCTCCTAGATCAGTGCCATTAACCTCGGTAATCTCTTCATAAGACCCATCTGCACGACGAATCACAGCAATACTCCTGACACGCATTGCTTAGACAAATCTAGCATGCCCTTCATCCTTAGCAGCTTGGGTAAGCAATTGAGCTTCACCCTCACGAGTCAAGGAGGCTTCAAGGGCAACCCTCATTTATTCCATCGACAAGTCATTCGAACCCGGCTGACCCATGGAAAATGAACCTCTAGACTGGGCAGGCGACATATTCTCTGCACCAGACATCTCGAAAACTGTGACTGCTTCGGGAATGCGCACCAAACGAGACCCATGAACCCAACTTGCCATAGCTGCAGGGGTAGAGAGGTTGTATAAGGTGGAGGAGAGGAAAGGACCTTGAGATGCTATGGGAGAGGGAATGATATGGAAAGGAGATGGAATCATGCAACATCTTATTAATGTTCAAGTAGAAATCGTGTCTTTTAAATCCTAAGAACGGTTGGGAAAGGCTAACCCTTTATTCATGCAAACTAGACATTCGGGGAACCTAGAGACACATCATCCAAAAATACACCAAATGTGTTGATTCAAAATTAATAATAGGCAATGATGCCTAAATAAAATGAAGCATTTATGGGACGGACGAGCAATCCCAATTTTTGGGGAAATTTGGGCAGCTAACGGGTATTCCCGAAGAAATTCAAGGAAAAATCCGGCATGACCTCTCGTCGGTGCATGTTGATAAAACGACATGATCTCTCGTTAGAACATGCCGTGGGAACGACATGTCCTTTTGTGAAACCATGTTGTGTTGGCAACATGCCCACACGTGCTAGGTTTTGGGGTAGGTACGAAAGCCTATTATAAATTTTGAAACAAGTCATTAGTGTATTTGAAAATGGCGTGTCAAAACCAACCGTGTGTAATCTTTAAGTGTGGCGCCACCTATAACGCACTAGGGGGATAGGTTTGACATTAGGCGCTCAAGTGTAGGCGAATATTATCACCATCCGCGATGCAGTCAATTGCACCCGAGGGTTCTAGATCTACGTGATGTAGTGTGCGGATGACTATCTTCCTTTATTTTGCGAAAATGATTTTTTTATTATTATTTTTTATTTGAAAAGGAGGGAGGAAAAGGAAAACAACTCACACATACCCCCAAAGAGCACAATAATCACAATGATCAATAATCAGATCATGGGGAATTGCCCCACAATCACAACCAGGTAGAACAAAACATTCCCTGCACGTTGTCCAATCCTGTCGCGTGACACAGGACTGAGAAGGCTACTTATGTCGCGTGACAGGAAAGGACAAACTCCCAGAATTAGAACAGAAGCATAACCAGCCCCAGCCTCTAAGCACAATGCAAGATCTCAGCCCCAAGCAACAGCACACCAAAACAAAATACAAGGAGGAAAAGGAACAAAGCAAAGCAATAAAATGGAATTATACACATATAATATCACCAACAATGCACACATAAATGAATGAAATGGATGTTGAACAAGAATGAAAGTTTGACCCACTTTTTGAAAAACAAGTTTCAAATGTCCCCAGCGGAGTCTCCACTGAATGCACGCTCGCCGAAAAAAAAAAATAGGAGCCGCCACGCCATTTTTAAGGAAACATTGAAAACCTTTTGAAAAGAGAAAATGGGTTTGGTGGTCAGGTTACGTGTTGAGAAGAACTGAGAGTTCACCCAACACGCCTCGTCTGTAGACGAGTCTTTCTATGTTCAGCATTCAAAACATTCAAAAGTGTATGCAATTGTGTGCGACAAAATATGTCACCCGACACAGGACCATGAATGGCCAGTTGTGTCGCGGGACATACTATGCCATATGCAGAGGCCTTACAACTAGGCTAATTAAAGAAACCAAGAATAGCAACAACAAGGTTTAGACTAATTACAGAAACCAAGAATAGCAACAACAAGGTTAACAGCGATGGAATTAATGGCAACAACGAGATTGCAGAGATGTAAAACAAGTTACCATGACCTCAAAGAGATCAAATCCCAGATGAATATGGATATGGAACGATCCACACTCACCTTAGCATTCAAACCACAAACATATTATTAACAACCAAAGGCATGTAACATTACCAAGCAGAATCAGAACATTTAGGACACAAGGCATGACAGATTCAATCAGGTTCGAGCCCGAATTGCAGACCAAGCATAACTACCAAGAGACTAAATGTTACAAAGATTACAGGAAGAAAAATCAACACTCAGATGAGTGTGAATAAGAGATGATTCACACTCATCTTCATGTCTAAATCACAAATCACAAATCACAAATCCAACCATTGTGTAAATGCAATACCAGAATTTGAACAGGATTATCCCAAGCATAAACCAAGGCAGAACAAATCTAGATACAGATTAACAGATTATACATAGCGAACGTGGGAATGGCATGAAATGAACAAGCAACAGAGAGATGAAGAGATTTGGGGATTACCTTTGTAGTCCACAATCCTTATACCAAGTTAGGTAAAAGGAGCTTCGATTCAGCTTCAAGGAACAAATTCGAACTCTCAGTTGGAAGTGTTGTGAAGCTTCAAGTGTCCGTGCGTGAGCGTGCGTTGAATAGAGACAGGGGTTTAGGCGTGATTTTGACGGAGGGATGCTAAGGGTTGGACAAGGGTCGGAGATGATGGGATTTGCGAACTGAAAAGGGTTGAGGACGGAATCGTGGTGGTGAACGGTGGAAGGAGATTGAGTTGCCGGTTGATTTGGGGGTGAGGGAGACGGTGCTTTGATTGGGGAGATTGGGTCAATGGTTAGAGAGATGGAGAGGATGGATGGGGAAGGTTGTCGCCGGCGAAGGGGAGAGGGATTGGGTTATGTTTCTGGTGAGTATGGCCGCCGGCGATTGGTTTAGAGAGAGAGGATTGGGGTTTGGGTTGACGGCGAACTTGTTTTGGGGAAGAACAGAGAACATTGATAAAGGGGATTGATGTCACCGGTGTATGGGTTTTGTGAGAGAGGATTAATGGTGAGGAATAGGATTAGAGAAATGGGTCACCGGCGAGGGAGAGACCAGGTGAGGAAGACAACAATTAGAGAGAGAGAGCAAGCTCTCTGGTTTCTGCGTCTAGTGTGAGAAAGTGTTTTTGTGATAGAGAGAGACTGAGAGTCAGAGACCTCCCTTTGACAAATGAAAGAAATCCTTTATTTAACGTAATTTGGGAATGAATTATTATGTCGCACGACCCAACAAGGATAACCGCCTTCCTTCTAGAAACATGCCAGGTGGCAGAATCTGGGCCCTTCCTGAGTAATTCCTTAAAGGTCCAAACTGAATAATTCTTTCTAGGTCCTTCCTTAGCGAGAAACTTATAAAAAGCTCCCGGAAGTCTTGGAATGAATCGGAAATTTACCAAAATGCTCCCAAGCGCACTTTTATTGAGTAAAAGGCACATTTGTTGGGTCGCGAGTTGGATTGGGGTACTCACAACTGGTCTAGCTCGGCCTCGGCCTCCCCTACCTCGACCATCTCTCCCTCTGCCTCCTTTGCCATCGACTTGCTCGCCATCAACAAAGGTGTCAACGATCTTAGTAGACGAGGAGGCCTCACCACCTCTTCCCATCATAATGCTATCAAAGATCTGACAGCATTGTTGTGGCTGCTTCACAAATAGTCCTGTTCTTTCTTTCTGCAACACCATTTTGCTGTGGTGTTCTTGGGGCAGAAATGTTATGCTCTATCCCTTTCTGATCACAGTATTCTTCAACACCAGTGTGCTCAAATTCTTTACCCTAGTCCCGTTGGCTCCCAGCATAGCCGGGATGGCTCTCATACCGTCGAGGAACTCGTTGATAAAGGGATCCAAGGGGAAACATAGCCCCTACTGAAATTGTTTGAAGTAGAAGTGAACGTGGTTGTCATTGTAATAGAACCGGTGCTTCTCCTCCTCGGTGTCAAAAGTGGGTTTGCCAATGTATGTTAACTTATACTCACTCCTATCTACTCAATACTTGGTATATAACGCCTCTAGCATGGGATCCCCGGCCTTAACTGGTCTAGCTCGACCTCGGCCTCCCCTACCTCGACCATCTCTCCCTTGGCCTCCTTTGCCATCGCCATCAACAAAGGCGTCAACGATCTTAGTAGACGAGGAGGCCTCACCCCCTCTTCCCATCATAATGCTGTCAACGATCTGACAGCATTATTATGGCTGTTTCACAAATAGTCATGTTCTTTCTTTCTGCAACACCATTTTGCTGTGGTGTTCTTGGGGTAGAAATGTTATGCTCTATCCTTTTCTGATAACAGTATTCTTCAACACCAGTGTTCTCAAATTCTTTACCATTGTCAGATCTAATTTTAATGATAGATAGACCTTTATGGTTTTGAATTTTTTTGAACAGCTTGACCAAGTGATCCAAGGTTTCACTTTTGGATTCAAGAAGGATAATCCATGTGAATCTAGTGTCATCAACTACCACTAGTGAGTATCTTTTACCACCAAGTGATCTAGTTCTAATGGGTCCAAATAGATTCATGTGTAGTAGTTGCAGAGATTTTGTAGTGTCCAATCTTGTTTTGGCTATGAAAGAAATTTTCTTTTGTTTGCCACATTGACATGCTTTGCATAGCTTGTCTTTTTTGAAAGGGATTTTGGGAAGTCCTTTGACTAGGTTTGAATTTGCCAATTTGGAGATGTTTTTGAGGTTGAGGTGAGCCAATTTTTTGTGCCACAACCATGACATATAAGACTGACTATAGGACAGCAGGCAGTGGGCATTTGAGGATTCCACAATCTCTAAATTGAGATAGTAGAGATTTCCTTTTCTGGTTCCAGTGAGAATGACTTTGTGGTTGACATCTTTGACAGTGCAGTGATTTTTTGAACACACAACATAATATCCCTTGTCACAAATTTGACTTATGCTAATCAAGTTGTGTTTGAGACCTTCTACATAGGACACATTTGTGAAAATGATCTCTTTTGTAATAAAATTTCCTGATCCTTTGACTTTGGCTTGAGAATTATCACCAAAAGTTACATTTGGACCGTTTTTAGGGATATATTGTTGCAGCCATTCTTTGTTGTAGGTCATGTGCCTGCTGCATCCACTATCCAAGTACCTCTTTTCCTAGGTACCTACAAAACAGAAATAAAATTTATGGTACCCTTTTATTCTTTTGGGTCCAAAGGATTAGACATTCTTTGGTACCCAAATTATTTTCATTGATCTTTTTCTGAAAAACTGGTTTAGGGTATTATAGTATGACATGATTTGCATCATGTAGGGTGTGAGAACAGTTGGTTAGGGATTGTTGAAGGGAATAGTTTGGAGAAAACGATTGGTTGTGATTCTGGTGATATTGAGGTTGGCTATTGAAGGTGTTTGAGTATGATGGTCTTGGTGAGTTGTTTTGTCTGGCATGATCCTTTCCATTTGAGTATTGCCATTTCGTTTTTTGTTGTTTGGAGTATTTATGTTGATTGTAGAATCTTTGTTGTTTAGGTGATCTTTGATGTCCAGAGAATCTTTGCTGTCCAAGAGATCTTAGCTGTCCAGAAGGTCTTTGTTGTATGTTTTCTTTTTGCTCTTTGATCCATTTTTGTTGCCAGATGTATCTACTTCTGTGTGCTGGTTTGGCTCCTCCTTTTGGTTGACTTGAACTTACTTCAGTGATTTCATTGTCTTCTCTTCGAATCTTCTTTTGTTTGACATAGTTCATGCTTTCAAGAACCATCTTCTCAATAGCTTTTTCATCAGTGGGAGGAGTATAAGTTTTTAGAGTGGGATTTTCTGCTCCAATCCCTGACTTGTCACTAGGATGTCTCTGGTTGTAGCTAAAAATGACACATCCTCTCCTGATTTGTTCCAGGAATCAATTTTCTTTTTAAGAGCTTCATTTTCTTTTTCAAGATTGATGACTCTTTGTATTTTTTCATGGGAGCTTGAATTCTCACCTGTCAGATCACAGTTGTTCTTTTCAAGCATAAGACATTGGTCTTTTAATCCTTGGTTGGCTTTCTCAAGGTTTTCAATGGTTTTGGTTCAGGAAAGATTGTCAGTGATCAATGAAGCAAAGCTAGTTTGGTGTCTCTTGATTTGAATTAAAAGAGTGCAAACTAATTGTTTAAAACCATCAATGTTTAAAGAGTTAAAGTTGTGTACCTCCTTTAGTTCTTCTGCAACTGCTAATGCTTCAAGATCTTCTTCATCATCTGATTCTTCATCATCTCCTGCCATTAGGCACATCATAGCCTCTTCTCCTTCACTTTCAGAGCCACTTGAGTCATATTCCTCATCACTAAATTTTGATGAATCAGCAATCATTACATGTTCTTTATTTTTCTCAATTTTGTTTTTTTATGGCTGTCTTGATCTGATGTAGATGGACTGTATTTTCTTTCAAATGTTTTCCTATTTGATTTCATGGCATTTCTGACAGCCATGGATATGAGACTTGGTATATCTCCTTGTGAGGTAGGTTTGTTTGCAGTGAGGTTTACTTTCTGAAGGGCATTGAAGACCATGGTCAATGTCCTGTTGAGTGATAGGTTTGTGTGTAGTTTCCTGAACAGCTAAGGCAAGAGTTTGTGAAATAGAAGGAACAGGTTGAATTTTTATCATTCCTTCTAGTTCATAAGCCTTAAGCTTTCCAAAATATTGTTCAACAATCATGGTACTCCATTCTGCTCCTTCTCTAATAGGTAAAGCTACCTTCTCATATTCTTGTGGAAGATTAGATTATTTTAAGGCATATGTCTTGGTTTTCAAATGTTTTTCCATGGTCAGGAATGGATCTGACAAGGTCCTCAAACCTTGGTTTAGCAGCACAACTTCTTCACCAGGGTAGAATTTAAAGTTGTCTAGCTGCCTAAGCAAGTTGTACATATTTTGGTTTCTAACACTGGTGTGTTTGGTGAATTTGGTCTGGATAAGTTCCCATGCAGATTTTGCAGTTGGTTTCTAACACTGGTGTGTTTGGTGAATTTAAAGTTGTCTAGCTGCCTAAGCAAGTTGTACATATTTTGGTTTCTAACACTGGTGTGTTTGGTGAATTTGGTCTGGATAAGTTCCCTCGGGTGGGAGCAAGAGGCTAGCCGACTGGCCTGTTGGTGAAAAAAGGAAAGGCATCAACGACATGTTAGGGGAAGGATGACTCAAAGTTGATCACCGCGGAGAACAAATCAAGTGGAATCAATAGAGAGCGAGGAAAGACCACAAGCAGTCAATGCAAGAGACAAAGGGAAACCGTGTTTCAAGGAGGGGAATTGCAAGGAAAGTGGGTTTGAAAGGAGAAGGCGATGTTGGACTTGCATAGAGGAATCAAAGGAGAAATTGGTTAAGAGAGGCAAGAGGAACACAACATGGAGAGGTTTAAGTGTCGCTTGGCTTCAACTCGCCTTAGCACTTGAGGGGATGCTCGGTGATGTCAAGTCAGTTTGGGAGTCAAATGTGTTGGGAGGATCATTCCATGGCGTGAGTTAATGGTTAGGGCCTATGGTTATGGTTTTAGTCTCCTGGTGGGAGATTGTTGGGAGTGGAGTCCTCAAACAACATGGATGATGGACGAGAAAAGGAAGCCTAAATCATTAAGGAGTTTGGGTTGAGATCGAATCGCAAACCAAGGATAAAAAGGAAGGCGAAATTGACTGGGAGGGGTGACATGACCATGCTAAGGAGGCATACATGGTCGTGCCACTGAAGATCAGTTTCTTGGATTTTTCCGAGCACTACCGTGCACCAAATAAGCACACGACCGCGTGTTTGTACATGCAGAACACTCCAGCAAGATTTGTTTGCTATTTCAATGAGATCTCTTCTGTGAATAGATTTAGAACTTCCTTGTACAACAATAAATAAATAGACACGACCTAGAACACATTTTAGCACATATTTTAGAGAATAATTATTTTAATCCTGAATTGGCCTCGCCACCGGACGTACTTGATTTGTTCAAGGAACTGGGTTAACAATAACTTGTGTTTGCGTGTGTTCTTCCATATATTTATGTGGGTGTATTTGATTGTTGTCATTGATTGCGTGAGTATCACTAAATTTCCTAAGAATTAGAGTATGCGCGTTACACGTATAGGCCAAACGGTATACGATTTTGCTATGCGTCACCAAAATAATAAGTCTTTTAGAAATATCATCTTAGATCCTTATAGCCTTGTAGGCTTTAAATTAAATTACAGAATGGTCCATGGAAGAACCTAAAGATGTCTAGGATTCCTCCCGATTGTAGAAATAGATGATTTCCTGGATGTGGTACTTATAGGTCTGCTGGTCGGAAATTAATTAATGAAATCTCAATGATTTATTGCGGGTGTTGTTAATAACAAAGTTATCAAAAAAATATTGAGGACCCACATGACAACAAATGTTTTTGATTTTAACATATTGGAGTACATAAATGTTTCTGATGCAAATTTGATTTTTCCCCAGAGGCAATTAAAGAATACTAGTTAATAAAAGTGAAAATCAACCACCACATGTTTCAGGTTTAAAGAAAAGGGAATTTTCATTAAGATCGTAGACGAAACGCGTATACTTTTGATGCCAAGATCCCAAAATGTTAGGCCAATCACTTTTGGCTTCCAGCATATTAAGGCAGAAAGTTTTACCTTCCCGATTGAAAAGCTACACACTTGTCACAGGCAAATCAAGTTGAGCAGAGTCCTCTAAATGAAACGAAATGGTCAGTAAGTAGTCCATTATAAGTCGACGGGATAGCAGGTTATAGCGATAGCAGAGATCAAACACGCCAGAAATTTGAAGTATCCAGTATTTGAGAGATGCTCCTGAATCTTGGATTTGATTCCAAGGTAAGCAATTCTGGTTAATAACGTGAATGGAGAACCAGTGTCGAGGAGAAACCCCCGTTGCCACCATTAGGATTTGGAGCAAATGTCCCTGGAGGAAGATTAAGGCGCTCTTCTCCAACCGAGATATCAAGTAGATTGATAACCCATCCATGAGCATAGATGTGTTCAATAAAAGGGACCGTTTGAAGATTTCCTTCAGGGGTGTTCGAAATATCATCTCCAAAGGTGACCAATTTAACCACACTTGGAGCTGTGTTGACATCAATGAGGCAATAAGAGAATCGGCCTTTTCCGCCACGTTCTCAACTGCCTGGGAAAAGGATTTGCGTCCCTACTCATTCCTAAGACTCCAGATATTATAGTGTTTGAAGGGAATCCAAAACCAGCTGACACCAATGAGCACCCGAAACATAGGTAGGAAACAGTTTTGGCTGGATTATTATCTAAGGAAGAAAAAGTGAAAACGTTAGTTTTGGGAACAATCTTTGTTTCCTTATTATTGAAATATCTTCAAATATGGTAAGTAGATTTTGTGACTTTCATGGACGATTTATTATGTCCTACTTTGACTAGGGCTTTGTAAATAAAGTAAATATCTTTTATTTATGTACATAGTTTTATATTAGGACTAACCTACTAACAATCTATTTCTTTGTGAGTGTGTTATATGTTTCCTTATAGGATTTGAGATCTCACAAAGGAAGATGTTGATTACGTGAAGACCTTCTCCTTGGTGCATATAAATACAAGGCTATCAGCACAAGAGAAGACACGGATTTTAAGAGAGAAAAATACTTGTTCTTCACAGTTTTTCAACATTGTTGTTTTAGGTTGTGAGTGAAGGTTGTGACATACATCCGTAACTCACATCTAGGTTTCATTGAGCTCTTTGTTTTACTTTTGACTATAATAGGTCCTACTTAGGAAAGGGGAAGTGTTCTTGTCGTAGAAGGTGATTAGAACTCATTTAGTATTTTTATCTTTTAGTTATTCACTTATTCTTATTTTTGTAAGCATCGAATGTTTTATAGTGTAATGTTTTTGTGCGTAAGCCTAGTTTGCTGATCTCAAGATTAGTAAGCGTATATAACCCTTGTGTTATCGTTCTATTTTGTTTTATTCCGCTGCATTATCTGTGGATGTGTGGACTGTTGTGAGACACATCTGTACTCACATCTGTATTCTGTTGAAGTTGATTGTGCTTCCTAGCTACACGAAACTTTCAATTGGTATCAGAGCTAACTCTCGATATATTACCGAGTGTTGATCCAGAAAGTGTAGTCATTATGGAATGCCAAAATCACCAAAACAAGCCTCCTGTCTTGGATGGCACCAACTATTCTCCTCACCTTTTTCAGTCCTAACTCCTTGAGCAACCAAAATTTGAGAGATGAGAGAGGGATAGGGCAAAGACCATTTCTTTGAAGGGGATTCTCCATAACCACAAATTTTCCTAAAAATGAATTCTCCAAAATTGATGTTTAGCACCCAACCTATAAAGCAAGTTAGCTTGAAGTCTAGTGACTGAGGTCTTATTATTTGAGGGGCACAGATTGGCAGTAAGGATTGTATGGAGAAAACAGTAAAGGGAGGAGAGAGAACCACTACCCAAATCTTTTGGCTTAATGGGCCAAGAAGTCACTTTACCATGGGTTATGGTATAAATAAGGGCATCCTCAGAAACATCACATACCTGATCTAAAGTATTTTCTAACCCAAGCAAATCATTGATCACAGAAGGAGAGAAAGGAACAAATTTTCCTCTCACATAAATAGAGTAGGAGGAAGAAGGTCTATCTATCCCTTTGGTCAAATTAACATAAAATGCATAAACCATTTTGGGATAGAAGGGGAGAGGGTGATCCACAGTCAGAAATAATCCTCTCTCTTCAAAAAACTTATACATACCTAACTTAGAGAAGGTGTCTCTATTCCTTTTATTTTCAACTATGAAGGCCTTATTCACAATCAGACCAAATCTATCAGAAGTATCCTTTGATAAAAACTTAGAAGACAAGGGTTTAAAGGAAGGAGTTATGGAGAGGGATTTAGGATTACCCTTTTCAGCTTTCTTTCTGGTGGATGTGCGCGTAGATGTGTGCACATCTGCAGGCACTTCCTTTGCATGAGAGGGCACTTTGATAGATTAAGGTTCTGTCTCATCACCAGAGGAGGCATCAATATTTTGATCCTCTTTTTCTTGCTCTATCTCAGCACGGCCCAGATTGAAATTTTCATCAGAAGCAGTATCATCACTCTCATAGCTGGATTCTGAGTCACCAACTTCTTCAGCAATTGACTCTAGGTCAGTAGCAGCCATCTTCTTCTTACCTCTCAATTCCATGAGGATATTAGCCAAGGGTTCCTCATCACTTACCACAGTAGGCTCAGCAGCAGCAGGGGCAGCGTCAGGAGCAACAACAGTTGGGATCACAGGGGTAGGATCAGTAGAAGTAGTAGGGGGCTACAACAGGAGCAGGATCAACAGGTTTAATTGGATCAGAAGGAGTAGAGATAGTGGAAGGGATCACTACAGAGGGAGGACCATTGGATGGTTGAGCCCTGGTTCTGATAAGAGGTTGGTCTTCCTCTTCTTCTTCTTCTTCATCACAAACAATGGCAGAAGATGGTTTACCTCTAGTTTTCTTGAGATTTTTGTCTTTGTCAGCCTCTGATAGCTTTTGAACCCTGTGCGATCGAAGTAGATTCTTTGGGGGTGCTAGATTAACAAAGTGGCCCAAGGGTTTCGAGGGAGTTAGCTTCCTCTTTTTGGTTGAAGGGGCTTCAACAGCTGGAATTGAGGTCAAAACAGAGGGTTCAACTGATGGTTGTAAAACCGGAGAAGTTGAAGGATTAGGGTTTTTGGAAGACACTAGAACATTCGAGGGTTCCAATGTGGGTGATTTCGTAGATGGAGCATCCATGGATAAGCCAGACGAGGACGAGGGAGGAGGAATTTCAGCAAAAAAATTGGAATTGCTGGATTGGCGACAATGGGAGCTTCACCTATAGTGACAGAGATTGGTTCGATGTCAAGGACATCTTCTTCATGAATTTGATTATGAGCGGCCATTTATTCTGCACAAATAAGGTTATGTTGAACAGTACAATGGAAATAAAGGTTAGCTGAGGGTTTATGGGGGATGGGACGGATGTGAGCCCTAATAAATACTCACAACTCCCCCTTTCCAACTTAAACAGGTATTCCTTTTCCAAAAAAGGTTTCACACATCCTAAATACCTTAGAAGTCCTCCAACGGCTAGAACCCCTAGAGATTACCACACACAACAACCTTCGAAAAATAACGGACTGAAATAAAACAAGATTTTGTCAGAATTTTTATGGAAATAAAAATTCTTCAGCCATATCCTTTTCAAAATAGAATCCCATTAAAAATTGTCTTTTCTTTTCAAATAAGGATTGATACACTTCTTTTTCTTTCGTGGGAGATATTGAAGATCAAAAACATGTTAATTCAAAGAATAAATTAAGAAGAAAATAAATTAACTAGCATATTTACAAAGCAACCTATATGACCTTATAAATGCAGAATGCCTAGCATGATGCAAACACAGGTGAAGGAAAAATCTCAGCTTATAGATGTGGCATAGGATGTGAGTCACATTTGGGGACACATTTAGATAACAAAAAGTCAATGAGCAATAATCCAATCTGCACAGCCTCTAGGATGCATCCACCCATTTTTTATTTTGGATTTTTGCATTGTGAGTAGCTTTCACTTTTCTTTAATCCCAAAGATAGCCCTTTTTCCCAATGATCTTATCAAGTTTGATTTCAAGATTTCTTATGAGAATCAATTGATCACAATGGTATGGCTTCATACTAAGGGTGAAGCAGCTGTTTCTCACTATATTTTTTCTTTTTATAGCACCCACTATGAGATACCTAGGAATGTTATATCAAGTCATCAAAAGATGACAAGAACAGGAAGTGCTCACAATTAAGTGATCAGAGCAATGTCAAAGAAGAGAACTCATAAGTGACCACACTGAGATATTTTGTGCTAATGCATGATATTTTTTTCCAGTTAATCTAGTATACAGATGTGTTAGAGGATGTGAGACACATTTGTGCTCATAGCCTTAGATATCATACATACCAAGAGACTTTCTCAAGGAGGAAAATCTCTCCAAATCTAATGCCTTTGTAAATATATCAGCCAATTGATTTTCAGTCCCAACAAATTGCAAACACATAGTTTTTTTCTCTACAAGATCCCTAATGAAATGATGTCTAATATCAATGTGTTTTGTTCTAGAATGTTGAACATGATTTTTAGATATGTCCAAGGCACTTTTGTTATCACAAAAAGCAGTCAAAATTTTGCTATTTAACCTATAATCTTTCAGCATTTGATTCATCCAAAGCAATTGTGTGCAGCAACTTCCAAGGGCTACATAATTAGCCTCAGCAGTGGATAAAGACACACAATTCTACTTCCTAATGTATCAGGACACAAGTTTATTTCCTAGGTAGAAGCATCCACCTGTAGTACTCTTCCTATCATCACTATTTCTAGCCCACTCAGAGTCTGTATAGCCAACCAAATTGGTGTTTGTCTCTTTAGAATAATGCAGCCCTAGGTTCACAGTCCCACTCACATATCTAATGATTCTTTTCAAGGCTTTAAGATGGGACACCTTTGGGTTAGCTTGGTTTCTTGCACAGAGACACATACTATACATTATGTCAGGTCTACTTGCAGTGAGGTAAAGCAGACTTCCAATCATGCTTCTGTACAGGGTTTGATCAACACTCTCACCATCTGATTCATGACTCAGCTTTTGGGAAGATCCCATTGGTGTTCTTTGATGTGAAGAGTGTTCAAGTTCAAATTTTTTCACAAGATACTTGGCATATTTAGACTGAGAGATGAACATGCCATCCTTGAATTTTTTTAGCTGTAAGCCCAAAAAATAATTCAACTCACCTACCATACTCATCTTAAATGTGGAGGTCATACTATCCACAAACTCAGCTAGCATAGGGTCAGAATTTAACTCAAACACATTATCATCCACATAGATTTGTGCCACAAAAATCTCCTTTTTATTTTTCCTCACAAACAATGTTTTATCAACCTCACCTCTCTTGAATCCTATGTGAAGTAGATGGTCAGTCAACCTACCATACCAAGCTCTAGGGACAAGAGTCCAAACCTCATTCTTTTCAAATTGAATCAACTCATCTTGCATAGCAAGAATCCAGTCAACATCCTTCAATGCTTTAGCAATATTCTTAAGTTCTATCTTTGAAAAAAATAGTAATAGCTTACCTGGGAGTATGCTGATGAGCAACTCCACAAACCAGCCATCTTTCTATAGTCAACTTTGTCATTTTGTCTAGTTCTCGCCTGAGCATGCACATCTCCACAACTTGTTAAGTGGGGTGGTTTTTCTGGATTTTAGAGGGAATATCCCTTAATCTATCCACACACCCATCCACATTATCTTCTGGAGCATCATCCTGATCAGATTCAGAGGAACTGTCCTCAGTTTCAGGATTTTGGGTGGATGTGGGAGCAGATATGGGTTTAGATGTGGATGCAGATGTGTCCACATCCTTGGTTACATCCTTAGCAGGTTCAGCAGGTTTATCAGCACTGGCAGTTTCTGTTGGTTCTCCAGCACCTGTTTCTGTATCTTTCCAGTCCAGTAAGCAACCTGAAACATCATCCTCAGCAGTCTTGAGGTTAAGATCAAGTGAGTCATCAAAAACAACATTAGCAGACTCCATAATGGTCATTGTTTTGAGATTAAACACTCTATAAGCTCAACTATTAGTGGAATATCCCATGAAAATTGCTTTATCACCCTTTGAATCAAATTTGGACAGATATTCTCTATCATTGAGAATGTAACAAATGCACCCAAATACATGAAAGTACTTCACAGTGGGTTTCTTTCCAAGGAGGATTTGATATGGAGTGACAGTGCTATCAATCCTAAGGAACACTCTATTGCCAATGTGATAGGCAGTGTTCAGAGCTTCTGCCCAAAATTTCTTGGATAGGTTTTTAGAACATAACATAACCCTAGCCATTTCTTGCAAAGTTCTATTTTTTCTTTCAGCAATTCCATTTTGCTGTGGTGTGATTGGTGCAAAAAATTCATGTGTGATTCCCTTGGGATTGCAGAAGGCAGTAAACATTTGGTTCTCATATTCAGTGCCATGGTCAGACCTAATCCTCACAGTCTGAAGACCATAAATATTTCTAACCCTTTTGTACCAAATCATAAATTCTTCAATTGTTTCAGATTTTTCTCTTAAGAACATTACCCAAGTGTACCTAGAATAATCATTAACACATACAAAGGTATACTTTTTCCTACCAAAGCTTTCTACTTCAATAGGTCCCATCGGATCAGTGTGAATCAGCTCTAAACACCTAGATGTGGAGCACTATTGGACCTTTTTATGTGATGCTTTTGTTTGCTTTCCCTTTTGACATGAACCACAGACATCAGGGTTCTTGAAGTTCAGCTTAGGGAGATCTTTAACGGCTTCAAATCTTTGAAGTTCCTCCAGAGTTCTACAGCTAGAATGCCCTAATTTTTGGTGCCACAGATTGACATCATTAGCTTTTGAGCTTAGGCAAGAGAGATTGTCACCAAATTGGTAACAATTGTCAGCAGATCTAGGACTAGTAAACACACATTTAATGTCCTTATTAAACACTTCACACAAGTGTTTATCAAACTTCACATAAAGGTCATCATCACACAGTTGATTGATGCTTATCAGGTTGGCTTTCAAGCCTTCCACATGGTACACATTGTGCAATTTTGGGAGACCCTTGACATCTAGGGTTCCTTTCCCAACAATCTTTCCTTGAGCACCTCCACCAAAGTTTACTTTCCCCCCACTAATTAATTCATATTCAAGGAGAATAGCTTAGTTCCCATTCATGTGCCTAGAGCACCCACTATCAAAATACCAAGAGCCAGAGACAGTACTCTTGAGGGAAGAGTAAACAACATTGCAGGTGGCACTTGGTTTGGCCACCCACTGCTTTACAGCTTTCTTTTTGTGGTGCAGAGGTCTCAAATTACCAGGATGTGTGTTCGGATGTGCATACATCTTCTTACATATCTAAGGCTGATTGAAGTAACCAGATTTTTTATCAGCCTTAAATTTATAACAGAAGGGTCTAATCTGCCCAGGAGCAAAGCAATAATAACAGATGTATTGTCTCTTCCTAGGCCTATTCTTACTCAAAAAGGATTTTTCTTTAAAACTTGGTTTTTCCACACTTTTTGAAGTAGAAGCCTCACATCCTTCCTTTACAAAATGTTTTTGTTCAAAGCCCATACCAATTTTGTTAAGTTGTCCCATAGAAATAGCTTCATCCAGTTTCATTTTACTTTTGTTCAACTTAGTAAAAGTACTTTCAGATTTTTCACACTCATTATTGAAATTTTCAAGCTCAACTTCTCTCTTGGTCACAAGGACTTCAAGTTTGGCAATGGTATCTTTTTGAAAATCATTTTCCTTTGAAAGTATGGCTTTTTCATCTTCACAAGCAGCTAATTTATCAGACAGGGATTTATTTACCTTAGCAAGTACCTCAATTTTGTCCATTCTCTTTAACCAATCTGTATGCAACTCCTTGTAAGTTGCAAAGAGTTCCTCATCGGGAATGTTCATATCCTCATAATCAGAATCTCCTTTTACAGAGAAACAGTTCAGCATAAGGTCAGATGTGACATCAGATGTGTTCACATCTGTGACCACATCCACAGTTTCTTCAGAAATTCCTTCTTCTATATCTGCAGAAAAAGCATTGAACACAGAATGGCAGTTGATTATAGACATGTTAGCGACTTTATCTTCATCCTCACTGTCACTAAGGGAAGCAGTTAAGCTCATTCCCTTCTTTTTAAGTGTGTTAGCACACTCGTTGGCATAGTGACCAAAGCCACGACATGCCCTACATTGAACATATTCAGAGGATTTTTTATTGTCAAAGCTTGGTTTCTTGAATCCATTCTCAGTGCTAGGTTTTAGCTTTTCCGCAGCACTGGGAGCAGGTCTATTTGGAAACTTACTCATCCTTTTGTTTTTCAATATGGAACTGAATTTTTTTGAAATAAAAGCCACATCCTCTTCTTCAAGATTTGATTTGTCAATCTCAGAGGATAGTTCCACAAGCTCTTTAAGAAGAGCAGCATCACTTTTGAGAGCAAGACTAAGAGATTTGTTCTTTTTCTGAGCTTCAAGGTTTAGCTCAAACACAGTCAAAATTCCTACAATTTTATCTAGACCTACTGTGTTGGTGTCATTAGTTTCCTCAATCACAACCACTTTTATATTGAACCTCTCAGGTAAGGTCCTTAAAATTTTACTGACAAGTCTTGCATTGGAGATAGATTCTCCTAGACTTGTACACTCATTCGAAATTTCATGAATTTTAGCAACATATGAAACAAAGTCCTGAGATCCTTCCATTCGAAGGATCTCAAACCTATCCATTAAAATTCTAAGCCTAGTAGCTTTCACACTTGGTGCTCCCTCACATTGAGTTTGCAATATATCCCAAGCAGCTTTTGCAACACTTTCATTAGTGATAAGCTTGTACATATTTCCAGAAACATGGCTGAAAATAGCACCCATTGCTTTCGATTATAATTAGCAGATTGTATTTCTTCAAGAGTCCATTACTCGTCAGGTTTTCTTTCGAAAATAGACTCACCAACACACGACGCAGACTTCTTCTCCACAATAGGAGGTTGCACTGCAACAAGGATACACATCCAAGCCCTTTCATCAATACTTTTGATGTAATTTCGTATCTTAGACTTCCAAAGAGAATAGTTGGTGCCATCCAAGACAGGAGGCATGTTTTGGTGATTTTGGCATTTGACTACACTTTCTGGATCAACACTCAATAATATATCGAGAGTTAGGTCTGATACCAATTGAAAGTTCGTGTAGCTAGGAAGCACAATCAACTTCAACAGAATATGGATGTGAGTTCAGATGTGTCTCACAACTGTCCACACATCCACAGATAATGAAGCGGAATAAAGTAAAATAGAACGATAACACGAGGGTTATATACGCTTACTGATCTTGAGATCAGCAAACTAAGCTTAAGCCCAAAAACTTTTCACTATAAAACTTTTGATGCTTACAAAAATAAGAATAAGTGAAAAACTAAAAGATGAAAAATACTAAATGAGTTCTAATCACCTTCTACGACAAGAACACTTTCCCTTTCCCAAGTAGGACCTATTCTAGTCAGATGTAAAACAAAGAACTCAATGAAACCTAGATGTGAGTTACGGATAGTTCTGGTGCTGAAGCTACTGCTGCTGGTACTTGGAGAAACTGGGAACTTTAATTAAGGGGGAGAAGACTTGAAGAAGAATTTTTTGATTTAGTTGTTCTTAAGACAATTTTAATTTCAGTTTTAAATTTCAAACATTGGTCTGTAATAACTTAATACATGTTGCTGCTGAATGGTTTATCTAGATGTGAGTTACGGATAGTTCTGGTGCTGAAGCTACTGCTGCTGGTACTTGGAGAAACTGGGAACTTTAATTAAGGGGGAGAAGACTTGAAGAAGAATTTTTTGATTTAGTTGTTCTTAAGACAATTTTAATTTCAGTTTTAAATTTCAAACATTGGTCTGTAATAACTTAATACATGTTGCTGCTGAATGGTTTATTTTTGCTTTTAATGGTATGAACTGTTAGTTTTTACTCTAATCTGTTGTATGCAGTTTTTGTGTGTGGATGTGTGAACACATCTGCACACACATCCATTCAGGGGGTGTTTGTGCTGAAAATGTTGATCTAAATGATCAAATCATAAATCTTTGGTTTTGACCAGAAAGTCCAAAATAGGGGGAGATTGAAAACGTGAGTTTTGGGAATAATCTTTGTTTCCTTATTTTCGAAATATCTTCAAATATTGTAAGTAGATTTTGTGACTTTTATGGAAGATTTATTATGTCCTACTTTGACTAGGACTTTGTAAATAAATAAATATCTTTTATTTATGTAAATAGTTTTATATTAGGACTAACCTAATAACAATCTATTTCTTTGTGAGTGTGTTATATGTTTCCTTATAGGATTTGAGATCTCACAAAGGAAGATGTTGATTACGTGAAGACCTTTTCCTTGGTGCATATAAATATGAGGCTATCAACACAAGAGAAGACACGGATTTTAAGAGAGAAAAATACTTGTTCTTCACAGTATTTCAACATTGTTGTTTTAGGTTGTGAGTGAAGGTTGTGACATACATCCGTAACTCACATCTAGTTTTCATTGAGTTCTTTGTTTTACTTCTGACTAGAATAGGTCTTACATGGGAAAGGGGAAGTGTTCTTGTCGTAGAATGTGATTAGAACTCATTTAGTATTTTCGTCTTTTAGTTTTTCACTTATTCTTATTTTTTTAAGCATCAAAATTTTTATAGTGAAAAGTTTTTGGGCGTAAGACTAGTTTGCTGATCTCAAGATCAATAAGCGTATATAACCCTTGTGTTATCGTTCTATTTTGTTTTATTTCGCTGCATTATTTGTGGATGTGTGGACAGTTGTGAGACACATATGTACTCATATTTGTATTTTGTTGAAGATGATTGTGCTTCCTAGCTACACGAAACTTTCAAAAAGTGTCGTAGGAAGCAATTCCCTTGGTATACTGTCATTTTATGTATTCAAATTCATATTGGCATTGACGTCCGTTTCTGGTGTAAATGGGGACCTTACAGTTGATATCATAAGGAGACATTTCACGATAGGTGGTGGATAGTAGGGGATTGAACTTGGCTATTGATTGGGGGAAAAATGTGGTGCAAGAAGCACACTGTGTCCACGAAAGTTAACTCCCAGTGTCAAATACTAGGAATACTTTCTGAGCTGGGGTTCCTATCCTCATTTCAACCACGATTCTTTCTACCTCCTTTGTGAGAGGAGGCTAGATCACATCAGTATGAACGGTTTTGTTAGCAGTTGATTTATTAAACGAAGTCCAGTAAGAAGCTCGGGCCTTTGAGGCATGGACATATGACTTATACCTCTCACGAAAGGTACTATTTCTGTGGGAGGCATGAATGAGCTTTAGGCTAAAGCCAGCATGTTTAGAGGAAGCTTTTGGCATGTGAAAGAAGGTTATTAGAAAGAGTAGAAGAATGATTGCAAGTATGGCTTTGATTCTAGCCATGTTTGGGGGATGAATGGTTCATTTAGTCACCTCTCCTTTATATATATTCTTTGGGAGGACGAAAGGACACACTTTTCTCTTAACTAGGATATTGAAAATTTGTTACTGAAGAAATACATCTTTGTCAAAGTAAATTACATAAATAAGCAGAACATTATGCATATTTAATTTCTAATTCCTAATATTTCATATGATTTTGGAAATATAAAAAAGAAAAAAAAGTCTTACCATGTTAATCAAAGAAGAATATATATATATATATATATATATATATATTCATATGTAATACTTACTGCTTCCTAATTAATTATTTTTTACTTTAGATTATTTTGATCCATTACAATTGAAATCTACGTAATACTATTTTATAACTTATTTATTTTTACTTTCTACAGAATTTATTTTGTAAGTAGTTGAATCTCATTGGTTATATGTAAAACTATATGGCATACTATTGAAGAAATCTATGTAATACTATTTCTTGTATTTCACCTTAAAATTGCACGACTTTGACAAGTTAAATATTGTAAATCTGTTTTAATAAGATGAAAATTCCAAAATATTGTTTTTTAAATATTTATATACAAAAATAACAACAAAAGAGATTGATGTACCAAAGTAGCACTATTTTTAGATCCAGAATATCAATTTCCTGTTTTAATGTAAATCTGGAATTTCAATTTTCGGTTTTAATTTTAAGTAAATCCGGAATTTCAAATTCCAATTTTGATTTTAAGTAAATCCGGAATTTAAATTTCCGGTTTTGATTTTAGGTAAATCTGGAATTTCAATTTTCGGTTTTAAAAAGAATTTTTTTTAGGTAAATCCGGATTTTCATTTTCCGATTTTAAAAATAATAATTTTTTTTTGTCGACATTGTGTTTATTTGACTGAATAAGGCCAGCCTGGTCCGCCAAACATTTCAGATAAGAGAAAAAGATAGAAAGAAAGAAAAAGGAAGTAAAGAAAGAAAGAGAAGAAGGAGGAGGAGAAAAGAAAGAGTAAGTAGAAGAAGAGAAGAATTATTAAAATTGTAATTAGGTTAGTTTTTCTTTTCTTTTTGTTTAATTTGTTGTTAAAGCTATTATTATCTGTATGATTAATTAAGGTATTTTAAGGAATTATTTAAATAATTATAATGCAATTTTAACAAACTTGTTAAAATTAATTTTATAAACTTGTTGCAATGTATATTTAATTATTGATTTTTAAAATTGAATTATATATAGTGCTTGTTAAATTAGGATTTTGACACATTATTTTTTTTTTATTTTTTAAGAAAAAATATGAATGGAGTTCCACTTGTTTTCATGTGCTATTGGGGAGGAAGTGATGAAAATTCGTTTGAAGCTGAGAATTTTGAAAAGGCTCCAAAATGTGCACTTAAGGCTAAAACTCGATGGAGGTACAAGAAGTTGATTAAGAAGTTATGTAAGGAAATTGAGGTAGATCGAGTCAATATTCAATTCCAAGTTACTTGTAGATATCCTCATATTGTCGCCCATGGGGTTTCAAATTACATTCCATTTCTAATCGAGAATGATATGGGTATGAAACACATGTTTGATGTTTCTGCTCAGTTTGGGGATTGAGTAGCTTGCAATTGTATGTTGAGATGAATTCAGTCGATAATGTGAATATTGAGGAGTTTGAAACCCATAAGGAGCCATTACAAAATAAGTACTTTAATGACATGGATACCTTACAGATGGATTCTTTAAGCTACTACGATGAGAGGGACGCTGAAACAAGTACACAAACACATGTGGAAGAGCCAGAGGGAGAGGAAGATGGAGAGGAAGAGGAAGAGGAGGAAGAGGAAGAGGAAGAGGAAGAGGAAGAGGAAGAGGAGGAAGAGGAAGAGGTAGAGGAGGGAGAGGAAGATGGAGAGGGGGAGGGGGAGGAGGAGGGGGAGGAAGAGAGATATGGGGAATGGTATAATGATGAAGATAATGATTCAAATTATAAACAAAATATTGGGTCCCTTATAAATGATGATCGTGATGATGTATATGATGATTATAGTAATGCTAATGATGTTAGCGAGAATGAGGGTGATGATGGGGTGAGGGAATATTTGGGGTTACATTTGGTTGGTTATGAACAGCTGCAAAATAATGTGTATGAGAGAGCAGACTATCAATTTTATGGTGATATTGAGGAAGGATTAGAGATTTATGATAATAATGAATGTAACTTTGATGATTGGAATGGAGCATTTGATGATATTGCCAAAGGTATGTGTTTTTTAAAGAAGTATGAGATGCAACATAAAATGAAGATGCTTCATATAAAGAAAAATCTGCAATCAAGGTAAAAAGAAGCACAACCCGAAAATGGAGTATTGAGTGTTTGGTGAATTATTTTCCATGCAATTTTTATGTGAATTTGAGTTTGAAGAAGAGTGGTTATTGGGAAATAACTAAGTACACGGGTCCACATTCTTGCTTGGGTACATAAATTAGCAATGATCATCAAAACTTAGATGCTAAGTTCATAGGATGAGAAGTTTTGGAACTTGTTATGGTTGATCCCGAGATGAAGATTGCAGTTCATAGCTACTCCTTCCGTCCCATCAACCTAACTTAAAAAAAAAAATAACTAGACAAAAATTGTGACAAGTTTATTTAAAATTGATTCACAATGTTTAATTCCTTAAGATCAAAAATTAAATACAAATCATAATAATTTAACAAAAAATAATATAAATTTACATAATAAACAACAAAAGAATACTAACCTTGAAATTTAACAAAATTTCCCCAAAAATTGTAATGAAAATATGCTTATTTTCTTCCTTCTCTACCTTCTTTAAGACTCTTTCTTTCCTTTTGAAGTTCTTCTTCTCTTCTTCTACTAATTTTTTTCCTTTCTCCATCTTTCTTTACTTCCTTTTTATTTTATTTTCTCTCTTTATATCTTATCTGTAGTTTGGCAGAGAAAGACCTGGTAGGCCTTTTTCAGTTAAATTATGTTAATGTCGACAAAAAAAAAAAATTAAAACCGGAAATTGAAATTCCGGATTAACTTAAAATCAAAATGGAGACAAAAACAGAAAACACACAAAAAATAAAATATTTTTAAAACCGGAAATTAAAATTCCGGATTTGCCTAAAATTTAGATCGGAATTTGAAATTTCAGATTTATTTAAAATCAAAACCGGAATTTGAAATTCCGGATTTATTTAAAATTAAAACCGGAAATTGAATGTCCGGATTTACATTAAAACCGGAAATTGAAATTCTGGATCTAAAAAAAACTGCTACTTTGGTAAAAAAATTGAGTGTTATTTTGGTATATAAATATTTAAAAAACAATATTTTAGAATTTTCATCTTTTAATAAGGTTTCATTTCTAATTTTAAAAAAAATAAAAAATTCATTTCTCAGATAGACAAAAATTTTATTGTAATTTCAAATATTACTTAAGAATGATATTATCTTCATCATGTGTTTTTAAATTTTTTGGACCAAAACATAAATGTTACCTTTTATTTAATTACTTATTTATCTATTTTATATTTTTTAATCGAAAAGGGCAAAGCCCCCTAAATTTTATTAATAGAATAAGCAATAAAGTAAAATTACAATGAGGGGGAAATAAAACCTTACCTCAAAAACCAAAGAAAAGAGAAGAACAAGCAACAAGATTATCTTCATTTATGTTGACGATATGTTGATGGCGGCTGTCAAGAAGTTGGATATTTAGAAGTTGAAGGGTCTACTATCTGTAGAGTTCGAGATGAAGGATTTGGGTGCGGCAAAGAAAAGTTTGGGCGTGGAGATCTACAGGGTTAGAAGCCAACGGAAACTGTTCTTATCCCAGAAAGGTTACATCAAGAATGTTTTAGAGAGGTTTGGCATGTCTACAGCAAAACCGTTAGATTCTCCGGGTGCAGTAAATGCACGTCTGTCGGTCGCTTTCGCACCCATGTCAGATGAGGAGAAAGAAAACATGGCTCGAGTACCTTATGCTAGTGCAGTTGGTAGTGTTATGTATGCTATGTTTTGCACTAGGTGTGATCTTGCTCATGCGGTTAGTATTTTTAATAACTTTATGGAATCCTGGTAAGGATCGTTGGCAAGCAGTGAAAAGAATCTTCAGGTACCTTAGGGGTACATCAGATGTTGAGCTCATTTTTGGCGGAGGTACAGAATGTGCAGTTGAAGATTATTGTGATTCAGACTACTCTAGGGACGATGACACGAGGAGATCTATGACCGGGTATGTGTTCAATCTTGGTGGGTCAGTTGTCAGTTGGAAGGCTACTCTACAATCTATGGTGACATTGTCTACTACAGAGGCGGAGTATATGGCATTGACAGAAGCTGCTAAGGAGGGGATATGGCTAAAGGGTCTGATCAGCGACTTTGGGTTACATCAAGATCTGGCAACAATATTTTGTGATAGTTTGAGTGAAATATGTTTGGCCAAGGATCAAATTCTTCATGATAGGACCAAGCAAATAGATGTGATGTATTATTTTCTGAGAAGTGAGAAGTGGATCAAGGTGAAGAAAGTGGGTACTGCAGACAATCCTGCTGACATGTTCACGAAGACCGTTCCGACTAGCAAGTTAGAACATTGTTTGGATTTGCTGAATGTTTGCAGCTATTAGAGAGCATCTGAGGCAGAGGGGGAGTAATTTTTATGTTTGGAGGTTAGATGTCAAGGTGGAGATTTGTTGGGTTTGATGCCATCGATTTGGGGATGCCTAATTAGGGGATTAAAACAATTTATCTTAGAATTCCTGACAAGCAGCAAAGGGGGCGACCGCGTCCAAAGCCAAGGGGCGATCGCACGAAATTTCTACCTAAAAGAGGCGACTGCACCTTAAGGGGGCGATCGCATCCAATCCCAAGCAGGGGGCGATCGTGCCCTATACCGGTTCAGGCTCATCAGCGGTGGAGATATGTTTTGGGTTAAATCCTTGTAGGGTTAGAAGTAGGGCCTATAATTATAGCCTACCCCCAACCCTATGTTCTACGTTCCTTTCCTCATTTATTTCTCTAAGTTCTACGTTCCTTTCGTGCACTAGATTTGAGATTGTATACGGTTGATTTTCATATGATAATAATATTCTCTCCCTCTGCCCGTGGACATAGCCAAATTGGTAAACCACGTATTTTCTTGTGTTGTCTGATTGTTGCTTGCTTTTATCTTCTACATAGATTCTGTTCTAACAAAGTGGTATCATAGTCGGTCAGGTTGAGAAAGGTCTAGGGCTGTTCCGCTGCAGAAGAAGATGGGAGGAGAAATTGAATCACCGGTCGACAAGTTTAATTGTAAGAATAGTTTTTCTCTATGGCAAATAAAGATGAAAGCCTTGTTAAGAGACAAGAGATTGTAGGCTCCAGTAGTTGCTGTAATCAAGGATCGCCAGGATCTAAAGGGTAAAGCGGAAGCCGTTCCCACCGGTGCTGGCATGGATCCAACAGCAGAAGGTTCGGAGAAAGAGAAGAAGATAGCAGAGAAGGAAGAGGCAGATCTGGTCGTGCTAGATGAGAGGGCCCACTCTAAAATCATCAGGTGTCTTGATGATGATGTTCTTGCAGATATTCCAGATACTGATTCCGGAGGTGTTGTGTGGCTTGCATTGGAGGACATGTATTTGACACGATCAGTGACCAACAAGCTATATCTGAAGCAGAGGATATATTCTCTCCTAATACAGGAAGGTATGCCCATTAGGGATCACATAGTTAGATTAATATCTTTATTACTTGAACAGGGAAATATAGATGATAAAGTTGATGATGAGGATGAGGATGCTGCATTAATGCTTCTTTAAAAGTTGCCTTTATCATATGAGTACTACGTTGACTCTAGCAATGGTAAGGTGACGATGACGGTGACTCTGGAGGAGGTGAAATCCTCGTTCAAGACAAGAGAGTTACATCAAAGGGTAAGCGGTAATAGTGGAACAGATAATCAACCAGCATGATTGGTTGCGGTAGGGAACAGAGGTTCTAGCAGTAAACAGAAGAAGAAGAAATCTTCTGGCAAGAGGGGCCCGAAATCGGATGATGTTTGTAATTACTGCAAGGGAAAGGGGCACTGGAAGACAGATTGTCCTAGGAAGAAGCAAGGCGAGCCTCCAAATCGCAATGAAGCTAACGCTGCTACAGTTGATACTGGCTGCTCTGATAGGGATTATGCTCTAGTGGTAGAAGAATTTGAAAAACAGTCGGATGCGTGGATTCATGATTCTAGGGCTTCTTATCTTATTAGTCTGAGGAGATAGTGATTTATAACTTATGAGCAGGTAGATGGAGGTAATATTCATATGGCTAACAATGTTTCTTGCAGGGTGGTAGGTATTAGCTCGATCAAGCTACGAACTCATGATCGTAAGTTCTGCACTTTGAACGAGGTGACGCATGTTCCACAGATGACGAAGAATCTGATATCTCTTAGTCAGCTCCACAGCAAAGGATACTGTTTCAAAGGTAAAGGTGGAGTAGTGTATATCTACAAAGGTTTTGAAGTGATTATGAGAGGCCTTAAGCGGGGCTCCTTGTGTTTCTTCCAAGGAAAGACGCTTTCTAGTTCATTATTGGTTACATCATCTGAAGTGGTCAAGGAGGATATGACAAAGCTGTGGCATATTAGGCTTGGGCACATGAGCATCAGAGGGATGGAGATATTGGCTAATCATGGTCTTCTGCGTGGCCATAAATTCAAGGACCTTAAATTCTGTGAGCACTGTATACATGGGAAGATGCAACGAAGCAAGTTTCGTAAGGGTGATCATAGAACGAAGAACAGTCTGGATTACATTCAATCGGATTGTTGGACACCTTCACATCAAGAATCATTGAGGGGCCATAGGTATTTCTTGTCTATGATTGATTAATACTCCAGGAAAACATGGGTAATTATCATGAGGTACAAGAGTAAGGCTCTCACCAATTTCAGGCAGTGGAAGACATTTGTGGAGAATCAGACAGGGAAGAAGATCTGTAATGAATCAAGCCCGAAGCTCAACCCGCTACATAGGCGCCACACACTGACCCACTAAGCACCTCCTCAATTGAGTCAACCACAGCCCATCACAGTCCTCCAAAAGTCCAATGGATGATTTGATGCTTAGTAGTAGTGCATGAGCCTTCTATATATCACACTAAATTTCCATATATTTCTGATGTGGGATGAGGGATATCACAATCTCCCCTGCTCAAACCCTTGCCATCCCTGACAAGGTCAATCAATACCCAGATGGTACTCCCGGGCTAGCTTGCAAGCCTTAAGGCCGGGGTTCTGCTCTGATACCATTTGTAATGACTCGAGCCCGAAGCCCAACCCGCTACGTAGGCACCACGCACTGACCCACTAAGCACATCCTCAATTGGGTCAACCACAGCCCAACATAGGCCTCCAAAATTCCAATTGATGATTTGATGCTTAGTAGTAGTGCATGAGCCTTCTATATATCACACTAAATTTCCACATATTTCCGATGTGGGATGAGGGATATCACAAGATCAAGCGACTCTGAACAGATAATCGATTGGAGTTCTGTAGTACTAAGTTCGATGAGTTCTGTAAGCAAGTGGGAATTTCTAAACATCTCACTATCAGGGGTACACCACAGAAAAATGGTGTAGCAGAGGGCATGAATCCGACATTTTTAGCTAGGGCAAGGTGCATGCTCTCCAATGCAAGGTTGTCTAAGCGGTTCTGGGCAGAAGCAGTTAGTACAGCATGTTACTTGATAAATTGTGGACCACATACAGGTATCAGTCTCAAAGTTCCCAATGAGGTATGGTCAGGAAAACCTGTTGATTAGTCTAATTTAAGGGATTTTGGTTGTACTGCTTATTATCATGTGGATGATGGGAAGCTGGAGCCGAGGGCTAGAAAAGTGGTCTTCATGGGTTATGGAGACGGTGTCAAGGGATACCGGATACGGTCTCCATTTGAAGGTAGGGTTATAATAAGTAGAAATGTTGTTTTTGATGAAAACTCTATGCTTAACCCTATTATGAGATCTATGGTTGTATCAGGTATTGGTAGTGTTGATAAACAGGTGGAGCTACAAGATACTTCAGAGTTTAGCAGTTCACAGTCAGATGTTCATCAGGATCTACCGACAGAAGCACCAAAAAGATCATCACTAGTTTCCGAGGAACATGGGTTAGCTCAAGAGAGGTCTAGACGAGCTATTTTCGGGAAGCCTCCAGTGAGGTATGTTTTTGAAGATATGGTATCTTATGCACTTCGGGTTGCCAAGGAAGCAGAGCCCGATGTTTCAGAGCCAACTACTTTCAAGGAAGCAGTTACATGTTCAGAGTCTGCTCAATGGCATGCAGCTATGTGGGACGAGATGGAATCACTACACAAGAATTCGACATGGGAGCTAACCAAGAGGCTAGATAGCAGAAAGATTGTGACTTGCAAGTGGGTTTTCAAGAAGAAGGAAGGTATGTCACCATGAGAGGGGGTCAAGTATAAAGCTCGTGTAGTTGTAAGAGGTTTCACACAGCGGGAGGGCATTGACTATAATGATATTTTTACACTAGTGGTTCGACACACTTCAATCATGGTCCTATTAGCAATGGTGGTACATCAGGATTTTGAGCTCGAGTAGCTAGATGTGAAAACAACTTTCTACATGGAGAGTTGGATGAGGACATTTATATGACACAGCCAGATGGGTTTCAGGTTCCGGGAAAAGAAGACTACGTGTGCAGGTTCAAGAAGACCTTGTATGGACTCAAGCAATCGCCTAGGTAGTGGTACAAGGGGTTTGATAGCTATATGACAGAGATTGGTTACACAAGGAGCGCGTATGACTGTAGTGTATATCATAATAAGTTATTGGATGGTTCGATCATCTATCTGGTTCTTTATGTTGACGATATTTTGATAGCGGCTGTCAAGAAGTCGAATATTTAGAAGTTGAAGGGTCTACTGTCTCAAGAGTATGAGATGAAGGATTTGGGTACGATGAAGAAAATTCTGGTTATGGAGATCTACAGGGATAGAAGCCAACGGAAACTGTTCTTATCCCAGAAAGGTTACATCAAGAAAGTTTTAGAGAAGTTTGACATGTCTACATCAAAACCGTTAGATTCTCCGAGTGCAGCAAATGCAAGTCTATCGGATGCTTTCGCACCCATGTCAGATGAGGGGAAAGAGTACATGGCTCGTGCACCTTATGCTAGTGCAGTTGGTAGTTTAATGTATGCTATGGTTTGTACTAGGCGAGATTTTGCTCATGCGGTTAGTGTTTTTAGTAGGTTCAGGGGAATCCTGGTAAGGAACATTGGCAAGCAGTGAAGAGGATCTCTACAGGTACCTTAGGGGTACATCAGATGTTGGGCTCATTTATGGAGGTGGTAAAGAATTTGCAGTTGAAGGTTATTGTGATTCAGACTACTCAGGGATGTTGACACGGGGAGATCTATGATCTGTTATGTGTTCACTCTTGGTGGGTCAGTTGTCAGTTGGAAGGCTACTCTAAAATCTACGGTGACATTGACTACTACAGAGGTGGAGTACATGGCATTGACAGAAGTTGTTAATGAGGGGATATGGCTAAAGGGTCTGATCAGCGAACCTGGGTTACATTAGGATCAGGCTACAATATTTTGTGACAGTTTGAGTGCAATATGTTTGGCCAATCATGATAGGACCAAGCACATAGATACTAGGCATCATTTTCTGAGAAGTGAGAAGCGGATCAAGGTTAATAAATTGGGTACTGCGGACAATCCTGCTGACATGTTCACGAAGTCCGTTCTGACTAGCAAGTTCAAACATTGTTTGGTTTTGCTGAATGTTCGCAGCTATTAGAGAGCATCTATTTAAGGGAATAAAACAATTTATCTCGGAATTCCGGACAAGCAGCAAAGGGGGCGACCGCGCCCAAAGCCACAGGGAGATCACACGAGTTTTCTACCTAAAAGGGGCTACCGCACCCAAAGGGGGGGCGATCGCACCTGTGACGATTTTGGAGTTGGGGCGATCGCACCCAGGGAGGGGGCGATCGCCCCCTATACCGGATCAGGACAATCAGCAATGGAGAACTGTTTTGGTTAAATCCTTGTAGGGTTAGGAGTAGGGCTTATAAATATTGCCTACCCCCAACACTTTGTTCTAACTTCCTTTGCTCCTCTATTTCTCTAGGTCTAGGGTTTTCACAGACATGAATTCCTTGCAAGAATTTGTGAGCTAGATTAGAGATTGTATTCGGTTGATTTCCATATGATAATAATATTCTCTCCCTCTGTCCGTGGACGTAGCCAAATTGGTGAACCACGTATATTCTTGTGTTGTGTGATTGTTGCTTGATTTTATCTTCTTTATAGATTATGTTCTAAAAATGATGATGATCAGAATGTCCTGCTATCATAATCCTCATGGTGTAGGGAATTAAAGAATGAAGATTGCTTGATCTTTGAACCTTGCTTGACCCAATTTTGAAGGTTTGGATGATTGATTTGAGTGATTTAGGAGCGAATTTATTTAGATATTGGAGAGAGAGAGAGAGACAGAGTGCTTGGACAAAAAAATTGGCAGCAGTGCCCTTCTTTCTAATACCAATTATTAGATCATTTACTTGATGAAGAGGTATGTTATTAATAGATAAAAATGGACTGATGGGACTTGTAGTACGATAAGGAGGATGTCGTGTAGGATTCACATGAACGTTGTTAGAGATATTATCTCAAATTGGAAATTGAAAAAAATTATCAATAACATATGAAGATTTTGGGCCACTCCCCTTAACACCAATTGTTTTTAAAGTGAAACCTTAGACTTTAATATGATACTAGTGTTTGGAGTGGAGTCCTAAAACAACATGGAGATGGAAGAGAAAAGGAATCCTAAATCATTAATGAGTTTGGGTTGAGATCGAATTTTAAAACAAGGTGGAAACGACACTGAAGATCAGTTTCTTGGATTTGCTGAGCACGACCTTGCACCAAATAGTCACATGACCATATCAATACATGCAGAACACTCCAGTCAGATTTGCTTCCTATTTCAACGAGATCTTTTCTACGAATATATTTAGGAATTCCTTGTACAACTATAAATACATAGACACGACTTAGAACACATTCTAGGACATATTTTTGAGAATAATTAGTTTATTCCTGGCTTATCATTGCCCCCGAATGTACATGATTTGTTCAAGGAAACGGGTTAACAATTCTTTGTGTTTGTGTGTGTTTTTCCATATATTGTAGCACATATTTCAGAGAATAATTAGTTTACTTTTGGGTCGTGTTCTCGGGAATTCTGTAGAGCAATCTAGATGGGCAAATCAACCATTGAGAAATTCAACTGAGGGATTTTCACGTTTTATATGATGAGGATCACAGACTATCTCTATAGTAAGGATCTTCATCTTTCCTTAAGAAAGAAACCTACAACCATGTCAAACGGAGATTGGGAGACGCTAAATCGAAAGACGATAGGTGTGAGTGAGATGCATATTGAATGATGAGATCGCACAAAAGACGTTGTAGACTAAGACAATGATGGAGATGCTACAAATTATGTCTGATATATGTATGAGAAACCTTCCAACATTAATAAGGTTCACATAATTAGGAGGATGTCCAACCTGAAGATGTCGGAGGGTATAACGACAGCAGCTCATATCGGCAGTTTCAAAGGTATGGTGGACCAATTGAGAACCGTCGGTATAACCTTTACCAACTAGGTGCATGATGTGATATTAATTTCATCGTTGCCCGAAAGTTGGGATCCGTTTATCATGGTGCCAAGTGCGTCAACAAACGAGGCACCGTTGAAGTACTCGCAAGTCAGAGATTTCGTCCTTGGCATGGAGTTGCGAAGGAAGGGGAAGGGAGAGACTTCAATACAAGCACTAAGGGTGGGAGTGGTAAAGGGAGGAGGGGAGGACCGAGATCTAATAAGCATCCGGTCAAGTGCTACAAGTGTGGAGCTAAGGTTCATACCAGTTATGATTGCCTGGAAAATTCTAACATAGCTGATGGTCACGCAGAACTTGTGGAGGAGTACATTGCATATGCATTGTTCTTGAGAGAAAAGAAGTCGGATGAGGATTGGGTACTAGATTCAGGTGCATCGTTTCATTCATGTAGTGACTTAGATGAGATAGAGCAATACACCTCGGGCGATTTTGGGGTGGTCTATCTTGGAGATGATCAACCTTTAAAGATCGTGGGAAAAGAGGATGTACAAATCAAGAAACAAAGTAGGGCTGTTTTGGAGTTGCGTGATGTTAGCCACATTCCTAGCTTGAAGAGGAGATTGATTTCCATTAGAAAGTTAGACAATGAAAGGTATGGAGTAATCTTCAATGGTGGGTCATGGAAATCAGAAATGGTGAGGAGGTTGTAGATTTAGGGAGAAAGGATAAGATGTTGTAAACTACCTTCAACAACATTATTCGCTTGGGTGGGAGCAAGAGGCTAGCCGAGTGGCCTGCTGGTGAAAAAGGGAGACCCATCAACAAACGGCATGTTAGGGGGAGGATGACTCAAATTTGATCATCACGGAGAACAAGTCATGTGGAACTAACAAAGAGTGAAGAAAGACCACAAGGATTCAAAGCAAGAGACAAAGGGAGATCGTGTTTAATGGAGGGGCATTGCGAGGAAAGTGGGTTTGAAAGGAGAAGGCGATGTTGGACTTGCCTAGAGGAATCAAAGGAGAAATTAGTTCAGAGAGGAAAGAGGAACCCAACATGGAGAGGTTGAAGCATCGCTTGGCTTCAAATCGCCTTAGCACTTAAGCGAGGAGGCTCGGTGATGTCAAGTCAGTATGGGAGTCAAATGTGTTCGGAGGATCATTCCATGGTGGGAGTTGACTGGAGTAAAGTCCTAAAACAACAAGGATGGTGGAGGAGAAAAGGAAGCCTAAATCATGAAGGTGTTTGGGTTGAGATCGATTTGCAAACCAAGGATGAAAAGGAAACCGAAATTCGCCGGGAGGGGTGACACGACCATGCTAAGGAGGCATACACGGTCGTACCCATGAAGATCAGTTTCTTGGATTTTTTCGAGCACGACCGTGCACCAAATAGGCATACGACCGTGTCAGTACGTGCATAACACTCAAGCCAGGTTTATTTCCTATTTCAACGAGATCTCTTCTATGAATAGATTTAAGACTTTCTTGTACGACTATAAATTCATAGACACGACCTATAACACATTGTAGCACATATTCGAGAGAATAATTAGTTTAATCCTGGCTTGGCATCGCCTACGGACACTTGATTTGTTCAAGGAACCGGGTTAACAATAACTTGTGTTTGCGTGTGTTCTTCCATATATTGGTGTGGGTGTGTTTGATTGTTGTCATTGATTGCGTGAGTATTGATGGATGTGGTTTTACCCATCCAAAAGATATATTTCCTAGCTTATTTGGTGCTCGAAACCTTGAGAATTTAATGTATTTTCTAGTATTTTGAAAGTACAGGGGTTGAAGTGCAACAATGTTGAAAACGGAGGATTGGAGCGTACTTTGGAAGCTTTTGGATCAAATTGCAATTTTGGAAAATTTGGGACTAAACGGAAATTACGAAGTTCAAGGACCAAAGTGGAAATATTGGAAATTAAGGGACTAAATTGGAAATATGGAATTTTTGGATGAATTTGATATATAAAAATTCCTGGGTTAAAATGAAAAATAAAATCCTAAACAGCGAAGTGCAAAAGAATTCATTAGAGTGGCCAAAGTGTGACGGCAAAATTGTGGGACGAACCGAATACTAATTTATAAAAAACAACACCAAGGCTGGCCGAGGAAAGCTTGTTGTTGGCCGAGGATGATTGTGCTGCTTGGGCCAAGGTTGAAGGAATTTGGGGCCAACATGGGAGCAAGATGAAAATGGGCCAAGGCAGAGTAGGTGCACGCCTAGTAGGTGTGGGCGCACGCCCGGAAGCTTTCAGATTGAGAACAGGCGCACACCCGGTCTCAGTGGGCGTGCGCCCGGTACGTACGGACAGATGCAACCAGTTTCCTTATTTTGGAAGGATTCTAAAGATTTTTCACAGATTTGCACAGAATCAGCCACGAATTTCGGGAGATTTTCTATTTTGACTAGGATTTTGACCCTAATTTATTTCCAAAAAGGATTTCCACCTCCCTCCTCCTATATAAACAACCCTAGACTAGTTTTGTATCATCTTTTATCTTTTATCTTTTATTTTGGGATCTTTGGATCTTTTGATTTTCATCATTCTCTCTATATTTCTAGTTTAGGTTTTATTTATTTATGAAGATGAAAGAACAAGGTTTTGCTTTATTTATTTTAATGGCCATTCAAGGCTAATTTATTTTATTCATGGATTGAGGTGAGTAACAATTTGATCTTTATGCTAAGGTTTTAATTCTTTCTATTTCTTTTTCGTTCTTGTTCTTCTCAACGGTTTTAATTATTGTCTTGAGATCAATTGTATTGACCTTGCGGAATATACTTTTGACCTCTTGAATTTATTTGGGTATAAATTATTGCACTTGCGTGGATGATTTATAATTTGACCATTGTCGAGAAGAATAGATTCAATTGAGGACCTTGCGGAAATCAAACGAATCTAGGTTCCATTGTTCTTAAGCTTTTAATTGAATTCTTGAATGTTTTTATTGACCTTGCGGAATATATGAACAAGATAGAGTTATTAGGGTTCTAATGTTCTTATTGACCTTGCGGAATATATTAACATTTTAACCCTAGGTTTTTGTGAACGAACCCAAGAATGAGATTGAAACATTTTTACATAAAATAAAAAGCATAAAGTGAAAATTGTTATGATCCCCAATCCATGAATCCCTTGTCTCTTATTATCTTTAATTTATTTATTTTGCTTTCTTAGTTTTATAATTCAATCAAATCAAAAAAACTTTTTTTTTCCCTTTTGTTTCGTTTACACTAATTAAATCAACTTGTTAAAGCACACGAGTCTCTGTGGTTCGACCCTTACTTTCGTACGTTGCTACTTCGGTGACTTGTACACTTGCAAGGTTTTTATTACATAGTGGAATTTTCTCCATCAAGTTTTTGGCGCCGTTGCCGGGGACTTGTTGTGATTTTTAACAAGTTTATTTAATCGGTGCATGTTTGGTCGCCGGTCATTGGATCCTAACTTGGTTCCTTTGAACGACGAGATAGACAAAGTTGAGAGAGGCATTCCCTCTACTCAAGTGTTTGAAACTGATTCTGAAACTTCTGTCACCGAGACAGAGGTAACTTTGAGTGAATTAGAAACTTCTTCCACCGAGGGAGAGGAATTTGTATTTGATATGGCTTTGCAAGCACCTACTATGGATGCCTTCTCTAGGCCGCGGGTGGACACATCTGTGTCATGCATTGTGTTGACTGATGCAACAAAAAGTTATGAGGTAAAAGGCCATCTGTTTAACATGATCCCTCAATTTCATGGCCTTCCCTCGGAGGAATCTTTGAATTTCTTGAGGGAGTATATGATGATTGTGTCGAGTTTTCCATTGAGAGGCGGTGTGACTGATGAGCACTTAAGATTGAAATGTTTTCCCTTTGCTTTGAGGGATAATGCTAAGAAGTGGCTCATGCTGCTCCCACCTAGCAGCATTAATACTTGGGATGAATTACATGATATATTTTTGAGAAAATACTTCCCACATGCTACGTTAGCCACTTTTAGACAGAAAATCATTAGGTTCACACATGACTCTTTTGAGGCATTTCATGAAGCATGGGACAGATTTAAGATGCTCTTGGTGCAATGTCCCCACCATAATTTTCCTTTGCCTTTATTGCATCAAACTTTCTATGGGGGGTTGACACAAGCCGATCAGGCTATGGTGGATAACGCAGCCGGAGGCTCTTTAGGGGCCAAAACTGCGGATGAGACCCAAGATCTTTTTGAGAGATTAGCATCTAATTCGCAACAAAAGGGGTCAAGGGGTAAAAAAATAGTGTGAATGGAATAGGGATGAATGATGAGATTTCAAAACAAATTGCACTTCTTAATCAAAAATTTGATAAGTTGGTCATGAGTAGTACTTCCAATTCTGCATCCAATGTGTCATCTGTTGGTAATGTAATGCATGATAATTGTGTAACTTGTGGTTCTAACACTCACTCTTATGAAGTTTGCCCCACCACTAGTCCCCATTTATATAATCATGAGCAGGTACAGGCAATGCAAGCATATATGCAGAGTGTCCCGCAGAACAACCCATTTTCACAGACATACAATCCGGGGTGGGGAAAGCACCCTAATTTTTCTTGGGGAGGAAATCAACAGCAGAATAAAACTCTCCATTCCCAACCACCACCGCAGGGACCCTTTGGGGAGGAAAGCACCCTAATTGATGGATGTGGTTTTACCCATCCAAAAGATATATTTCCTAGCTTATTTGGTGCTCGAAACCTTGAGAATTTAATGTATTTTCTAGTGTTTTGAAAGTACAGGGGTTGAAGTGCAACAATGTTGAAAACGGAGGATTGGAGCGTACTTTGGAAGCTTTTGGATCAAATTGCAATTTTGGAAAATTTGGGACTAAACGGAAATTACGAAGTTCAAGGACCAAAGTGGAAATATTGGAAATTAAGGGACTAAATTGGAAATATGGAATTTTTGGATGAATTTGATATATAAAAATTCCTGGGTTAAAATGAAAAATAAAATCCTAAATAGCGAAGTGCAAAAGAATTCATTAGAGTGGTCAAAGTGTGACGGCAAAAATTGTGGGACGAACCGAATACTAATTTATAAAAAACAACACCAAGGCTGGCCGAGGAAAGCTTGTTGTTGGCCGAGGATGATTGTGCTGCTTGGGCCAAGGTTGAAGGAATTTGGGGCCAACATGGGAGCAAGATGAAAATGGGCCAAGGCAGAGTAGGTGCACGCCTAGTAGGTGTGGGCGCACGCCCGGAAGCTTTCAGATTGAGAACAGGCGCACACCCGGTCTCAGTGGGCGTGCGCCCGGTACGTACGGACAGATGCAACCAGTTTCCTTATTTTGGAAGGATTCTAAAGATTTTCCACAGATTTGCACAGAATCAGCCACGAATTTCGGGAGATTTTCTATTTTGACTAGGATTTTGACCCTAATTTATTTCCAAAAAGGATTTCCACCTCCCTCCTCCTATATAAACAACCCTAGACTAGTTTTGTATCATCTTTTATCTTTTATCTTTTATTTTGGGATCTGATGCTGCAGGAAATGTGCTTATCAATCTTCCTCCACGTGGCAGGACTGATCACCTGGCTTCTTGACCTGAAAACAGAACCCACGACTAGCCGGATGTGTCTCCGGCGAAGACGCTCGGGCGTGAGAGTAAGATAACAGTTGTATAAAGCTCAAAATGTATTGAATAATGAACTCAGAATACAAAATGGCAGTTACCTTTCACTGTGTGGTAGTGATGAAGTATTTATAGACAAGAGTAGTGTATTTTTGGGGAGGCGACATGTGCTCCGAGATTGTAGCGGCAGTTACTTGGACGTGGGAACATGTCTATAACGGTCCCTGATTTGTAGGGAGGTGGTTATGAGAATTGTTCAACCAAATACGCCTTCAAGTATCAAGTCGTCACTTGTTAATTTAGGTCGAGGTCGCCATTCGAGGAATGGTCGACCTGACTGTCGGGTAGAGCACGGTTCGTACCCGAGTTATAATATGGATTCTGAGGTCGGACTAAGTTAAGTCGGGGCCTGGTGAGCCGGACCATGGGCTTATTCGACTGATCCTTGAGATGGGCTTTGGGCCCTGTTTTGATTGGGCCAGCCTTATTGAGAATGTGGAAGTCCAGGCTGCCCGTGATTGGGCTTTACTCGTTTGGCCCAACTCGACACTTTTGGTATGTTCAGTGGCCCCCAACTTTCGAGTTGACTTCGTCGACTTGGAAGTTAAGAAGATTTCTTTGACGAAAATTGCTTTACTCGCAGGTCGATGCTAGTCTTAGAAGTAGGTCGACCATGATGACGTGGCAACATCCTGATCGTTGGCGATGAACGGTTGGAGATGAAGGAGCGCCGATTTTTGTAATGATTACAGTTCTGACGTTTGGAACTCCTTCTCGAAAACCGCTTCAGTCTTTAATTTTGGAAAATTAATTTTGATTTTCCTTTCCCTTTCCAAATTTAGGAAAATATAAATAGAAAAATCCCTCTTCGTTTAGAACTTTTACCGTCCTAAAACTTCTTCTTCTCCGGCGATAATCAAGGGATTGCAGCAAGATTTAAATCTATCTCTCGGCTCCAGCAACGAACCTACCTTCTGCGATTAATTAAGGTATTTCCCTCGTATCCTTGCTTTAGGGTTTTAATTTATGCACTGTTCTCCGTTTCCGCCATGGCTAGGACCTTTAGTTGCGAACCAGGGGCGTGGTATGGTTACTGCACTGTTAACCGTAGGGCATGCAAGAATGTGAACGGTGAGTGGAGAGTGATGTCCCTGGATGAGTGTGCCTCCATTTTGACTAGTTGGGGGCTGAATTACACTGAGATAGGGATGCCCATTGTAGGGGGAATTGAAAATGTGGTAATTGACGACTCAAATGTTGTCGCTTTTCATCTATTCCATGAATTGCTTGACCATATCACCTTGTTTTATGTTAGGGACGTCCAAAAGCCCTCCTTCCTTAGAAATAGAATAGGTTTTCCGGGGGAGTCTAGGTCGTCCTTAGGTAGGTCGACTGAACATGATCATAGGACTGACTCCCCTGCTTCCTCTTTTGCTTGTACAGATATGACGACTCAAGAAGGGAACGCTGCCTCAACTTCTTCTGGTCCTCGAATTGTCAACGCATTTGGGCCCAATGTGGTGCCAGGCAAGAATGAGAGGGGCTACGTGCCCCAACGTCCTACTCGTGGGAGGAAGAATTTGGAGTCCCGCTATGATGTGATCTACAATTTCTGTGGGGTAGATAGGGCAGACTTTAGGGTGACCATCCTTAGTCAGAAACAATTTTTGGCCAAATACCGTGCGACCTTCACTAGAGATGCTACTAAGGTAGCTTTCTTCTATGGGCAGTTTGAGGCTGGTTTGAGGTTGCCGTTGGATCCTTTCATTAATGAGTTTCTGGAATGTATGGATGCCCTCCCTCTTCAGCTCGGTGCTAACACTTGTAGAGTGTTGGTGTGCTTTGCAATGGTGTGTAGGCTCTTGGGCCATGAGCCTTGTATGAAGGTTTTCTAAGAGTTTTTTGGTGCCAAGCTAGATAAGCATGATTGGGGAATTAGTACTCCCTCTAAGCCCAACTCTCCCAAGATGTTTACCAACCTTCCAAATAAACACAATTGCTGGAACTCGCATGTAGTTTTGGTTGAGAAGCGAAATTTGGGATGGGAATTTCCGTTGCCCAATGATGAATCTGATGTTATCAGTGAGGAGAATTACTGGGAGCCTCCTTGGTGTAAAACTTTGTATATAAAGCTGTGTGCCCTGGTCAAGGATGGACCCGTCAATTGGGAGTCATTAGTGACAACCAAGTACAATTATATTCTAGCAGGGATGATGCCTGGAGATGAGGTAGCAGAGCCCCTTGCGCCTGTATTGAGAGGCCAGTGTACCGATTGGGTAACTCACTCTTTGGGTAGATTAGAGGAGAATTGTCGGTTTGTCGAAGCAAGCCGACATCGCAAGAACAATGGAGAACACATTGGTGGTAAGGGTTTACTCGCCTTCTCTCATTAGCTCGTCCAAAGTTAACTTGCATAAGTGATTTTTTATAGGCGTATAGGATTGCTTTGATCTGCATACTTAACTTTCAGCTCGTCACTTGCCTGCTCGCCTGTAGAATCAATCAATTCGTACATAGAACTGCTTGTAATCGTATCTCTGTATTTATCAAATGGTTTGCTCGTATGTAGAATTAATTCGTACATAGAACTGATTTTATTTGCATACATGACTCTTAGCCCATCCTTTGTCTATTCGCATGTAGAACTGGTTAGCTCGTACATAAATCCGTTTCGAATTGTCACCCTGCACTTATCACATTGCTTGCTCGTATGTAGAATTAATTCGTACATAGAACTGTTCCGTATTGTCGAACTAACACTTTGATGTCGTGCAGTTTTGAATCCCGAACAAGAAGCCGCCATGGTTCGAATTGTTGGAGTTTCTGACAAGAAGAAGTCTAAGAGGGCCCACGAGTTGTGAACGCTAAGGCCGAGAGAGAGGGAGGCTGCTGCAAGGAATAATCTTCTCTCAAAGGACAATGCTGGGTTGATCCCAATGGAAGAGGTCGTTATAGAGGACCTTCAACAGAGTGGCTCCCATTCCATGAATGTGAATGAGGGAGGGTAGGAATTGGCGAGGTCGCCTAGGCCAAGTCCGAGCTCGATCTGTTCAAGAGGCCAATGCTGCGACCTCTGGGAGCCGAGATGGCGGGCTCCACCCAATGAATGTAGTTGAAATTAATGATGATGCTGTTGAGGAGGAAGATGATCAGGCGTTGAGGACAAGAAAAAGATCAAGGTCTGGAAAGGGCAAGGCCGTCTCCCCAAGTCTACTCCCTCCTCTAGCCCCTCCTCCGAGGAGCCAAGAATCCGTAGATGCTTTGATTCAGAGGCTCAGCGATGTTCCCCCTCTCATTGGGGTCAACAGCATGACTCGCCGCTATCCTGATGTGGCGCTTGGTCAAGTGGTGGTGAGAAGGGCCCTGGATGTAGATCTCCTAGCTTACTTTGCAGATAAGGGGATGGCTCCAGAGGAATTCTCGGCCCGATCTGGGTTGGTACACAGCGAGGTAAACCTTTACTTTCCCTTTCTATTTGGTCGCTTATTATGTTAGTTCGTCAGTTCACCTTCTATGCCTTTGCCGAGCTAATACTTCAATGTTTCCTCTAATGCAGTCTCTCACCATGAACGAGCAAGCGAAAAGCTCCTGGAGGGCGTCAATTGAGAGGGAGAAGCAGGCCCTGCGTGATTACGCCAAGAAGGCACAAGAGTTGGCCGATTTGAGGGAGAAATACAACGATCTGGACAACTCGTGTGAAGCCAATGAAATGGTGAAGACGAAGGCTTTGTCCGATCTGGCAGCTGCTGAATCTAAGATCAAGGAGGTGGAAGCGGAGAGGGATGCAGAGAAGAATGAATTGGAAAAAACCAAGACTGAGCTGGCCACAGTCAACAAACTTCTGAAGGAGAAGGATGCCTTCTTGCTCGAGTTGCATGAACAGCATCGACTTGAGAGAGAGAAGAGTCAAACAGACCTCCAGGCTGCTATCAAGAAAACTGCTAAGGATGCCTCTGAAGCAGCTGTTGAGAAATTCAAGGCAGGGGATGAGTACTATGATGCCATAGTGTCTAAGGCCCAAGATTTTCTTGAGGTCGGCAAAAGACACATGGCCCGTCGTGCGCTTGTAGATCCAACGGCTACGGTTACCATCGAGCAATTAGCTCGTTGGTTTACTGAGTCCCAATATGACATGACAGCTCGTAGTGGTCACTCGCTCGTTCCTTACCTTGAAAACGATCTAGCTTTCATTGCCCAAGAGGATGAGGAGGATCACTGCGAGAAGTGGGAAGCTCCCCCTGTTCTTGATAGGAATTTTGATGTGGTCTTGGCGGAACTCGACGATGCCGAAGCCATGGAAATTGAAACTGAGCAAACATATTTCGAGTCGGGTAAGCCCTTGGAGCCCCAGCAACAAGAAGATGGTGAAGGTCGAGCTTCCATTGACGACCAAGCTGATATCGGCCAGGACTCTTAAATTATTTGTAATGAACAAGTTCCAACCAACATTTTTTGCTCTTTTGATTAACATTATCTGAACGCCTTGGCCCAGTTTTTTGGGAGGCAAAATATTTTTGTAAATTAATTTTGTTTAAGTCTTAGCCCGTTTTGGGAGACTTATTTCTATCATAGCTGACTTTTGTTTTCAGAATGTTGTATGTTTTTCATTCTATATTGTATGTCGAGCTAGATGTAGATAATATAAATGAGTCGGCTTGATCCTAGAGGCGACTTGATCTTGTTGGTTTAGTCGACCTCGGACTTGGTTAACTTTTAGTGAACGAGGTTGACCATGAGTCGAACCTGTTCATACCATTTGAACTGATTAAGAATCGAGTTAGTTAGATCGAAGTCGACTAAGAGTCGGACTTGTTAAGTGAACAAAGCTGATTAAGAATCGAGCTTGTTAGAACGAAGCTGACTAAGAGTCGAGCTTGTTAGGGTGAAGCTGACTAAGAGTCGAGCTAAGATGAACTGACTAAGAGTCGAGCTAAGATGAACTGACTAAGAGTCGAGCTCGGATGAACTGACTAAGAGTCGAGCTCGTTAGAACGAAGTCGACTAAGAGTCGGACTTGTTAAATAAACAAAGCTGATTAAGAATCGGGCTTGTTAAATGAACAAAGCTGATTAAGAATCGAGCTTGTTAGAACGAAGCTGACTAAGAGTCGAGCTTGTTAGGGTGGAGCTGACTAAGAGTCGAGCTAAGACGAACTGACTAAAGGTCGAGCTCGTTTAAACGAAGTCGACTAAGAGTCGGACTTGTTAAATAAATAAAGCTGATTAAGAATCGAGCTTCGTTAGAACGAAGCTGACTAAGAGTCGAGCTTGTTGATGTTAAGGTAACACCATGTTTGATCGAATAAACTGCGCTTTTCATTGAACTAGGAATCATGCTTACATCAATTCGAAACTAGCTTTAACACAAACTTGAACTTTGAAATTGAAAACTAGAAGTAGTATTTGATCAGGTGAGTAGCATGCCATGGGTGCTTCAATTCCTCTCCCTCTGGATAAGCGATCATGTAAGTACCCTCTTTGACAACTCGAGTAACCACATATGGACCTTCCCAGTTAGGAGATAGTTTATTCTGCTGGGTCCTTCTGCCCGTTGCCTCAATCTTTCTCAATACGTAATCCCCAACTTGGAACGACCTTGCTTTGACCCTCTTGTCATGGTAACTTTTAGTTCGCTGTTTGTAGTTGACCATTCGGAGGTAGGCTGTTTCTCGCTTCTCGTCGATCAGATCCAGGTCGATCAATCTGTTGGTATCATTTTGCTCCTGATTAAAGAAAGTCACTCTAGCAGTAGGGAATCTGAGCTCAGCAGGTGCCATGGCCTCTGATCCATAAGTGAGAGCAAAAGGGGTTTCCCCCGTAGGCCCCCGAGTGGTTGTACGAACTGCCCAAAGAGCAATGGGGAGTTCGTCCAACCAATTGTTACGTCGACCTACGAGACCTGTCTTGAGCGAAGATAGGACAAGTTTATTTGCTGCTTCAGCTTGTCCATTTCCTTGAGGGTAGGCCACAGAAGATTTCCAATGCTTGATTCCTACTCGATTCATTTCTGCTTCGAAGGTTTGTGAGAAGCTTGATCCGTTGTCAGATACTATGGCTCGAGGAAACCCAAATCGACACCAAATGAAGTCGTGAATGAAGTTGATAGCATTCTCCTCAGTGATGCGAGCTAACGGTTTGGCCTCAACCCATTTTGTGAAGTAATCTATGGCAACGATCACATACTTGCAATTTCCTCGGGCGGGAGGGAAGGGTCCAATCAAGTCGACACCCCACATGTCGAATGGCCAAGCTGCGACACTGAGTCTCGCTCGGTTGTTGGCACATGAGGTAAGTTGGCAAACCTTTGGCATTGATCACATTGCTGAACAAAGTTGTGGGTGTCGGCTCTCATGTGTGGCCGCAATATCCCAAAGTGATTAACTTGTCGCCAAGGGTCCCGGCCCCCGGTGTCCACCGCAAATTCCACTATGCACTTCATGTATCAATATGGCGACCTCTTGAGGGTGGATGCACTTTAATAATGGTCGAATATAGGATCTTCTGAATAGGTCGCCTCCTTGAATGACATACCTTGGAGCTTTCTTTTTGATAGCTCGAGCCTTCTTCTCGTCATCTGGCAACTCTCCATTCTCTAAATATGCCTTCATTTCCTCGATCCAACACTTCTCCACGAGTCCAATTTCTTGAGGGATCATCTATGCAATGAATTTTTACTCTTTTATAGAATTTGGACTTTCGAGGAAGGAGATAGGTTCATCATGTGGCTCATCTGAGGTAGCTAATTTCGAGAGGAGATCAGCTAGCTCGTTGTCCTCTCTTCCAATCCTTTGAATCTCCCAGAATTCCAAATCCTTTATCAGCTCCTTCACCAGGTCGCAGTATTTAATCAACGTGGAGCTAAGTACCTCGTACTCGCCTCTGACTTGGTTAACTATCAGTTGTGAATCACAGTAGGCCATGATCTTAGTGGCTCCAAAACACTTGGCGTACTCAATAGCTGCGATTAAAGCCTCATATTCGGCTTGATTATTGGAAGAATCAAATTTGAACCTTAGTGATTCCTCATATACGGTCCCAGTTTCTGGCTCAATCAACACTATTCCAGCTCCACTGCTATTCTTGGTCGCTGACCCGTCTGAATAGACCTTCCAACAATCGTCGGGTAGGCTAATGACGACCTGGGACTCTGGTTCTTTCCCTTTAGCTTTTTCTTTAGGAACTCGTTGCTCGTTGTCTTCCTTGGTGAACGTAAGCTCGACCAAGAAGTCAGCTAGAGCTTGAGCCTTCAACGCCTTTCGAGGTCGATAGTCAATGTCAAATTCAGTGAGGGCAATTGACCAATTGAGCAGTCGACCTGAACTCTCAGGCTTGTGCAATATCTTTCTCAAAGGTGCATTAGTAAGAACCACGATTGGATGAGCTAGAAAATAAGCTCGCAGCTTCCTTGAAGCCACGACTAGAGCATAGGCGACCTTCTCAGCGTTGTAATACCTACTTTCCACATCTGATAAGGCCTTGCTGATGTAATATACTGGTTTTTGAAGCCCTTCATCCTCTCTAATCAACACCGCTGCAACCGACTTGTCTCCCACGGACAGATATACAAATAGGGTCTCACCAGTGGTTGGGCTGCTTAGCAAAGGTGGAGTAGCGAGGTAATCCTTCAATTGTTGAAACGACGAATGACATTCGGTCGTCCACTCAAAATTTTTCGTCCCCCTCAATGCTTTGAAGAAGGGGAGAGACCGCTCTGCTGACTTTGATATGAAGCGACCAAGAGCTGCTACCCTTCCGTTAAGTCGCTGCATCTCTTTGACACTGGTGGGAGCCTTCATGTCGACTAAAGCCTTTATCTTCTCTGGATTAGCTTCTATGCCCCTTTGAGATACCATGAATCCCAAGAACTTGCTACCGCCACTCCAAACACACATTTGCTGGGGTTGAGCTTCATGTCGTTTGCTCGTAAATTGGCGAATGTCTCCTTTAGGTCGACCACGTGACTCCCGGCCTTAGTTTTAATGACCATGTCGTCAACGTAGGCCTTCATATTTCGACCAATCTGTGAGGCAAATACTTTGTTCACCATCCTCTGATAGGTCGCTCCTGCATTCTTCAATCCAAAAGGCATCATATTGTAGAAGTAGATGCCTCCAGCTGCCTGAAATGCCGTCTTGACTATGTCGTCCTCATGCATCTTGATCTGGTGGTATCCCGAATAAGCGTCGAGGAAACTGAGGGTGGAGTGACCAGCAATGGAATCAACTAGCTTGTCTATCCTTGGAAGAGGATAGCTATCCTTTGGGCAAGCTAGATTGAGAGTAGTGAAGTCGACACACATCCGCCACTTGCCATTCGATTTCTTCACCATGACCACGTTGGCCAACCACGTTGTATGAGTGGCCTCTTTGATTATCCCTGCACTCAAAAGTTTTTGTACCTCAGTTTTTATGGCCTCCTCCTTGTCGCGAGCAAAGCTTCTCAATTTTTTGGGTCTAGGCTTTATGGTCGGGTTGACTTCCAGTCTGTCAACAGCGACCTCCTCCTTGATTCCCCTCATGTCTTCTACCCTCCATGCAAAGACATCATTACTTTCCTTGAGTAGCTCGATGATTTACTCGCTCGCTCCTCAACCGATAGCCGCTTCCCAATCTGAATTTTTTGGTCGGGGTAGGAAAAGTTGGTGATTACTGACTCTAACTCGTCCACAGCTTCTAGCTCTGGTCCATCTCTGAATTGTAGAGTTTCCACTATGATTTCCCTGACCTTTTGTCTTTCCTCAGCTCCCAAGTGTGGAGCCTCCTCAGCTATCATATCATCAAGCTTGTCTGCAACCTCGCTGGTAGTGGTGGTGGCCCCCGAGTTATTGTCGAGCTGGAGGCATAGGTTGCCTATGACGACTTGATCGACCATAACTACATCTGAATCGACCTCAGTGGTGTTAGAGTGACGTGTCGATTCAAGCATGACCTCGTCATTTGAGCGATAGGTCGACTCTACCACGTCGGTGATTGTTGACAGTCGGGTAGTTTTGGTGGTGGCCAGGACGGCTTCAAGTAACCATCAGCAGTCTCAATCTCTAGCTCCCTTTTCTTCCTTTCTCTTAGAACATGATCCAGATAAGCACGAGCTGTGCCTTGTACGCAACCCACTCCAGCAGGTGTGGGGAACTTTACTCGCTGGTGTGGAATTGATGCTACCATTCCAAGAGCGACCTGTCCAGGAATTCCAAGGATGGCGGCATAGTCACTATTTACATCAATTACGATAAATTGTACCTTCGAGACAACCCTGAGGGGGTGCTGGCCTAGGTCAACGTCGAGCACTATCTGGCCTTTAGCATCAACTCGATGGTTGGTGAAGCCTTCCAACCTGCCATCATATCTCTCCAACTGTTCTTCATTAAGACCCATCTCCTTGAAAGTTTTGTAAAACAAAATATCCTTGCAGGCCCCCGTGTCGACTAAGAGTCTGCTCGTCGTACATCCATCAATGAGACCTGGGATGACGAGAACTTGCTCCCTAGCCGCCATATTAGTTGCCAATTCATGGGGGTAGAAGCTGATCGCTTCATCTCTTACTTCTCTCCTTGGAGGCACATGTGGGGCCTTATTGAGCTGGAATATCTTGTGCTTGATGGCCGTGTTGCTCGCTTGTTCATGATGACCCCTGTGTTCGGTCTAGGCCGCCTAGGTCCTTGTTGCCCACTCCGCTGGCTGCTCACCTCCTCCAGCTTGAGGTCTCTTCACATAAGCTTCGAGTCTTCCCTGGTCGACCATTCTCTGGATGATACGCTTTAATCCCAAGCAATCTTCTGTGAGATGACCAGTGTCTTTGTGGTAGTCGCAGTACTTGCTGTTGTCCCTCCTAAACTTGTTGCCTGGATTCATTGGGACAGGAGGAGCTAGCTCGACGGCATTCATAATCTCAGTTCGACTCACCGTAAGGGGAGTGAAAGCTTCGGCACCTTCTCTGTTGCCCTAGTTACATTCTTTCCATTTTTATTGTTCCCCCCATTCTTGTTGGAGTCCTTTTTATCGTCAGCGATTTCAACCTTGGGGCTCTTACCATTCTTCTTTTCTTTCCTCTCCTCAGCAAGAGCGACGTTGTATACCTTCTCAAACAACTCCTGTCGAGTTGTTACTGTACGAACTGTGAGCTCGTAATCCATGTCTGCCGAGGAAATACCGTTTCGGAAGCAGTTAATGACTTCCCTATCAGTGAGGTCTTCCTCTATCTTATCAACCATCTCTTTGAACTTGGTGAAATAGCTCATCGAGCTTTCATTCTTACCACTGCACCAAGTTATTCAGATCGGTGACGGTTATCTTCCGAGCTCCCGCAATCGAGAAGCGGTCTAAGAATTTTGTTCGAAGCATGCCCAAGTGGTGATACTACCGGCAGCCAAACCATTGAACCAAGTTAAGGCCGCCCCGGTAAGTGTGCTTAGGAGAGCTTTGCACATGTTGTCATCCTCATTGGCGACAAAACACATAGTGGCTTCCGGATGTGCTATGTGGCTCCTGGCATTTGTCGACCAGTACTTCTCCGAAGAGGCAACACGAAAGTAGGAGGAGGTCGACTATCCCCGATTTCTTTGGATAAAGGTCGAAGAGCAAAATCAATTCGTTCAACCTTTCCCGTCTCTTTTTCTTCTCCTCTTCCCATTGTTCGAATTTCTTCTTCATCAATAGCCATTCTCTAGCATCGGGTCTTTCATCTCTGGAGGGGGAGCAAGATTCGACCTCTCGGCCTTCACTCCTTACTGTCTCTATAGGAATTGGCCCTCGATCTTACAGGGAGATCTATATGCATTTGCTTCTTGGAGGCGACCTGCGCCTCTCACAGCTAGATGGCGACTGCGCCGTTATCTCCGAGTGGCGACTGCGCCTCTCCTCTCTCATGGCGACCTACGCCCATTCTGTCTCTTTGAGACCCCGATCTCTGTGTTCTTGCCGGGGAAACATGTCTGCTTCTATTGGCCGTTAACCGAGTCCTCAAATCAGATTGAGCCTCCCGCTCTCTGTTTACGTTGAGGCTAGCCCTTAAATCGTTACTCGGCACATGAACTATAGTAGGAGCTCGACGTGCTATTCTCGTCCTCGCCGTTCGTCCCCACACCTTCGTTTGGCCTAGCACTCTGGCTGTTGCCCATTAGAAACCCGAGTAGGTGCCACTCTCTCGCAGCGTATGTCGGCACATTTCGCCTCCTCCATGGCTATCAAGTCGGCCGTACCGGGCTCGCTCCAACATCATTTCTTTCTTGCTCGTGGGATTAGTGGAGGGACTGCGCCTGCTTCCCACATTCGCATGCCCGGTTGTACGTTTTGGGTGAGGTGGAGCTCCTGTCCTTCCATAGGACGCTTTTCTCTCCTTGCATCGGCAATCCCCGCCATCGGCCACGCTGCTAGAGCATGTCGCCCTAGCATGATGTCGTTGAGGAGGGGGAGGAGGCAAATGCATTTCCAACGTTTGTATTGTTGTTGTTGTTCACTTCGTTGAGCTCTTCAGAAACATCTTCTACATGCCCGTCTGGAGTCACCATTGTTGTAGGTTTAAGAAAAGTTTCGAGGTCAAGTTTAAAAGCACCTTCCCGGCAATGGAACCAAACCGTCTTGCCGCAGAAATGTGCTTATCAATCTTCCTCCACGTGGCGGGACCGATCACACGGCTTCTTGACACCGAAAACAACCCACGACTAGCCGGATGTGTCTCCGGCGAAGACGCTCGGGCGTGAGAGTAAGATAACAGTTGTATAAAGCTCAAAATGTATTGAATAATGAACTCAGAATACAAAATGGCAGTTACCTTTCACCGTGTGGTAGTGATGAAGTATTTATAGACAAGAGTAGTGTATTTTTGGGGAGGCGACATGTGCTCCGAGATTGTAGAGGCAGTTACTTGGACGTGGGAACATGTCTATAACGGTCCCTGATTTGTAGGGAGGTGGTTATGAGAATTGTTCAACCAAATACGCCTTCAAGTATCAAGTCGTCACTTGTTAATTTAGGTCGAGGTCGCCATTCGAGGAATGGTCGACCTGACTGTCGGGTAGAGCACGGTTCGTACCCGAGTTATAATATGGATTCTGAGGTCGGACTAAGTTAAGTCGGGGCCTGGTGAGCCGGACCATGGGCTTAGTCGACTGATCCTTGAGATGGGCTTTGGGCCCTGTTTTGATTGGGCCAGCCTTATTGAGAATGTGGAAGTCCAGGCTGCCCGTGATTGGGCTTTACTCGTTTGGCCCAACTCGACACTTTTGGTATGTTCAGGATCTTTGGATCTTTTGATTTTCATCATTCTCTCTATATTTCTAGTTTAGGTTTTATTTATTTATGAAGATGAAAGAACAAGGTTTTGCTTTATTTATTTTAATGGCCATTCAAGGCTAATTTATTTTATTCATGGATTGAGGTGAGTAACAATTTGATCTTTATGCTAAGGTTTTAATTCTTTCTATTTCTTTTTCGTTCTTGTTCTTCTCAACGGTTTTAATTATTGTCTTGAGATCAATTGTATTGACCTTGCGGAATATACTTTTGACCTCTTGAATTTATTTGGGTATAAATTATTGCACTTGCGTGGATGATTTATAATTTGACCATTGTCGAGAAGAATAGATTCAATTGAGGACCTTGCGGAAATCAAACGAATCTAGGTTCCATTGTTCTTAAGCTTTTAATTGAATTCTTGAATGTTTTTATTGACCTTGCGGAATATATGAACAAGATAGAGTTATTAGGGTTCTAATGTTCTTATTGACCTTGCGGAATATATTAACATTTTAACCCTAGGTTTTTGTGAACGAACCCAAGAATGAGATTGAAACATTTTTACATAAAATAAAAAGCATAAAGTGAAAATTGTTATGATCCCCAATCCATAAATCCCTTGTCTCTTATTATCTTTAATTTATTTATTTTGCTTTCTTAGTTTTATTATTCAATCAAATCAAAAAAACTTTTTTTCCCTTTTGTTTCGTTTACACTAATTAAATCAACTTGTTAAAGCACACGAGTCTCTGTGGTTCGACCCTTACTTTTGTACGTTGCTACTTCGGTGACTTGTACACTTGCAAGGTTTTTATTACATAGTGGAATTTTCTCCATCAAGTATCTCTAAATTTCCTAACAATCAGAGTATATATGTGCTACACGTACAGGCTCAACGGCCTACGATATTGCTCTGCGTCATCCGAATAAAATGTCTTTTAGAAAACATCATCTTAGATCCTTGTAGTCTTGTAGGCTTTTAAATGAATTACAGAATGGTCCATGGAAGACCCTAATATGTCTAGGAGTTCTCCAGATTGTAGAAATAGATGATTTCCGGGATGTGGTGGTTATAGGTTGTCGGCTGTTAATTAACGTAATCTCAATGATTGATTGCGAGCGTTGTCAATAACAAAGTTATCAGAAAAAATATTGAGGACCCACATGACAACAAATGTTTTTGATTTTAATATATTGGAGTACATAAATGTTTCTGATGCAAATATTATTTTTTCCCCAGAGGCAATAAAAGAATACTAGTTAATTAAAGTGAAAATCAACCACCACATTTTTCAGGTTTAAAGAACAGGGAATTTCGATTAAGATCGTAGATGAAACGCGTATCCCGTTGCAGCAATGATCCCAAAATGTTAGGCCAATCACTTCGGGCTTCCAGCATATTAAGGCAGAAAGTTTTACTTTCCGGATGGAAAAGGTACACACTTGTCACAGGCAAATCAAGTTCAGCAAAGTCCTCTAAATGAAACGTAATGGTCTGCAAGTAGTCCATTAGATGTCGAGGGGATAGCAGGTAATAGCGATAGCAGAGATCTGACTCGCCAGAAATTCGAGTGAAGTATCCAGATGAGAGATGCGTCTGAATCTTGGATTTGATTCCAAGGTAAGCGACACTGGTTAAAAACGTGATTTGAGAACCAGTGTCGAGGAGTAAACCCCCGTTACCACCATTAGGATTCGGAGCAAATGTCCCTGGAGGAAGATTAAGGCGCTCTTCTCCAACCGAGATATCAAGTACGTTGATAGACCATCCATGAGGATTTGTGTTGTGTTCAATAAAAGGGACCGTTTGAAGATTTCCTTCAGGGATGTTCGGAATATCATCTCCAAACGTGACCAAGTTAACCACACTCGGAGCTGTGTTGACATCAACGAGGCAGTAAGAGAATCGGCCTTTTCCGCCATGTTGGCTCAACTGGCTGGGTAAAGAATCTGCGTGTCTACTCATTCCTAAGACTCCAGATATTATAGTGTTGGAAGGGAATCTAAAACCACCTGCCACCAATGAGCACCCGAAACGTATGTTGGAAGCAGTTTGGGCTGGATTATTATCCAAGGAAGAAAAAGTGTCGTAGGAAGCAATTCCCTTGGTATACTGTCCGTTTATGTATGAAGATTCGTACTGGCATTGATCTCTGTTAATGGTGTAAAAGGGGGCCTTACAGTTGATATCAAAAGAAGACATTTCACGATAGGTGGTGGATAGTTGGGGATTGAACATGGCTGTTGATTGGGGGAAACATGTGGTGCAAGAAGCACACTGTGTCCACGATTGTAAACCCCCGGTGTCAAATATGAGGAATACTTTCAGGGCTGGGGTTCCTATCCTCATTTCAACCACGATTCTTTCTATCTCCTTTGTGAGAGGAGGCTGGATCACATCGGTATAAATGGTTTTGTTAGCAGTTGATTTATTAAACGAAGTCCAGTAAGAAGCTCGGGCCTTTGAGGAATGGACATAGGACTTATACCTCTCACGAAAGGTACTATTTCTGTGGGAGGCACGAATGAGCTTTAGGCTAAAGCCAGCAGGTTTAGAGAAAGCTTTTGGGATGTAAAAGAAGGTTATCAGAAAGAGTAGAAGAATGATTGCAAGTAAGGCTTTGATTTCAGCCATTGGGGGATGAATGGTTCATTTAGTCACCTCTCCTTTATATTATACTCCCTCCGTCCCACCCGAATTTGGACAAAGTTACTTTACACGGAGATTAAGAAATAACAATAAGATAATAAAAATGTGTGGTAGAAAATGAAGAGAGAGAATGAGTGGAGTTAATAGTGGTTGGTTGAATAAATTGTATGGTGGAGAATGAGTGGAGTTAATGAGTGAGTGGGGTATGCCCATTTTTTTATTATTATAAACTTTCCTTTTTGGGTTGTCCAAATTCGAATGGGACGCCCAAAAAGGAAATTTGTCCAAATTCGGGTGGGACGGAGGGAGTATTCTTTTGGGAGGAAGAAGGGATACACTTTTCTCTTAACTCGGATATTGAAAATTTGTTACTGAAGAAATATATCTTTGTCAAAGTAAATTACATAAATAAGTAGAGCATTATGTATATTTGAATTCTAATTCCTAATATTTCATATGATTTTGGTAATATAAAAAAGAAAAAAAAGTCTGACCATGTTAATCAAAGAAGAATATATATATGATCACATATATATATTCATATGTAATACTTACTGCTTCCTAATTAATTATTTTTTACTTTAGATGATTTTGTTCCATAACAATTGAAATCTACGTAATACTATTTTATAACTTATTTATTTTTACTTTCTACAGAATTTATTTTTATATGTAGTTGAATCTCATTGGTTTGACAAGTTAAATATTGTAAATATGTTTTAATAAGGCCTCATTTCTAATTTCAGAAAAAATAAAATTCATTTCTCAGATAGACTAAAATTGTATTGTAATTTCAAATATTACGTATGAATGAAATTATCTTCATCATGTGTTTTTAAATATTTTGGACCAAAACATAAATGTTACTGAACGGAATAAAAGTGGCGGGCTAGGCCCAACGAACAGGCCCAATTATTTACATAATATTGTCACCACATTCTCAGTGGGCTAGGCCAAATTATTACCAAGTCCATGGCCCAACAGGATGAACAGTCGACCTAGCTCATTATCCGACCTAGCTATCGTCCGACACTACGATCCAGATCTCAATTCGGGCATGACCCGATCCCATTCATCAGTCAGGTCGACCTAGACCCAATAGGCGACCTCGACTTATCATATTGCATGACGACCTAAAAAGTCCAGGCATGAATACAACTCTTTCCATAACGGACTCCTTACAAATTAGGAGTTATTCATGGACAAGATCTCTTATGCGTATCTGACTCGAGATTATAGGGATTTAATACAATCCTACCAGAATTATATCTCTCATCAACAACTATAAATATAAGGCAATATCAACCGTTCCAAGGTAATTGCTTTTTGGTTACTTGAGAATGCATTGTTCCATATAACTTATTAGCTCTCTATATACCGTACTTACTCTCACGCCCGAGGGTCTTCGCCGGAGACCATACCGGCTAGTCGTGGGTTTTGTTTTCAGGTCAGAAGTCAGGAGATTTATTTTGCAGCTGGACGGAGATTGATTACGGCACGATTCTTGCAGCATCAGTTTGGTTCCATTGCCGGGAATCGTGCATATTGACCTCGAAATTTCTTAAAACCCATCATCATGGTAATTTCTGACGGTCATGTTTCAGAAGCCTCGGACAAACATAATGAGGGAAACACCGGTGCTAACACGGAGGCCGGTGCTAGAAATCGCAATGCTAACATGCCTCCTCCTCCTCCCCCGCTGCATCCGCACGGGAGGGCGACACCTTCGAATAGCGTTGCTGATGGTAGGGGCCTACCAGATAACATGTCTCTCACAGGCAGCCCGACGGAAGTGCTAGACAAAGCGGGAGTGCCAGACAGAATGGAGAGCGACAGATGGTACCTCATATTCGCACCCACATACCGGTTCCACCTAACGACTTGCGAAGTCATCTCAATTCGAATGGGGAACAGGAAGCTGAGTCGGAGTTGAGGCAACAGAGGGAGGCTGAAAGGAATAGGCATAGGTCACCTGCTAGAACCGAGAGATCACAGCCACATCGCGAGAGAAATGGGCGCAGGTCGCCACTCAGATCAGCTAGATCGCAACCTCACCGGGATAGGAATGGGCGCAGGTTGCCAGTCAGGGAAAATAGGCGCAAGTCGCCAGTGAACTCAGTAAGGTCGCCTTCCCACAGAGATAGACGAGGTGGAGAGGTGACTCCTCTCAAAAGTGAAAGTCATAGGGCTAACTCAAGGAGGGAACCTCACCGAGACGAGTGACAGAGATCTAATGACGTCTCCCACGCAAGGGACGACAATCCAGATGCTAGGGAATGGTTGCAATGGAAGAAGAGGCTAGAGCAACGGGAGGCCGACAAGAAGGAGGATACTGGAAAGGGCGAACGAAACGACTTTACTTTTCATCCCTTCTCCAAGGAATTTCTCGATCGACAACCTCCTCAAGATTTCAGGTTGCCTAATCTTGAAAAATATTTAGGTGCGACCAATACCCAGAGCCATATACATCATCTGGAAGATATAATGTGTTTCTTCTCCAATGAAGATTATATGATGTGCAAGGCATTATCCAGCACCCTCACAGGGGCCGCACTGACCTGGTTTCGTGGTTTGATGCCGGGGTGTATTACAACATGGCATTACATGAGGAAGATGTTCCTAGATCAATTCTCGACAACTGGAGCCCGAAAGTTGACGGTCACCGATTTGAACAATCTGGCGCAAGGAAAGAATGAAAGCTCGATGAGATATTATATCAAGTTCAAGGAGATGGTTGACCAAATTGAAGAGGACCTGACAGTCAGGGAAGTGATAAATTGCTTTAGGAATGGGGTAACCTCAACTGGCTTAGACTACGAGCTACAAGTCAGGAGTGTGACGACCCATCAAGAACTGTTTGAAATGGCCTACAATGTGGCAATAGCTGAAGATATGAAGGAAAAGAAAAATTGAAAAGTTTCCAAGTCTGAGGTCGCAAATACTGAGAAAAAGGACTCAGCAAAAAACGGTGGTAACAACAAAAATGGGAAAAACAGAACTAGGGCGACTGAGAGAGTGCCCGATACATTTACCCCATTGACAGTAAGTCGCACAAAAATCTTGAACACAGTCGAGCTAGGCCCACCAGCCCCAATGAACCCAGAAAATAAGTTCAGAAGGGATAACAACAAATATTTTGAATATCACAAGGGTATGAGCCACACTACAGAAAATTGTATGAGTCTGAAACTTATCATTCAGAAGTGGGTCGACGACGGTAAGCTCGACAGATATGTGAAAGCAGCCCAGCCTGGCGGGGGTGAGCGAGCTGCTGGATGAATACCTGAACCGAGGAAACCTAGATTGAATTTGGGAGTGATTACTGAGGAAGCTAGCAACACTGCTATGAAATATAAGATATTCTATCTCAACAAAGCCCCTCATGTGCCGCCTAGAAGCTACATCAGGGATGAGGTTATCAGTTTTTATCTAGACGAGCCAGAAACTAATGTAGCGGCCAGAGAGCAAGTTCTCATTATCCCAGGGCTGATTGATGGGAGTACGACAAGCAGACTCTTGATAGACACGGGGACATGCAAAGACATCCTTTTTTACAAAACATTCAAAGAAATAGGACTCTCAAGTGCCTACTTTCAATAATTAGATCAAACATGTTGAATGTTTGGATTTCGCCTACCATCTACCTTTCCATATATCAATGCATCCAATTAAGTGCATCGAGCATCTCTTAAAGTGTCAAGCATCCATCGCGTCAAGCATCCATCATGTCAAGTGCCATACATAAAGCATATTTCAACAAAAGCCCGATCTTGAATTGTCAGAATCGTCACCAATTAGATATGTCAAGCATCTACAGGTAGTATGTCGAGTACTCACCAACACAAAAGCCCGGTCTTAAATCACCAGGATCGTCACCTCATCAAAAGCTCGATCCTGAATTGCCAGGATCGTTACTAATTAGGTGTGTCAAGCATCTATAGGTAGTATGTCGAGTACTCACCTCAACAAAAGCTCGGTCCCGAATCGCCAAAATCGTAACCAATTAGGTGTGTCAAGCATCTACAGTACGTCAAATACTCACCTCAACAAAAAGGTCGGTCCCGAATCGCCAGGATCATCACCAATTAGGTGTGTCAAGCATCTACAAGTAGTATGTCAAGTACTCACCAACAAAAAAGCTCGGTCTTGAATCGCCAGGATCGTCACCAACAAAATGCCCGGTCTTGAATCACCAGGATCATCACCAACAAAAAACCTGGTCTCGAATTGCCAGGATCATCACCTCAACAAAAAGCTCGGTCACGAATCACCAGGATCGTCACCAATTAGGTGTGTCAAGCATCTACAGGTAGTATCTCGAGTACTCACAAACAACAGAAAGCCTGGTCTTGAATCGCATGGATCGTCACCAACAAAAAAGCCCGATCTTGAATTGCCAGGATCGTCACCAATTAGGTGTGTCAAGCATCTATAGGTAGTATGTCGAGTACACACCAACAAAAGCTCGGTCTTGAATCGCCAGGATCGTCATCTCAACAATAGCTCGATCCCGAATCGCCAGGATCATCAACTCACTTCAGTCTCAAAAGACAAGTCGTTCGAATGCAAATGACCAGACAGGTAAACCTTTATTTTCTAACATCTTTCCCCGCAGGATTGGAGCCCAAACAAGCAAATCTTCAGACAAACATGTGTATTCAGAATTGGGTCATGATTTGATTCCTCAGTATGAATTTACCTTTTCAAAAATAAAATCTCCTTGATTTTCAAAATGATTTTCAAAATACCTAAAGCAGCCTTTTCATTTTTTGGAGTCGAACTACGGTTTGGTATGATTCTCCGATAGAGATACATATGCAGCCGTGCGGCACGACCATCTCATTGTTCAGAATGATGTCTTTTCTATCGATGACATGACTTCTTCCATAAGTATTGTCGCCGAGGGGCTCTGTAGACACCCAATTCTAAACCAATAATTCATGATTACACTACTCTTCATCTCTCTTTTCTGTTTTGATGAAAGCATATTAGTTTTGTCAAGTTTCGTTAAGTTTCTAACTAACCTCGTTAGTTCTGGACCTAACTGACTAACGAAATAACTGATGATGACAAAACGGTCATCAGACTAGTTGTCCCACATGGAATAGGCGTGTCTCGATCGAGACAACCCCTCTGCAGGATGTGCAGAATCACTTTCCTTCTCCGTTTCAACCTCTTTTCTTGATAAATATCATCTACTCCGGGTCTCTACTGACTAGAGGGTTCTGGAAGCTTCCTTGGGTGGAGTCCCAATCCACTTGAGTCTCATAACCTTGATTACCAAGTCATTCATCCACCTCTTAAACCCCTATAAATACCGGATGACTTTCAGTATTTCAGAAGTCCCCGATCCCCGATCGAAAACACATTAAACACACATTTTGTGGGTTTCTCTCCCTGAGAGATTCCTACATCGAAGCCCGAATCACGGATTGAGGTGAAGCTCGGTCCGCATCATGATTCGAATCAAGGATTGAGTTGAAACTCTGTCCGAATCTCTTCTCAAAAAGATAATCATCCTTTAAACTTTCGTTTCTCTTCTCAATCTCTCTATTGAGTTTAGAGTAGTGTAATCCCATCAAAAGGATTAGCCTAGAGTCCCTTCAATTCATGGAGGCGATCTCAAAGCATACAATCTGACATTCCTAATTAATAAATTAATTAGGATTTATTTACTTCTTCTTATTGTTGAATGTGCGCTCGCCCAAAAAATTTTGGTTTTTTGGTAATGAAAAAGAAAAGGAGTCGCCACGCCATGTTTAAAGGTACACTTTGAAAAACCTTTGAAAGAGAAAGGGTTCGGGGGTCAGATTACATGTTGGGAAGAACCGAGAGTTCGCCCAACACGCCTCGTCCGTAGACGAGTCTTTCTAATTAAACATCCAAATAATCCATAAATGTGTGTAATCATTGATAATAGATAAATGTAGTAAACATGAATTTTTATTGATTTGAAACTTTGAAACATACAACTTGTGAACCATTTATTCAGGGAGGCCACATCCCTATTTACAACAGATCATACAGATTAAAAGGGGAAAATGGTTTCTGGAAACAGACATATAGTGTCGCGTGACACATGACATGAATGGTTGAGGTGTCGCGTGACACAGGATCAACCAAGCACGATGTGTCGCGTGACACAGGACGCCCGTATGAAGATACCTCATAGCTTGAACACAGAAGAACAAACAACCAACATAGATCTAACTATACATACAGATTAACTTCGGAATGAATGAATTAACAACAAATTAACCCAGGGTGTGGATATGGGGAGATCCACACTCCCTTCGATCCAAACACCAATTTCAACAATAATCAAGCAATAAATAATCAATTATCCAAAACAACTATGTTAAACAGAGAGATTGCGATTGGGATTCAGTAATCAAGACGGATGGAGTCTGATTACTGAATCCAAGGAAGATAGAACAATGGAATTATCCAAGTAGCAATGTATGAGAGAGGGGGAAAAGGGAATTAAGAGTGTTACCCTTGTTGATTCCACGAATTCTGTACCAAGTTAGGTACAAAATCCTTCAACAACTGCTTCTGGTCTTGGTGATCTTGAGAAGGTTGGTTGATGATGGATCTAAGAGGTGATGGAGGAAGTGGGTAGAATTGGAGGGATTTGGAGGTGAATTGGGATGAGAGAGAGAGAGAGGTGTGTGTTTAGTGTGTGTGTTACGCTGCAATTTTGGCAGAGTAACAGTGTATGAAGTTAGGATCTATTTTTGAGAGGAGAAGGGTCTTATTTATAGGATGTAGTTGGTGGTCAAGATGTGTCGCACGACCTTCTGTAACCACTTTCCAAGCCTCGACTTATCGCGTGACACAAGGTGTCACCAACTGCTTTTGGTGCCAAAACCTGTTTCTGGAATATTCAGGGATAAATACCCAAAAGGTCCAAAAGGTTTATTCCCTGGAGGTCCTTTAGCATGAGCAAAGTACCAAAAAGTACTTCCTTCACGAGAAACTTATGGAATGTTTCCGGAAGTCTCGGAATGGACCGGGAATTTACCAAAACGCCCCTTAATGCAATTTTATCACATTAAAATGTATCTAGAAAGGTTGCGAATTGGATTGGGGTACTTATAGAGCCCCTCGACAACTCCACTTATCGAGGAAGTGAGGTTGTTGATAAAATAAAGCCCAATCCCAATGAGCGGCTGGGATAAGGCGGAGGGCTGGATGGTAATCTGGGAGATCGGATGGCTGGACCTTTGGAGAAAGGATTCCTACGTATCCCTGGAGGGAATCAAGCCAAATTGTAGTTTGGGGTGAAAACACATGACCAAGGAGGTGGACGGCTGCCTCGGGGAGAGGACGTGTAGCCAATGGACGGATGGCTGCCTCGAGAAGAGGACATATAGACGATGGAATGAATGGCTGCCTCAGGAAGAGGACGCATAGCCGATGGACAGATGGCTGCCTCGGGAAGAGGACATATAGCCGATGGACAGATGGCTGCCTCGGGAAGAGGACGTATAGCCGAGGGAACGAATGGCTGCCTCGGGAAGAGGACGTATAGCCGATGGACGGATGGCTGCCTTGGGAAGAGGACATATTGCCGATGGACGGATGGCTGCCTCGGGAAGAGGTTGTATAGCCGATGAATGAATGGCTGCCTCGGGAAGAGGACGTATAGCCGGTGGGACGAATGGCTGCCTCGGGAAGAGGACGTATAGTCAATAGACGGATGCCTGCCTCGGGAAGAGGACATATAGACGATGGATGAATGGCTGCCTCGGGAAGAGGACGTATAGCCGATGGACGAATGGCTGCCTCGGGAAGAGGACGTATAGCCAATGGACGAATGGCTACCTCGGGAAGAGGACGTATAGCCGATGGACAGGATGGCTGCCTCAGGGAGAGGACGTATAGCTGATGGACGAATGGCTGCCTCGGGGAGAGGACGTATAGCCGAGGGAATGAAGTTGATTGTTAGGGGTGTCACCCGAGATTCGACTAACGCTTTTAGGAGAGTAATTGACTGAGATACGCTTTTATACCTGTGCTGTGCTTACCTTTAGCTGTCGGAGGGACTGATGCCATCTTTTAATTGCTAGTTTGCCAGGTGCAGGTGTAAGTACCCAAATCTGCCTCATGCCTTCCGGTTAAGTTCCCCTGCAATTCCTGCAAGTTTCCCGGCAATTCCGACAAGTTTCCCGGCAATTCCCCAGACTTTCCTAGAGTTCCGGAGCAATTCCGGAACTGTTCAAAATCACCTAAGGGGTGAAGGGACTGCTTGGAGCTAAAGAAACACGTTTTTCTTTTATGAGGAATTCCCTTCTAGAAGACTGCCACCTTGCATGTTTCTAGAAGGAACTGGATGTGGCTACTTATGTCGTGCAACATACTAGGCCATGAAGACTTCTAGAAGCTTGCCACCTTGCATGTTTCTAGAAGGAAAACGGTTATGGCTTGTTATGTCGTGCGACATACTAAGCCCATGCATGCAGCCTATAAATAGAGGCCTTCACCTCTCATTTTAGGCACCCCTCTTTCACCCCTCTTTCACCCCTCAGTCCCCCTCTATAGAGAATACGCCCAGAAGCATTGCCTCTCCTCACATACCCCCCAAAACACACATTAAACCTCACAAATCACTCACCACTCATCTAATCCTACACACACTTCATATACACACAAAGAACCAAAGGTTCTCACGGAACCAAGGCTCGATCTCAGCCCCCGGAGGTTGCTGTTTTGAAGGCTCCTATATCTAACTTGATATAGGAAGTCGTGGTCTTCAAGGGTAACGATTTTCTACCCTTTTTTCTCTCTCTATTTCCTTTGAATGTGCAATCCCTATGCTAAATGCGTTGATAATGTTGTATTCTGATTAAAGTTGCATGCTTTAGTGTTATATTGCTTAGATCCATATCCATTTGCACATCATTTCATGTAAAAGCCCCGGTTTGGCATTGTTTTTGCATGAACACTCGAGATGAGTGTGGATCCCTCATATCCACATCCTCTTGAAGTGTTCACTATTGAAATACTTGTTTTTTGAGGTCTATCAGTGAAGTCACTTGGTTATATTAATGCCTTGTTACCTCTGTAGATCCCAGCTGTAATGTCTCTGCAAAGTGGCTAAGTATGTCACGCGACATAGGCAGCCTATGTCACGCGACATAGGCAGCCTATGTCACGTGACAACATTGGCCAGTTTGCCAAAACTTCATCTTTTCAAGATGTAATATGATTTTTACCTTTTCCAAGTTATAATCTCATATCAATCTGCACTTAAACCAAGATTTTGCATACAAAGCAACATCATTTGCATATAAAGTATCTTTTTTCATATAAAAATAACACCTTTATGCATAAGGTGCATCCTTTGCACCTAAAAATCTCCTTTTACATAAAAGATGCATCCTTTGCACCCAAAAACTCATTTTCATACATAAAAGTGCATCCTTTGCTTTCAAAAATGAAGTCTTTATGCATCCTTTGCACATTAAATGCTATTTTCCTACATAAAAATGCATCCTTTGCATAAAGATCACTTCTTTAAATCAAAAATCATCCTTTGCAAAACAAAAAGCATCCTTTGCAAACCAAAATGTCATCTTTTCACTAAAATGTCATTTTCATGCTTTCCCCCATGTCCCCATTAGCAACCTTGGAACGGACCGGTGTAAAGATCATATCTTTACATCGTTTCTTCCATTAAAGGTTCCACAATCTCTTTAGAAAGGGACAACCTTGAACCCTATATCTCCGATTATCACTTAAGACGAGCATGAAGCATCCATATAAGCTCAATCGTCTTAAAGTGTAGGATTGATGGGCTAAGGTCACTCCTTTCCTAAAGAACCTCATTTTGGACTATAAAAGGGAGTCTTTCTCTCGATCACACAAGTCCCGAGGTTAAAATGCGATGATCACAAGTCCAAGATGAGGATGGGATCAAAATCTCGATTACATAAAATCCAAGAAATCCCGAGCGACAACCAATAAATGGTTTGTATGTCCGAAAGATAACTTGGGACACTCCCTCCCCTTTTATTCAAACACATGCACAAAAGAAAACACGTAAGCAAGCAAGATAAACGGAATCTAGGGAGACTTGCTACGGCAAGGCACCTTGGGTGAACGACAATCTGTTCTTCCCAAGGGGTAACTTAACCTCCGAACCCATAAATCCTTTTTTTCGAAGTTTTGAGGAAATCAAAATGGCGTGGCGACTCCGTTGTTAAATTAAACAGGATGTCTTCAAACTCCCGTGAATCCAAATTTGGGCACATATTCACAGTTTGGCGACTCCACTGGGGAAATCCCAAAGGAGAAAAGCTTTCATTTTTAAAATAAACGATACCTGGTATATAGGTGGAAACCACTAACCTTCCTGTATCGCTCCCTAACCCGGGGCTTGGGATAAACGGTGGTCTAACAATCCCACGTACCGGTATCCTTTTGTTTTCGAAAAAAAAAAAATAATAAAAGAAAGCTTTTCCCTTTGAGCGGGTTAGACTCCCGTCGCGGATTCTGTTTATCATGCTTGCTTTCTTTGCCTTGCATTGCATCATTTGCATATTGGGAATTGTGCATATTTTGAACAGGAAAGCCTTCTCAAGGCTAAAAGTTGCCTAAAAGTCCGGGAAATAACCTGAAACTGCAAAGGAGTGGAACCTGGAAAATTGATCCATGCAGTCGTACGGCTTAATCCTCCTTGGATTCTGACTGGGCGACCTCAGTGGCAATTCCACCAGGAAAAATTGAGGTTAATCTGGAAGCCTTAGCAGCTTGGGGCTATTCAGTTCCAAGACTAACTGGGGCTCCCAGAAAATTTACATGCTTAACTGTTGCATTTCCCCCGTCCCAAAAATCATTCCTTTAAAACACATTTATGAAAATCTCTGTTTTAACTCAAAAATTAACATTTTTAGGATACCGCACACTACGCGCACCTTATGTATCCTGTACACTTTGCACGCACGTCCCTTTAAACCCGAGATGGTTTATCAGCTGCAGTCACGGACAGTCTTACGATGCTCCCGGGCGCACACGGAATCATCCCAAACTCCCCATGGCAGCCAGTGTCGACCAATGCACAGTCCGTGTCACACGTTTCAAAAAACCGTGAATTTTGATTGGTTTTTGGTCTAGTCCGTGTCATATAGCCCAGTTGCATATCCCCGTAAAGGTCAAGCCTTAGTCCATAACGAAAGTCAAGGTCCTTCGCACAAGCGAAACTCTGCCAAAATTCTGACAAGGAAAAATTGGTAGAACCTTGACTCCGACATTGACTTTGACCTTGACCTGCACGGAATGCGTAAGAGTCGAGACCGAGTCCTTGCCGAAAATCCAAAATATCTTTCGCTCAAGCGAAGCTCTGCCAAAATTCCGACAAGGAAAAATTGGCAAGATCTTAACCCGGCATTGACTTTGATTTTGACTCACGCACGGCGTATGCAACGAAGTTCAATGTGACACTGTGTCATCCGGCTTTTACCGCCCGACCCATGCCTATTATCTTCTCGGACATTACTGAAAAGTCAAAACGTCAATCGCGCAAGTGAAATTCTGCCAAAATTCTATCAAGGGTAAAAGACGAGACTTTCCCGGTATAGCCTTGACTATAATTCGCATCGCTCGTGCGTTAAAAGTTCCTATGACCTGCTAGACCCATTAGGAGCATTCTTTTCTCTCGGTCGGTGGGATCCGCGTGCCCTATAGGACCCTCGCCCGGGGCTGTCCACCCTGGGAGGTCGAAATACAGGTGGAATACGAGGGGCTTATAGACGTAGTGACGGAACCCACTGATCCAGGATCTAGAGTAGTTGCGAAAAAGAAGGGCAAACCCCCTTTTCCAACCAAATAGGAATAAATAAAAGACATTGTTTTAAGTAAACTTGAACAATTAACGGAATCATAATTGCATTTTCCTATCTCTGATATCCCTAATCGAGACCTCCTCGGTCCGATTTCCGATTTTCCTGTCTCGACCTTTCATGGTCAAATCCCTAATCGAGACCTCCTCGGTCCGATTTCCGATTTTCCTATCTCTGATATCCCTAATCGAGACCTCCTCGGTCCGATTTCCGATTTTCCTATCTCTGATATCCCTAATCGAGACCTCCTCGGTCCGATTTCCGATTTTCCCATCTCTGATATCCCTAATTGAGACCTCCTCGGTCCGATTTCCGATTTTCATGTCTCGACCTGTCATGGTCAAATCCCTAATCGAGACCTCCTCGGTCCGATTTCCGATTTTCCTATCTCTGATATCCCTAATCGAGACCTCCTCGGTCCGATTTCCGATTTTACTATCTCTGATATCCCTAATCGAGACCTCCTCGGTCCGATTTCCGATTTTCCTACCTCTGATATCCCTAATCGAGACCTCCTAGGTCCGATTTCCGATTTTCCATCTTGACTTTTCATGGTCAAACCCCTAATCGAGACCTCCTCGGTCTGATTTCCGATTTTCCTGTCTCGACCTTTCATGGTCAAATCCCTAATCGAGACCTCCTCGATCCGATTTCCGATTTTCCTATCTCGACCTTTCATGGTCAAATCCCTAATCGAGACCCCCTCGGTCCGATCTCCGACCTTCCCATCTCGACCTTTTGCGGTCAAATCCCTAGTCGAGACCTCCTCGGTCCGATCCCCAATTTTCAATCTTGACCTTTCAAGGTCTCATCTCTTCCGATCAATTAGGATTAGGAGAAAATGTGTTTTGAGTAAAACTTAAGCGATAAGTGCATGTTACTTGAGCCTTCAGCCCAAACACTTACCTTCAAGTCTAAACCTTACCTATCCCCGAGTCTAAACTTTGCCTTTCCCGCAGCGAGAAATAAGTGGGCGAGAATACCGGGTCAGCGACTTTTCAGTGCAGAAATCCTTAGGTTCTGCATACCGCGTAACCATCGCTTTGTCGCCGTAGAGTCAGAATGGCAGATTTGACAGAAAATAGTGAGGGTGGAGGAAATCAGATAGTTAAGAAGGAAGAGTTAGTCCTAGCTTTGGAAAATGCCCATAAGGTTCATGAGGAACAGCAAGCCATGCTTATCGATGCACTCCGTCGTCATGGAATTCAGGTAACAGTTGAGTCGAACGGTTCTCTAGTGGTGGTCGAAGATGAGACTTCAGAAATAGTGATCTCAGTCCCTTCATCCTATAACCAAGACCTTCCATCCTACATCCAAAACCTTCCCCCATCCACATGCAATCCCTTGCCAAGGACCACTCCTCCTCAGTCTTTTCCAACATCCCAGCTCATCAGGGCTCCATCGCCCTCAGCTCCTCAGAACGGATTGGGCTTCACCCCGCCTGTTCCCCAGTTTTAGCAATACCTGCCAGTCTATACTCCAGCTTCACATAATAAGTTCGAGCTATGTGGCTATGTTCTGAAGCCACTATACCCACCTGAATGCAATCATGAGTTGCCAAAGGATGATTCAAGTTTTCAGCTGTCACCTACCGGACTTAATGAATCCAGCCGTTAGTTTCACCAGTTTGCTACTGTGGTTCCCTCTACTGATAAGAATCCTGTTGCGATTTACAGTAACTCGAGAGTCCCCGTTGACCCCCATGTGGCAATATTGATGGAGCAAGTGAAACAGATGCAAGAAAAGCTTGACCTCATCAATACTCCCTTGACCCAAGATGTCGAACCAGGCAAATTGATTCCACCAAGTATAACCCAATGCCACCAGTACCAAAGAGCAACCGTATCTAGCTCAACACCAGTTCCTTACCAAGGAAAGAGTGTCGTAGCCTCCTTCAGCCAAATCCAACAATGGAACCAACTGGACAATGGAAATCCAAATCTTGAGAACAACAATGTCTCCCGAAAACTCCGCTCCCTTCATTATGACAACATGGAGATGCCTTTAAACAAGATTATGAAAGAACTAATGAAAGAAAAGCTGATAAATCCACTGGAGAATTGGAAGCCCAAGAACCCCAACGTTCAGTTGGATGAGTCTAAGCATTGTCTTTTCCACCAATACCCCGGGCACGACACTGATGATTGCTGCTATTTGAGGCATGAGATCTAGAAGTTGATAGAAGACGGGAAGCTCGAGAACCTCCATGGGCCAAAAACAGAAAGTTATGGTAAGAGGTCGATTCAGGAGGTGCAAGGTCAGAAACGTCAGCATGATTTTGGGATGCCCATGAGCAAAATTTTTGGCGATTTGGTGAAACGAGGCCTTCTCACACCTCTCGAGAATTATAAGCCGAGAAACCCACGTAAAGTTGACAGGACCAAGTTCTGTGAGTACCACAAGCATTATGGTCACGTGACAGACAAGTGTTTGGATCTGAAGAAAGAAATTCAATGGTTGATCTACGAAGGAAAGCTCAAGCTCCCTGGAAGTCCAACCAGCGAAGAGTAGCTAGACTAGGGTCTACTTATCCTTAAGTAAGACTAAGAAAAAATATAGTCTCTCAGTCAACCTTCGTAGGTTCTAGTACTTTTCTCTTTCAATTAAGTCCCCCACGGACATTGTAATTAATCTTTAATTTTCTATAAAAGAGTCTTCTTCTTTTCTTGCTAGACTTAAGACATTTTTTGCACACCTACATTACATTTAATGAAATGGTTTTATTTTATATGATCATTTGCATTGCTCAACAAATAATCTCTCGAAATAATTTAACGTTCTGATTAATCAGTGTGAGAAAGTCAACTAATGCCTTCCCCATACACTTTCCTTACCTCACAAAAGCCTTCATCAAGCCATACACTTCCCAAACCTTGTCCTCACCATCACCTTGACCAAGTCAACGACGGCGGCATTTTCAACGGACAACAAAAGACCACTCAGATTCGAAAGATTGACCCCGTGTCGACAACGACCTAGGAACCTGCCTTCGACCTCAAGGATGTCAAGAAAAATTCAAGCAGGGGCTCGCCTTGGCCCTCAAGTGCTTCAGAAAATAAAAAAAATGCAGTGCAAAAAAAGAGTATTACCCAGCTAGGCTGAAAATCCTAAAAAAAGGGCATTCTAGGCAAAAAACAGGGTTGCACAAAAAAAAAAGAGAAAAAAAATGCAGTGCAAAAAGAGTAATACCCGGCTAGGCTGAAAATCCCAAAAAAGGGACAGTCTAGGCAATAAACAGGGTTGCACATATATATATATAAAAAATAATAATAATAAAAGAAAATAAGGATAAGGACCCAGCACCGCCAATCAAAAGCTTGACGGACAGGCAAAATCAAAGCTCTGAGAAAGAAAGTTGTCGATAACAATGGGGCAGTCAAAGCAAAGCCAGAAGCATTTCATAAGCCTGCAAGCACGTGCAAATCCTTTCTTACCCAATGAAAGAGGAAGCAATCCGAAGCAGCCGTCCAAGAATGACTTGGTCAAGGAATCATCCCGAGGCCCACGCCTCATCATCTCATCCTAAGCCTTTTCACTAAAGGATCCACGAATCCCAAAGCCAAAAACAGTCCGGCCAAGGCCGAACTACGGCGACCTCAGCTCCTCACAATGAGGGAAACGTAGGCAACCAGAAATGGTCCGGTCATAAGCATATTCAAATCCCAGAGTATTCGGTCTCATCAAATGACCTTTCTCATAAACATATCCAAATTCTCGAAAACCCGGTCTCATCAAATGACCTCTCCCATAGACACAGTCAGATTCCAGAAAACCCGGTCTCATCAATGACCTCCCTATACACAAAACCTTTCTTTCACACCCAGCCAACCTTGATCCGCGACATTGGTTGACTTTCTCCTCATGATTAATAAGATTTTTTTTTCATATCGAGATTAATGGTTGAATAACCCGAACATCAATAAAGGGTTTTAAGCAATCTTGTGATCATTATAAATAAAACAAGTTTTCAGATGTCTTGACAAGCCTTCTCTTTCTACATCTTAGGAAAAATAGTGCTAAACACTGATTTTCTGTCAGCAGGGGCTTCCATACACTTTTCAACCTTTCTAGGCTTATACTCTCTCAAAAGAGTCAAACCCAAAGCGAGTTTTTGTGCCTACATCGAATAAGGCCATCAAGATAACATAAAATCTAGATCTATTCCCACATTTCGAAAAATATGCCCCTGCATGTATAAATTTCTGAGAATCTTTTCTTTCACATCTTCTCAAAGTTGACCGATTGACTAAAGAAAATAAAAAAAAGAGAAGGATAGGTTTTCCCTCTTCTGCTACAATTCGCATTAGGGCTGCCTTGAAACTCTTCAAGGTTGGGACTTTGTCAAAGCATTCCTTTAAACTGGGGCTTCTTTAGCCATTTTTGGGGTTCGCATCGGGTTCTTCACAAGGTCCCTAGACGGATTCAGTTTTGTTCAGATCAACCTCAGGATCACTTCCGCAGTACCAATCATATTGGGATTTTTGCTAGGTCATCAGATTGGGGCTTCACCAAGTCATTTGTTCATAACCTAAAACTTTGCCTACTCAGTTCATCCAACCCGAGCTTTGCTAAATGAAAGGATCTTTCCTTGCTTTAGTAAGACATGGGGCTTTGCAGAAATTGTTCCTCAGACCGGGGCTCCGATAAGTCGCATCCATCCCTAGAAGAGAGGTTTGGTCACTTCGACATCTGGATTAGTCTTTGGTGGTAAAAGCCTGTCAGCATCAGCTTCAAATGCCAGAGTGTAAGAAAGGAACATTCATCGAGACCCGAGGTTTAAACCCAGTCTCAACCCAAGAAGGAATTCTAGTCCCCGTTGACAACATCTCAGCAACAACAGCAGTTCAGTCCGCACCCAAGTGATATGACCCCACCTGCTTGAAACCCGTCTTAAACAATTTCCAAACACATTCCATATGTACATCCAGACCCAGTCCCTACCATGTTTCAAAGAAAAAAATCACCCCTAGGCTCAAGTAACGTGCCAAATGCTAATAATAACATTTTCTCCCAAAAGTGCCTCCGTTACTTCCGTTATAACGAGATAACGCCAGGTGACAGTTTCCTAATTGTCAAAAATCCAACTTTAGCTACCTCTATCACAGATTGAGAAGTATGCTCAAGTTTTCCAGCTATAGCTGCCTCTATCTACTCGGTAGTGATGTAAGCTTTAGCTTCCTCAGGTGACAACCTCCATTAATTGTCAAAATCTCAAGGATCCTAGACATCGTTCCTAACTGTCTAGATGAGTCTTGAACTACGACCAAGGCTTGATTCCTCCGGGATACGTAGGTAGCCTTTCATAAAGGTCCAGCCATTCGACCATATTGGTCACCTTTTTCCTTCCCCATTCCTTAATGGTGCGTAAGCTTTTCGCAAAGGTATAGCCATCCGACCGAAATGGTCACCCCTCTTCCTTCGTCTTTCCTCCATGGTAAGATAGCTTTTCATAAAAGTCTAACTATCTGACCATATTGGTCACCCCTTTTATTTGGCACATTCCTAGTAGGATTGGCCGTTTGACCTCCTAGGTCACCCCGTTTCCATCCTTAGGGACCAATATCTCTTTGCCATTGCCCTGGTAGGATCAGGCATGTGACCCCTTTGGTCACCCAATTCCAACCTGTGTCGGCAATTCCATTCCAATTCCAAAGGCAATGAAAAGTGCAGTTCATGCTACTTATGTCACGCGACAAAACTGGCCACTTGGCTTACTAAGTCGCGCGACATAATAAGCCAACATCAGACATCAGCAGTCTGCAGTGTGCTGTATTCCCCAGGGCACTCCCCGACTTGTCATTAGCTGCAAACATCAATCATTCACTTCTCAAATACGTAGGGGAGGATTCATTTACCCCGTGTACACCCATGCATTCATCTACCTAGTACATATTCAAGCCAAAAATCCATTCAAGCCATTCAGTTCAAGCCGTCTACCATACTACCACCATTTCATAAATGCGTGCAACAAAAGGGATAACAATGTACATACCAAAATAGACCAAGTCTAAAAGAAGTGCATAGCAAAAATAACATGATATGTTTTCCCAAAAAAGGGTACAATAACCAAAAAGTCATAATAATCTAGGGGGAAGGGTGCTACTTTGAATCATCCTCTCCATCATCTTCTCCATCATCCTCTGCATAATCTTCATCCTCATCATCGTCCTCGGCCTCCTCAGGCTCGTCATCTGGATCGTCAGAAGGTGCCTCGTAGGCTATGGTCCCCGTGCGATAATAATCATCAAGCTCAGTGATAACAGTAGAGTCAAGCTCGTAGTCTGTGGCCGTCTCAGCTCCACCATCCTCATCATCATCATCGTCAATCTCAATGGGTCCGTGAAGAGGCACATTTGGATTCTTCATCCATGGCCTCGGTCCACTAATGCCTCCGCTGGTGCCCGCGTCATCAAAGCGGCCCTTCTTCTTTCTCGGCTGGCCAGGTGGAGAGATATCGATCGAACCCTGTGACCGGCACTGATTCTTCCAAAAGCTCATACCTTTCTGGAGCTTGCCAATCATGCCCACAGCGCCAGTATAAGCCCTGGTCAGATGCTTGTAAGCCTGGGCCGATACCTGTTACAAGCAGAAATAATAAGTGTCAAAATGCAGTTATTGATAACAGAAAGAGATGCAAGCAATCCAAAAGACGCAAGGAGCGGTACTTACGGATCTAGAACCTCACGGGAGCACCAGATGAGGATGAGTCTGTGACATATCAATAGGAGCTCACCGCATACGACCACCACCCTGATAATCAATGAAAGTCGGGGGCAATGGAGGTCTAGCCACATGACCAGTCGAGGGTCCCACACTCTGAGCACCATAACCAACCCTGGTCTGTGGGGACTGAAGATGCCTAGCCATATACAATGTGTAATCCCCATCCCATGTAAAGAGATGTGCCGCCATGCCTACGATCAAAGCATCTACATTCGCCAACTGGCGAGGCAGCCACATCCTAGCTGGAGGATCATCAGGGATCCAAGCATGCCTATTGGGCCAATGCTATCTGTACACTCTCTCTCCTAAATATAGGGCATCTCCGGACAAACCCACCAGCAGCTTGCGACACTCTATCAAGTGCGCAGCATGATCCAAGTCCAGATCGCCATAACGGCCAGTCCAAGGGAATAAACTCAGCCTCTGTGGAGTCCCTCTCAAGCACAACAGCGTATCATGATACGAGGCCGTAATCCTGCACCTCGAACCCTCCGGTGTCCTGGTCTGTCTCCTGGCATTTTTCGTCCATCGTCTGGGAGAAGGAAAAGTAGTGGCAGGAAACTCATCCCGGATCTCCCATGCGTAACAGCCAAAATACTCGAAGGCCCAAGCCTGAAAAGAAGAAGAAGAAGTCAAAAACAGGAAAAAACGATAGAGTGAAATGTGCTAAAGAAAAGATGTCAAGGCGAGAGAATACCTCAAAAGCCAAGTGACAACAGGTGAAATACTTCGCCTTCCCTCTACTGACGTCATCTAGAGCCAAGTACATCTCGGCTAAACCGGCCTCACCCCAGGACAAATCCCCCACAGTATCCCAGGCTCTCAGAAGCTCCAGCAGTGAGATCAGGGCAGTAGATGCGCTGTTGATAAACAGCATGTCAGAAAAGCCTACCCATACAAAGGCTCTCGCCAATCTCTCGGCTCTCAGCCGGCTCTCAACAGGATCATCAACGACAATGAAGTCCCTACTCTGCTCTCCAATCAAGCCGTGTAGCTCACCCAACTCATATCCATTCCCCTTCTTGATATGGGGAATGAAATTAAGCAAACTCATAAAATCAGCATCAGCAATAGGCTGGGGCTCAACTCCCTGTGCAGGCTCATCTATATAGAGTGGCTCAGCTGTAAAGGGTAATCCCGTGATGACCACGAAATCATAAGGTGTGACTGTCGTCTCACCCCAAGAGAAGTGGAATGAATGAGTGGTCTCCCACCAAAACTCTCTAAATGCCCTTACCAAATCCACACTCCTCTGAGTGTCTCTAATGGCCTTCGCCATCTCAAAGATTCGCCCTAGCCCAACGGCGTAAATCATGCCCTTAGGCGAGTGTATTTGCTCCTGTCTACCTGGCAAGCTCTGCCATAGCCTACCAATCACCTCTGGAGAACCACGGGTGCGTAATCTCTGCAAGAAAACATGGCACAAGTATGAATATTTCGTGCTATTTCTTGAAATCATCTCAAATGAAAATAGGTCAAAACCTATCATTGAAGAGAATGCATTTTAGCATCACATTTCCTAGTTCAATCCATGATTTCATGCAAATTCTTGACAATTCATAGCACAGTCTGGAAAATTCAGTTCAAACCAATTTCACCCAAATCAAAAATTTTCAAAAAAACCTAGGTCACTTACCACATCTTTATTCCCGACATCTGAGGTATGTTCATCGAGTTGTGGATAGAAATCTCCTCTTTGAGCATCCGGAAGAAATGGCCTTTGGTTCCTTTGCACCCCCTTCCGTCGAGTAGCTAACTCGGCGTGTTGAGGAGCCTTTTTGGTCGGACGCAACCTAGGAGGCATTCTCCAATTGAATCGGACTAAAGTTGTTTGATTTCTCTCGATTTCTCTCAATTTCTCTCCGATGGTTTGCTCTCTCCTGCTCCTCATTGTCGTCTCCCTCCCAATTTTAATTTCAATTGAGTTTCAAATGGCGACTGTGCGAATTTTTAATGAATCTGTCCACATGGCCTATTATGTCGTGCGACATACTAAGCCCCTGTGGCTTGTTTTTACAATTTTGCCCCTGAAGGCTCCATTTTACAATTTTGTCCCCCATAGGCCTGTTTTGCCCTTTGTGCCCCTGGCATTTCCAATCATTCCAAATCCAGTTTTCCCTCCAGTGCCCCTGTGGCCTATTTTACAAATTTACCCCTGTGGCTCATTTTATTTGCCCTTAACATTTTCAATTTTCAAATAATCAGGGTACGTCCCGTTTCTTTAAAAAAATTATTAGGGTACGTCCCACTTTTCTTTACAAAAAATTATCAGGGTACGTCCCGTTTCTTTACAAAAAATTATCAGGGTATGTCCCGTTTCTTTACAAAAATTATCAGGGTACGTCCCGTTTCTTTACAAAAATTATCAGGGTACGTCCCACTTTCTTTACAAAAACTATCGGGTACGTCCCACTTTTCTTTACAAAAATTATCAGGGTACGTCCCACTTTCTTTACAAAACTTATTGAGTCCTTCCTACTTCTTTACAAAATCCATTTTTTCTCGCGATCTCCGTTATTCCAAGGTGAAGGAATAACATTTCGACCTCTCTAGCGATCTCCGTTATTCCAGGACGAAGGAATAACATTTCGCTCTCTTTCGATCTCCGTTATTCCAAGGTGAAGGAATAACATTTCGCGCTCTCTCGCGATATCTGTTATTCCAGGATGAAGGAATAACATTTCGCTCTCTTTCGATCTCCGTTATTCCAAGGTGAAGGAATAACATTTCAACCCCTCTCGCGATCTCCGTTATTCCAGATTGAAGGAATAACATTTCGCTCTCTTTCGATCTCCGTTATTCCAAGGTGAAGGAATAACGTTTCGACCTCTCTCGCGATCTCCGTTATTCCAGATTGAAGGAATAACATTTCGCTCTCTCCCGATCTCCGTTATTCCAGATTGAAGGAATAACATTTCGCTCTCTTTCGATCTCCGTTATTCCAAGTTGAAGGAATAACATTTTGACCTCTCTCGCGATCTCCGTTATTCCAAGATGAAGGAATAACATTTCGCTCTCTCTTTCGATCTCTGTTATTCCAAGATGAAAGAATAACATTTTGACTCAGTAAAAGTTCGAACTACGGCCTGGCTTGATTCCTCCGGGATACGTAGGTAGCCTACTTTAGGTTCAGCCAATTTGTCACATATGACGCCCCCTTTCCCCAGTGGATTCCGAACTACGATTATGGCTTGATTCCCACTCGGGATACGTAGGTAGCCTTTCATAAAAGGTCCAGCCACTCGACCAACTTGGTCACCCAATCCGTCTCGGCATTCGCCAGATTGGATCCTTTTCTATCAACAACCCCACTCGCCCTGCAAGTGATGTTGTCGAGGGGCTTCTGTAAGTACCCAAATCTGGCTCATGCCTTCCGGTTAAGTTCTCCGGCAATTCCGGCAAGTTTCCCGGCAATTCCCCAGACTTTCCTAGAGTTCCGGAGCAATTCCGGAACTGTTCCAAACCACCTAAGGGGTGAAGGGACTGCTTGGAGCTAAAGAAACACATTTTTCTTTTATGAGGAATTCCCTTCTAGAAGACTGCCACCTTGCATGTTTCTAGAAGGAACTGGATGTGGCTACTTATGTCGTGCGACATACTAGGCCATGAAAACTTCTAGAAGCTTGCCACCTTGCATGTTTCTAGAAGGAAAACGGTTATGGCTTGTTATGTCGTGCGACATACTAAGCCCATGCATGCAGCCTATAAATAGAGGCCTTCACCTCTCATTTTAGGCACCCCTCTTTCACCCCTCTTTCACCCCTCAGTCCCCCTCTATAGAGAATACGCCCAGAAGCATTGCCTCTCCTCACATACCCCCCAAAACACACATTAAACCTCTCAAATCAGTCACCACTCAACTAATCCTACACACACTTCATATACACACAAAGAACCAAAGGTTCTCACGGAACCAAGGCTCGATCTCAGCCCCGAAGGTTGCTGTTTTGAAGGCTCTTATATCTAACTTTATATAGGAAGTCGTGGTCTTCAAGGGTAACAATTTTCTACCCTTTTTCCTCTCTCTATTTCCTTTGAATGTGAAATCTCTATGCTAAATGCGTTCATAATGTTGTATTCTGATTAAAGTTGCATGCTTTAGTGTTATATTGCTTAGATCCATATCCATTTGCACATCATTTCATGTAAAAGCCCCGGTTTGGCATTGTTTTTGCATGAACACTCGAGATGAGTGTGGATCCCTCATATCCACACCCTCTTGAAGTGTTTACTATTGAAATACTTGTTTTTTGAGGTCTATAAGTGAAGTCACTTGGTTATATTAATGCCTTGTTACCTCTGTAGATCCCAGCTGTAAGGTCTCTGCAAAGTGGCTAAGTATGTCACGCGACATAGGCAGCCTATGTCACGCGACAACATTGGCCAGTTTGCAGAAACTTCATCTTTTCAAGCTGTAATCTGATTTTTACCTTTTCCAAGTTATAATCTCATATCAATCTGCACTTAAACCAAGATTTTTGCATACAAAGCAACATCATTTGCATATAAAGTATCTTTTTTCATATAAAAATAACACCTTTATGCATAAGGTGCATCCTTTGCACCTAAAAATCTCCTTTTACATAAAAGATGCATCCTTTGCACCCAAAAACTCATTTTCATACATAAAAGTGCATCCTTTGCTTTCAAAAATGAAGTCTTTATGCATCCTTTGCACATTAAATGCTATTTTCCAACATAAAAATGCATCCTTTGCATAAAGATCACTACTTTAAATCAAAAAGCATCCTTTGCAAAACAAAAAGCATCATTTGCAAACCAAAATTTCATCTTTTCACTAAAATGTCATTTTCATGCATTCCCCCATGTCCCCATTAGCAACCTTGGAATGGACCGGTGTAAAGATCCTATCTTTACATCGTTTCATCCATTAAAGGTTCCACAATCTCTTTAGAAAGGGACAACCTTGAATCCTATATCTCCGATTATCACTTAAGACGAGCATGAAGCATCCATATAAGCTCAATCGTCTTAAAGTGTAGGATTGATGGGCTAAGGTCACTCCTTTCCTAAAGAACCTCATTTTGGACTATAAAAGGGAGTCTTTCTCTCGATCACGCAAGTCCCGAGGTTAAAATGTGATGATCACAAGTCCAAGATGAGGATGGGATCAAAATCCGGAATACATAAAATCCAAGAAATCCCGAGCGACAACCAATAAATGATTTGTACATCCGGAAGATAACTTGGGACATTCCCTCCCCTTTTATTCAAACACATGCACACAAGAAAGCACGCAAGCAAGCAAGATAAACGGAATCTAGGGAGACTTGCTACGGCAAGGCACCTTGGGTGAACGACGATCCGTTCTTCCCAAGGGGTAACTTAACCTCCGAATCCATAAATCCTTTTTTTTAAAGTTTTGAGGAAATCAAAATGGCGTGGCGACTCCGTTTTTCAAATTAAACCGGATGTCTTCAAACTCGCGTGAATCCATATTTGGGCACACATTCACAGCAAGACGGTCTTTTTTGACGGTAGGTTGACTTTGGGAGTCCTGAACTTTGCTTGGCGGGACGTGGATGTTGTTTGCTAGGGGACAGACTTTTGCTGGTGCTTTGGTGGCGGGGTTAATGACTTTGATGCACATTGCTGGGGAGACTGATAGATTTGGATTCTTTGTCTCGGTTTTGCTTTGAGGGGCAGTCTTCGAGACTTGGTAATGCTCAGTTGATCATTGTACTTGCGGGGGAATCTACAAAGCATGCCTCAGGGGTTAAAGTGTAAATCTGGGAAACACAGGGGTGGTTTTGCGAAATTTGGCCAATGGGTCACGTTATGTCGCACGACATCATAAAGCCAATGGATAGACCCTTATAACGCTGAACAGTCTTCATTTTGAAAACACATTTCAGAGGGAGACAAGCGGTTTTGAGAGGAGAAACAAGTCATTCCTACGAATTCAAGGGAAATCAGGCAAATCAAGGGTGATGATTTAGTTTTTAGCTTGCAACAATGCCTCCTCGAGCACGTCCTACAAAGAAGGGACCCCAACAAGCTGCTTTGGCCGCTCGTAGGAAGAATGTTCAACTGAATCAGAGGCCATTCATCCCTTTAGCTGTGAGGGGAGAAGTTTATCCGCAACTCAAAGAACACACGTCTGCGCCTGGGAAGAAGAATACGGTATTTCTATAGCTTTTGCCTTTCATTGCATTGAAATTTGGGTTTTGTGTCCAAAGGTTCGAGCTTTTCCTGCTAAATCATGAATTTACTGCATGGTTTTGAGCTCTGAGAAATAATGGAGGCATGTTAAATGTTTCAACCCTAATTTTACTTGGGAAAAGGGGAAATACGAAATCACAATTAGGAACAATTTTTTGACATGCTTCTTTTGGAAAAACTTGAGATATTCATACCTGTGATGTGTTTACCTGCAGGAGTTGCGCACCCAAGGCTCACTGGAGGTCGTTGGTCGGCTGTCGGATCTCTTGCCCGGCAGCCAGGAGCTGGAGCATTCGTCGAAGGGCTTAGTATATGTTGTCGGGCTTGGTCGGTTCTTTGAGATGGCGAAGGCCATTGGGGATACTCAGCGGAGCGTTGAGTTAGTGAAGGCGTTCCAGGAATTCTGGTGGGAGACTACCCACTCTTTTCATTTTTCCTGGGGAGAGGCGACGGTCACACCGTATGACTTCGCCGCTATCACCGGTCTTCCCTTTACTGCTGAGCTATTATACCTGGAGGAGCCTGCACTTGCGGATGATCCTCAGCCTCCTACCGAGGCATACTTTATGGAGCTGGTTGGCTTTGTTCCCAAGGATAAGAAGGGGAACGGATACGAGCTGGGGGAGCTTCATAGCCATATCTCTGTGCAGAGCAGGGGTTATCCGGTTGATATGGCTGACACTGAGGAGGGCCGGCTGAGGGCTGAGAGGTTGGCTAGAGCTTTTGTATTGGTTGGCTTCTCTGACATGCTTTTCATCAACGTCACGTCTTCTACTTTACTTTCTTTGTTGGAGCTTTTGAGAGTTTGAGATGTTGTTGGGACTTTATCCTGGAGAGAGGCCAGACTTGCTGAGCTGTACCTGGCTTTGGATGACATCAACAGGGGGAGGCGAAGTCCTTTAACTGCTGTCATCTAGCTTTTGAGGTATTTCTCTTCTCGACTATCTCTTTGATTTGCCAACTTCTGTTATTTGTCATTGTCATCTGACTTGCTTTGACTTTTCTCTTTCAGGCTCTGGCTTATGAGGTCTTCGATTGTTATGCCTGGCGGGTTCAGTAGGCGTACCCAGCCACTTTGTTTCCTTCCCTAAGACGCTGGGTGAAGGATGCGCGACAGAAGGTCCGGACGGCTGATACCAGAGGACGGGTGACCGCTTCTTTCCTTGATACTATGATCTGCTTGCGAGGGACTCCCAGGAGTCTGGATCTGTTTCCCTGGGCTGACCGGTATGCTGAGCTTGATCTAGGACATGCTTTTCATTTTACCGAGTGCCGCAAGTTTTAGTAAGCCTGTCTGGTGATGCTTTATACTTGGGAGAGCGGGTTTGTAGACAAAACGGCCCCGACAGTATTGCTAGGGTACCAGTTGATCCTCCAGCTGATATGTTGTTTCCTCGAAAACTAGATGATGTGGTTGCTTTGATCCAGGGGGAGGCTGCGTTCAACTATACTGCTGAGGGAGATTATGGAGTTTTTTGACTACGAGGTTGAGGTCACCGCAGCGGGAGCCGAGACGTGATGCTCAGGGCACAGGCCCTTCTACAGGATTTGTGGCAGACGCGCCCTTGCCTCCTCCCTTTGTTGATTTCCAGGACGGGGATCATTTGAGATGGGCTCCCCTTGATACCAGGAGGATTTATCCTTATTTTCATCTTTCGGAGGGCACCCGATCTGTATGTACTATTTTCTCTTTCTTTACTACTTGAGCTGTTTACATCCCTTGTCTTTTGTCATGACTAGCTCCCTGATTCCTTCTTTGTTTGATTGTTACCAGGTCTCGGCTGACATTTACTGGAGTTTTGCTCGATACTACACTAGGTCCATTGACATGATCGAGCATCTTGAGAGGAGCGCCCGTTACTGGAGGGAGCGGTGCTTGGCTTAGAGCTAAGATGTCGATTCTACGCCTAGCTTGCCCGATAGGAAGAGGGCTCGGACTGATATGGCTGCGGATGACCAGCGTAGGCCGAGGACCAAGAACGCTTCTCTTCGTCCTCCGAGTCCTCCTAGTTCTGAGTATGAGAGTGATGATGCTCCTGGCGACCCTCACGAGCTTGATACTATGGCCATTCCTGCTGTTCACGAGCTTTTTCGTGATGATCCCATCATTTACCGCGGTCTTGCTGCCGATCTGGGTCATGTAAAGGTTGAGGAGGATGATGCAGATGGGGAGGAGAGCGAGGGAGATGACGATGATGATTCTGATGATGATGATGGCTCAGAGTAGCATCTTGGACCAAGTGATAGTTCCTTTTTGATTATTGTACCCCTTTTCGAAGGAAACAGACAAATACTCTTCATTTCTTTTTCTCTTTTGTAAAAAAAAAAAACTATTTGCTTTTGCATTTCCTAGACTTGGCACATTATTGTTAGCTTTTATGTTATCTTTGTTGTTTGCACGAGTCCACTTTTTTGGAAGAATGAGAATGAATGGTTTTTTGGAAAGTTTATGGCATTGATATGAGTGTGGTTTGTATGGTTTGGATTGTGTATATGGAAAGATAGTTTGCATGTGTATGGTAAATGTGTATGAATCCTCTCCCGAGCTATTTGCAGGGTAATGGTTGATTGTTTGTAGCTCTGAACAAGTCGGGGCATGCCCTGGTGTAGAACAGATTGCAGCTTGCTGATGTCTGGTGTTGGGCTCAGGATGTCACACGACTCAGGACAACATGGACACGCTTTGTCGCGTGACACAACAAGTCATGCTGACAGGTCTTTCAAACCAAGCTTCCACACTGCCTCAAAACTTCTCCCTTTTGCTTAGGGCAAGAAATCTAGTCTCCTTATCCTGAAGTAAGCCCTAAGTATAGGTCCATTCCCAAGGATTGAGTTTATTAATTTTCTTCTTTAATCAAGCCCCAGTTGTTACGTAGCCTCATTGCAGTCAACACATCATGTAACCAAGGAGGAGATCATTCTCAAAATTCAGTCAATCAGTCGACGGATAAGACTCAAAAGTGTTAATGTGCAGGGGCGTATCTTTCAAAAGGTGGGAATGGCTCCCGAACTTGTGTATGATACTCTCGCTTTTGGGTTTAACTATTTTGAGAGAATATGAGCGTTGCAAGGTGTGGAAAGTGTATGGAAGCCCTTGCTTGACAGAAATACAGTGTTTAGCTCTATATCCCTAAAAATGTAGAGTAGAAGACTTGCCGAGATACTTGAAAACCTGTCTTATTCGTGATGATCACAAAGCTGCTAAAAACCCTTATTGATGTTCGGATTATTCAATCACCAAAGTCGATATGAACAAATATTTCAATTATCGAGAGGAGACAATTAACTGATATCGAAAATCAGAACTCGAAAGGATGGAAAGTATATAGGAATAGTCTTTGAGGTCACTGGATTTTTTAAACTTTGGGGAGTTGACACACACGATTCTTTGGATCGTCGATGAAGGATACAGATGCGAAGCCCCAGTGGGATGTTCGCGGGAGGTGTTTTGCGGATGAGAAATGAAATATGCTCACATGACAGTGAACGGATGGAATTCGCACAATCTTCAATTGATGACCTCAAACTGCTATCCGGTAGAAACTGCGACTGGGTTTCAGGGCTTCGATCGGCTATCGGGTGATTTAGGATATCATGACCTCTTAAAACGAGAGGTCGGCTAGGCTTTTTGCTGACTGAACCTCTAAAAATGAGAGGTTGGCTTGCAAGGATCTGTTTGGGATTTCTAAGGGAAGGATATCTTGTGATTGCATCTTTGCTGCCTCTAAGAGTGAGAGGTTAATCTTGGCTTTGTCCAAAGGCAAATGGGTAACTGTAATGGGAATGTCCTCTAAAATCGAGAGGACGGCTTGGGATTGGTTTGGGAAGGTAAGGGGACATTCGTGCTATTTCTTTATTCACTCTGAGACTCCTCTTGAGTAACGATCGGATCCTTTGACTTTTGCTTTTGAGAGGATCGCTAGGGACTATGCTCTCTTTCTTTTCTCTTTTTTTTTTTATTCTTTTTTTTAATCTCTTTTATTTTTCTTTTTTATTCTTTTCGAGAGAGAATTTCAGCTAGTCCCTAGGATGAATCATTGCTTTCCGTCGTTCTTGAGCTTGGACACGGTCACTCTTCTTTTGAATTACGGGAGTCTCAAGGACATTCCCTCTTCTTCTTGAGATGGCTAAATGGGTTTCAAAACGTGCCAATCTTGAAATGAAGGGATATTGTTTTAGTGGGGGTAAGATGATGGTTTTCCTAAGGGTGAAAGGTTTCAGCCGCCGTCCATACCAGATAATCCGAATGGGATTAAGTCTTCATTGCTCGCTTAAGCTTAACTGAGAAAGATCCATGCAAATTCATCGAGCAACAAGACGATGAGGATGATGAAAGAGATGTGAGCATATGTGATGCGAGATGCGGAGGTTGTAAGCCCCAATTTGAGAAAGATATCAGTCGATTTTCTCACTCTGATCAATTTAAATATTAATCATTTCAAAGCATTAATAATTGAGCAGCACAAGTTATCATGTAGAATAAAACCATTTCAATTAAATGTAACGTGGGTGTGCAAATGATGTCTCGAGTCTAGCAAGAATAGAAACAAATATTTTTATTATTGAAATAATAAAAAGACTCATAACACGGATATAGTGAACTCAAATCATAAAAGAGATCTTCACTTATCAAAAAAAAAAAAGAAAAACAATCTGGAGCCTACAATGATTGACTGGCTGACTTCTTCACATGGGATATCCTTGGAATTGTGGAAGAGGGTTGGTAACCACCTTGGGAGGAGCTTTCTCAATTCTGCCTTCATCGACCAGCTTTTGAATGAATACTTTTAGAAGGGTGCAATCATTGGTGGCGTGACCGGGATACTGATGGTAGTAACAATACTTGCCGCGATCCAAGTTTGGATTGGGTCTGATGGGATGATAATTATCCAGCAGCTTTATCATTCCCCTTCCCATCAATCCGTTGAAAGCTTCTTTAGTGGTTATTCTCAGGTCATCAAATTCTCGCTGTCTGTGAGGTGGAAACCGACCATGATTCGGGACACCACCTTCCTCATGAGAACCAATTTTGATCTTTCCTTCGTCAATGAGTTCCTGGATGATTACCCTCAACTGTCTGCATTCACAAGTGGTATGGCCTGGATACCGGCGATAGGAGCAATATTTGCTTGGATCCAGCTTTATATTGTTATGAGGAGGGCTATAATTGACTAGTGGCTGAACCAGTCCTCCGCTCACCAAAACCTTGAGGAAATGATTCATAGGCATTCCCACATCTCCCCAGTACTGTTTCTTCTTTTCCACATGAGCTGTCTTTGGAGGGGACTCAGGCATTGGCATCCCTTGCTGGATAGGAATCACGGCTGGGATGAAAGAGATCTGATTCATAATTACATATGAGGCTGGTCCCGAACGCTGCTCTTGCGGAGATGATAGGTTGGAACCATATGAGTTCATTGGTGATTAAGAAACACTTCCTTGAAGAGGAGTCTGGTCTGTGTGGAATGAAAGCGATCCCTTCTGGTTGGAATAACTGTTCTCATGATGACACGATCCTCGGGAATCTTATTGATACTGACTCTGCAACTCGAATTGATTAGTAGAACTGAAAGCCTAAAGGATCGGTAGTCCATCCTGAATCTGAGTTTGGACCACTTGAGGTACTAGGGGAAGAATCTTATCTTGCTCATCCTCTTTCATCCCTTTCATTACACTTCCATTCTCATGATCAACATTGCTAGCACCGATGATTTCTTCGTACGACCCATCTTCATAACGAATTATTGTGACCCCTCGGACGCGCATCGCTTCTACAAAACTAGCGTGTGTTTCTTCCTCTCGGGCTTTAGCAACTTGGGCAAGCAATTGGGCCTTGCACTCGCGTACCATGGCGGCCTCAAGAGCAGCTCGCAATTCTGCCACTAACAAATCCTTCATGTCCAAATGACCCAAAGTAAGAGGAATTCCAGACTGAGCGGAGGGCATATCTTTTGCACCAGACATCTCGAATGTCAGAACTGGTGAGAGTAACGTAGGGACTGCAACTATATCGGAGACAAGAGCCCAATAAACACCAGATATCAGAGCACGCACCTAACTTGTTGTAGCTACAGAGGGTAGATGCGGGTTTATAAGGCAGTGGAGGAAGAAGATTTTGAGGAAATACGGGAGAGGAAAATGGAAAAAAAAAGGGATGAACTCGCGCAAGCAAAATTATTTATCTTCAAGTATAAATCAGTGTTTCAAATCCTATATACGGTTGGGAAAGGAGAAGCCTTTATTTACACAAACTACACATTGGGGAACCCTAGGGACGCAACATTCAAATTACACTAAATGCTTTGCATTTGAAATCAATAATAGGTAATGATACCTAACCAAGATCTAACATGATGTTAGACAGAGTGGTCCATATTTCTGGGGAAATTTGGGCAGCATAACGGATATTCTCGATGAATTTCCATGAAAAATCCGGCATGACCTCTCGTCGGTGCATGGTGACAATAAGACATGATCTCTCGTTAGAACACGTCACGAGAGTGACATGTCCCCACGTGAAACCATGTTGCATTGGCAACATGCCCACAAGGTGTAAGGTTTTGGGAAAGGTATAAGGACCTATTGTAAATTTCGAAAACAATTCATTTTATTGTGATTAAAACGTTGTATCAAAAACCAACCGTGGGTAAGCTTTAAGTGTGGCGCCACCTATAACGCACTAGGGGGATGGGTTTGACATTAGGCGCTCAATCGTAGGCGAATTTCATGACCGTCCGCGATACCGTCAATCGCACCCGAGGGTTCTAAAGCTATGTGGTGTAGTATGCGAATGACTATATTCTTTTATTTATGAAAACAAAAATTATTTTTTTTTATTATTTTTTTAAAAGGAGAAACAAAAGAAAAACACACACACTCTCACACAGGGAACAAGAGGTACAACAATCAACTGAGCTATCTTGATTCAAGGGACTGCCCTCAAACCAGCACCTGAGAATTTGTTCAGTGACCACTCTTGTCGCGTGACACAGGACAGCAAGGAACAAAGATGTCGCACGACCAGAGTAGTCACTGAACCAGAACCTGCAAAGATGAAATTAGCCCCTGCCTCTCCATGGCAAGGGCCAAAGCACAATAACCAAAGCACAACAGAATAGCCACATAATATACACAAAGGTTCACAAGTCTCCAAATACAACAAAACGCATGTACTACAAGAGATCATCAAGGATGCACACACGGATGGATATGTTGGATGTTTAATTGAATGAAAGCTTGACCCACTTAACTTTGAAAAACAGGTTTTCAAAAGTGAATCCCCAGCGGAGTCGCCACTGAATGTACGCTCGCCCGAAAAATTTTGGTTTTTCGGTAATGAAAAAGAAAAGGAGTCGCCACGCCATGTTTAAAGGTACACTTTGAAAACCATTGAAAGAGAAAGGGTTCGGGGGTCAGATTACGTGTTGGGAAGAACCGAGAGTTCACCCAACACGCCTCGTCCGTAGACGAGTCTTTCTAATTAAACATCCAAATAATCCATAAATGTGTGCAATCATTGATAATAGACAAATATAGTAAACATGAATTTTTATTGATTTGAAACTTTGAAACTTACAACTTGTGAACCATTTATTCAGGGAGGCCACATCCCTATTTACAACAGATCAAACAGATTACAAGGGGAAAATGGTTTCTACAAACAGTCATATAGTGTCGCGTGACACATGACATGAATGGTTGAAGGTGTCGCGTGACACAGGATCAACCAAGCACGATGTGTCGCGTGACACAGGACGACCGTATACAGATAACTCACAGCTTGAACACAAAAGAACAAACAACCAACATAGATCTAATTATACATACAGATTAACTTCGGAATGAATGAATTAACAACAAATTAACCCAGGGAGTGTAGATATGGGGAGATCCACACTCCCTTGGATCCAAACACCAATTTCAACAATAATCAAGCAATGAACAATCAATTATCCAAAACAACTATGTTAAACAGAGAGATTGCGATTGGGATTCAGTAATCAAGACAGATGGAGTCTGATTACTGAATCCAAGGAAGATAGAACAATGGAATTATCCAAGTAGCAAGGTATGAGAGAAGGGGAAAAGGGAATTGAGAGTGTTACCCTTGTTCATTCCACGAATTCTGTACCAAGTTAGGTACAAAATCCTTCAACAACTGCTTCTGGTCTTGATGATCTTGAGAAGGTTGGTTGATGATGGATCTAAGAGGTGATGGAGGAAGTGGGTTGAATTGGAAGGAATTGGAGGGGAATTGGGATGAGAGAGAGAGAGGTGTGTGTTTAGTGTGTGTGTTACGCTGCAATTTTGGCAGAGTAATAGTGTATGAAGTTGGGATCTATTTCTGAGAGGGGAAGGATCTTATTTATAGGCTGCAGTTGGTGGTCAAGATGTGTCGCACGACCTTCTGTAACCACTTTCCAAGCCTCGACTTGTCGCGTGACATATGGTGTCACCAATTGCTTTTGGCGCCATATCAAGTTTCTGGAATATTCAGGGATAAATACCCAAAAGGTCCAAAAAGGTTTATTCCCTGGAGGTCCTTTAGCATAAGCAAAGTACCAAAAAGTATTTCCTTCGCGAGAAACTTATGGAATGTTTCCGAAAGTCTCGGGATGGACTGAGAATTTACCAAAACGCCCCTTAATGCAATTTTATCACATTAAAATGCATCTAAAAAGGTTGCGAATTGGATTGGCGTACATACAATTGTTCTTTTAATTGATTAGATTAATAACACCCAGTTAGCAAGACCAATCTTCGGATTTTATGGAATGGATGCTCCTTGACCTACCAATTTCATAACTTAACCCCCGAACCCTTAAATCTCTTAAAAATATCAAATAGGTTTTTCTTATTATTTTCCATCAATAAATAATAAGTGGCGACTCATAGATGTTAAAAAATTTACCATCGCTACAGTGGCGACTCCGCTGGAGACAATTAATTAAGAGGGTCAGACTTGCATTATAATTGAGTGTTATTAATCTATTCAATTTTCTGTTTAAAAATTAATTTTTCTGGATTTTTAGAAATTTTTCTGCAATGATTTCGTCAAAAAAAAAAAATTACTGTGCGACTACTTGTCCAGCGCGGGACAAAGTAGTCCCGCGCGAGACTAATATTCTGCTAAGAATAATTGTTTGTTTGGCTGTTTTTCGGCGCACTTAAAAAAAAAAAAAAAGGTTTTTGGTCCACGTTTGATCAAATACAAAAAAAAAACAACCCTTTGTTATTGTTATTGACTTTTCTCCACAAACGTTGACCAAACACAAAAAAAAGGTGTTAGGTCAGTTGACCTGTACCAAAATTTGACCATTCAAAAAAAAAAAAAAAAAACAAAACAAAACAAACAGAAACTTTCAAAAAAAAATCCAGAAAATTCAAAATAAATTAATATTTCTATTTTGGTTGTACTAACTTTATTTGCAGGGTAGAGTAATTATTTTATACTTGAACTATATAATTGCGTGAGATTGAATTATTTTAATTTTTACCGGTCATCGGTTGACTCGGGCTTTGTAATTAATTAATTTAATTCTTTCTCTCTCTTCTTTTTGTGGAACTACGACGGCCTAAGTCTCCCCAAATTTGGGAGAAAAGTAGGCAACCACTTGGTGTGGCCATTATTTGTTTTTTCTTTTGTTTTCAAAAAAAAAAAATAACTCTCTATTTTTTCTATCACCTAGATTGACTCTCACACAGGCGCACTCATGATATATCTGTCATTGCACTACATACCCTAATTAACCCGGGACTCACGCAAAGGATGGATGACGGTAACCACCTAGTCGCCTGTCTCTCCGAAGTTGGATCATCCCGCTCCGCGTATTCAATCCACCTAGATTGTCATATCGCGCGGAGCCTATCCTTCCAGCCCTGCATCGCCACATATTATGTAGATTGTCTCTTTAAAAACGCTCCGTGACCGGTTGGTTTTGACTTGATAATCTTTCTTGTCTTTGACCAAAATAAAGCTAATGTAAAATTGACTATCGAGAAAGGATTCGGAAAAGTCCATTCGGAAAAAGAAAAAGTCTCTTCGGAAATGTCCCTTCGAAATGACCCTTTCGGAACTCCCTTTAAAAAAAAAGAATCCTTCCGATAGATTTTTCATGGCTTTATTTTACAAAGAATGGTCAATTACTGAGTCCCTAGGTTTGGTTCGAATTATGTATGCATGTAAGATTTACCTAGGATGCTAGATAGAAAACGGATCTTAGTCTATCTGACCTGAATTTAGGAAATAAAAGAAAAAAAATCCATCTCTCCGAATGGTTGTCTCGTGCGAGACGACCTTGTCTCGCGCGAGACGTTCTGGTCTCGCGCGAGACTTTATGTGCAGAATTTGTGTTTGTGATTGATAATCGATGTGCGCTCCCCCTTGAGTCAAAACTCCGTCTCTAATAAAAATAAAACTTCAAAAAAAATCGCTCGTGAGGTAATTTTAACCATCATCCTTTTCTCCATCTAGGATCGTTTGGGGCTAATATTCTAAAAGGCATCTCGTTGGGATATCTCTAATTCATCTCTAAGATCGTCAAGCTCCCTTACCTCTCCAACGGTAGCATTTCAATTTCCTTCCGACACGATGAATCCCAAAGTACTCAAAAAGAAAAGTGAGGATCAAATGACTCTATATGAAAGAGAATGGGACCTCTTTCGATGATGAAAGCCATGGTTGACGAACTCCGAGCCCTGAAACTAAAATTGGCCGAATTAATCTCAAATAAGAAAGAGAATGGGACCTCTTTCGATGATGAAATATCATACACTAAGAAGGCTAAAAGCCACCGCAAGCACAAGAAAAAGGTGTCTGAGCCTAGCTCATCATCTTTCTCCTCTGACAATGTGTGTTATGCTTCCAAGATAGAAAGCAAGGGGGAAAGCAAGAATGAACCCCTTACCATGGCAATGTTAGAAAAGAAACTTGCATCCCTCGATGTGAGAAAGGGAGCCTCGCTCTCTATTGAATATGAAACCCTTCGTCAATCCATGTCAAAACTTCCTAGAAAGTACAAGACACCCGACATTGCAAAATTTAATGGTACTATTTGTCCTAAATCCCATCTGGAAACCTACTCTTGGGCCATGCAACCTATGGGTGTCGATGACAACTTGCTAGTTCAATGCTTCCCTCAAACCCTTGATGGTGCCGCTAGAGATTGGTACATGACCCTTCCACTTCCACAAGGCTTGATTTGCCACTCGCCAGTCGTGCCTTCCAAGAAAAATTTGAGGACAACTACCTACCGCACTACTAGGAGAGACCTTGAGAAAACCAAGCAACTCTCAAATGAATCCTTCACAGACTTGGTCAAAAGATGGAGAACCAAACTGATTGAAATCGTTGATAGGCCAAGCCTAGACGAACAAAATCTTATCCTACTTCAATGTCTTCGCGAAGAGTGCCAATAGAAGCTTGTCGTCAATTACTACTTAGTTTCCTTGAGCTCCATAAATTGGGCATTAGAATTGATGAATTGATCCGTCTTAGAAAGAATCCAGAAAAGGAGAATTGTCCAACAAAGGGGAGCACCGGTCTACCTATCATGATTTTGGTGGGGCTACTCTTAAGGAAATGTTCGATGATCTAGTAGGCCTAGGAAATTGAAGCCAATGGATGACTATCATCCTAAGAAAATCAGAGAAGATTGGGACCACGAAAAATTTTGCCATTACCATCAGTTTAGTGATCATGACACCAACAATTGCTATAATTTGAGGGATGCCATCCAAGACTTGTATGAAGCCGGCAAGATCAAGTGAAGCATCACCACCTTGGGGCTCCGATTGTCCTCTCCCTTTTTCCTTTGAAAAAAAATAAAAAAAATAGATTAGGACAACTTCCTAGTATGTTCTCGAAGAGTCATTATGTCATTCTACTACATCTCTATCCTCTCTATAGTTTGTGTCAAGTGAACTATCAAGTCTGTTTCGAATTTTCTTATCAATAAAAGTTATCTCTTTATCCTAAACACTTTCCCAAGAGTTGTTTTTCTTTATGAGTATCAGTTGATCTATGCTGAATAATAGACCCTGATTCCTTAAATCATCACAAAAAATAGAAACTTATAAACAAGTTTGAAATGAAAACGATCCTTAGAAGGCTTAAGGCTAAACATTACTCTTGTTGAAAGTCGAAGATCAACAAACGAAAGAAGCCAAAGGCGCTGCTATCAAAATTCATCCCAGGAAGAATGGGGCTACTCAATTCAAGGCTTTGAGACTATCAAAAACAAAAAAAAAACTCTCAAAGCGTTCATTACCCCACAACAAAGATGGAATTTCAACAAAGGAAAGAAGGACTCTCCCACAAAGAAGAATAGTCAAGTGATACCAATGAAGAAAAGAGGATTCCTCAACATCCTCTTAAAATGATGCCTGAATGACAAAGCAAATGAAGAAGACTTTCAACATCCATCCATAAAGAAAAATGTTTAGCCTAAAGTCGTACTAATGATTGTCTTTCTTTTCAAACTCGTTAAGAAATTTCTAGATGATGCAAGGTCCAGTAAAGGTAGAACAAATTTTCTAGATCTTTGAGCCATATAGCATTCTTTGTTGAGACTAGGGGCTTCCTCTTAGCCACTCTCATACACACTCTTGAAATCAGAGCATCAAAATTGGGGCTTCCTAACCAATCCTCCCCCAGTCAATCTCTACTTCAACTCTTCAAAATAATTAAATCTACATTAGGATCTTTCCCCTTTTCGCTTTTCACTCTCATCATCAGAGAAAATACTCCCAAAAAAAAAATAGTCAATGCTTAGATCACCTTCCAAAAAATAGAATCCGTCTCTCCTCAACCAAACTTGAGATCTAATCTTTCTCCTTAATGATACTCTTCCAACTTAGCCCCCTTCGAGTAACCATACTTTTCAAAAAAATTGGCTCGCTAGGTTGAAAACTCGTAAAGAGCGGGCTAGGAAAAAGTTAGAGCACACAAAAACAAAAGACGCAAAGGAGATGCCCGCTTGATTGAAAACCTAGAAGGGCGGCCTAGGCAAAAACCAGGGTGCGTCACAACGAAAAAAAATTCAAAGGAAAAAGAGAGGGAATCCTTCAAACTTCTTCAATTTACACAGCCTCACAAGCCTGTTCGCGTGGTCATCTACAACATACAAAAAGTATTGGGGCTTAGTGTTAAGAGACGCTTTAGAAAATACGCGCTTTGGATTAGGCATCATAAGTTTCACATAGCAAAAGCCATTGGAGTGGTTTAGAACTTGTTTAGTCAATGATCATCACATGAAAAACTTAGGGGCTTGACGATGAAAAAGTCCTTCGATAACGAAAAATCCTTGAAGTATCCTCAACCTTAGCGTTTAATCACACAAACGATTTTCAATTCTTACATAATAGAACTCATTCCCCCCGCTGATTCTTGGAGTCGAGTGCACATTGATCGTCTTGAACAAACAAATGCTTAAGTGAATATATGTTGTTATGCAAATGCTTTCACTAACCCTCTTGCAGGAATTAAAGTGCGTAAAGCATGTCAAATACATACTTTCAAGAATTAGATCAAACATGTTGAATGTTTGGATTTCGCCTACCATCTACCTTTCCATATATCAATGCATCCAATTAAGTACATCGAGCATCTCTTGAAGCGTCAAGCATCCAACGCGTCAAGCATCCATCACGTCAAGTGCCATACATCAAGCATATTTCAACAAAAGCCCGCTCTTAAATTGCCAGGATCGTCACCAATTAGATATGTCAAGCATCTACAAGTAGTATGTCGAGTACTCACAGACACAAAAGCCCGGTCTTGAATCACCAGGATCGTCACCTCAACAAAAGCTCGATCCTGAATCGCCAGGATCATCACTAATTAGGTGTGTCAAGCATCTATAGGTAGTATGTCGAGTACTCACCTCAACAAAAGCTCGGTCCCGAATCGCCAGGATCGTCACCAATTAGGTGTGTCAAGCATCTACAGGTAGTATGTTAAATACTCACCTCAACAAAAAGCTCGGTCACGAATTGCCAGGATCGTCACCAATTAGGTGTGTCAAGCATCTACAAATAGTATGTCGAGTACCCACCAACAAAAAAAGCTCGGTCTTGAATCACCAGGATCGTCACCAACAAAAAAGCCCGGTCTTGAATCACCAGGATCGTGACCAACAAAAAACCCGGTCTTGAATTGCCCAGATCGTCACCTCAACAAAAATCTCGGTCCCGAATCACTAGGATCGTCACCAATTAGGTGTGTCAAGCATCTACGGGTAGTATGTCGAGTACTCAACAACAACAAAAAGCCCGGTATTGAATCGCCAGGATCGTCACCAACAAAAAAGCCCGATCTTGAATCGCAAGGATCGTCACCTATTAGGTGTGTCAAGCATCTACAGGTAGTATGTCGAGTACTCACCAACAAAATCTCGGTCTTAAATTGCCAGGATCGTCACCTCAACATTAGCTCGATCCCAAATCGCCAGGATCGTCAACTCACTTCAAGCTCACCAATGAGGCGGCCGCCTGTCCCATGTAGAGGCTGGCGCCTCACTCCCAGCCATTTGGCCCCAAATCTGTCCAGTTTCATATGGCCGCCTGGAGAATCACGATGTTGCCGCCTCACATCCAGAAAATCCACCCAAGAAAAGCCATGGTGAGGCGGCCGCCTGGCCCCATATGAGACTGAGCATGGGACGACTGCCCCGCCAAACTCTAGGCATTTTACAGTTCTTGCACAACAATGTCACGTGTATGTCGCCTTTGCCTGTTATCCCGAATATCTTAACCAATATATTTTGATATATACTGTGCCTACCATTGAATAATTAGGTCAACATAACTAAACCCAAGCATCAAAAATTCTATGAATTAGAGAAAAGGTTTAAAAAGATTAACCCACCCCGAGTGATCACATTGACACTGGGTTCTCCTCAGACATCAATAAGATTTGCACATCACCAGTCTCTGGCTCCTCCATTCGCCCAGTTTTTCCAGCAACCTTTGACCTCAAAATCGCAAGGACTCCCGCAGTTGCAATTTCAAACTAACAAAACATCAACTAATGAAAAACAGAATCAATACATAACTCATTTCACACTAAAATCACAAGTTATTATTGAACAACTACCTGTAAACCCATATTAATGAAATCAACCATGAAACGAAGAACAAAATGAAAAGAGAGAGAAGAAGAATTTAGACTGAGGTAAAAGAGAGAAACAGAAGAGAGAGATTATATTGATGTGAGAGATAGTAGATCAAGGAGAGAGAAACAGAAATGGGGAAGAAAGCCTGATAATCATTAAGTCGTTACCCAGATAGGAAATCAGTCAGACCATCGGCCGGAGATGATGCCTCCGCGGCGAGGCGTTTAGGGCTTAATTTTTGGTGTGGATGACGATTGTGAAGAAGCTGGTGATGTAGCAAGGGAGTTCCTTGATTGATCCAGTGGGAGTGGGGTCCAGTTGAAGAGGCAGCCATTGGGCCGTTCTTGGTGGCCGGCGATGGGGAGAGGGGAGAAAAATAGAGGGAGAAATAGAGAAATAAAGATGGAAGAGAAACAGAGAAGTAGAGAGAAAATAGGAAAAAAAATGAGTTGGGGGGAGTGGTTTTGTTTGGAAGTATATGGACCATTGGATTGAATGTATTGAATGGTTAGATTTTGCTTTAGTTCATGATCCGTGTGAATTCTTGGGATCCAATCAAACAATGCGAATTCACATACTTATATTTGTTTCACACTATATGCTAACTAAATTATTTATGTCCTATATTTTTTTTATTTTTTATTGACTAGAAAATAATATTTTTTACTTTGTTAATTAGTGATTTTTTTAGAAGAAAAGTCAAAAGAGGGAGGACTACCCTATATTTATTTATTTATTTTTAAATTTTTTATTGACTAGAAAATAATATTTTAGACTTTGTTAATTAGTGATTTCTTTTAACAAAAAAGTTTATAAAAAAAGATAGAAAAAAAAACAAAACAAATGAAAGTATATAGAAGAAAATTCAAAAGAGGGACGAACTACCTTATATTTTTTTTTTAAAATTTTTGTTTATTCAATAGGAAATAATATTTTAGACTTTGAAAATTAGTGATTTTTTTTATAAAAATGTATATAAAAAGAGATAGAAAAAACTAAACAAATGAAATTATATAGAAGAAAAGTCAAAAGAGGGACGGACTACCCTATATTTATTTTTTATTGTTTTTAAAAAAAATTATTTACAAAAAATTAATATTTTAGACTTTATTAATTAGTGATTTTTTTTTACAAAAATGTACATAAAAAAAGATAGAAAAAAACTAAACAAATGAATGTATATAGAAGAAAAATCAAAAGAGGAATGGACTACCTTATATTTATTTTTTATTTTAAAAAAAAATTATTCACTAGAAAATAATATTTTTGACTTTTTTAATTTTTGAGTTTTTTTACAAAAAAGTATATAAAAAAAGATAGAAAAAAAACCAAACACATGAAAGTATATAGAAGAAAAGTCAAAAGAGAGACGGACTACCCTATATTTATTTATTTATTTTTAATTTTTTATTGATTAGAAAATAATATTTTAGACTTTTTTAATAGTGATTTTCTTTACAAAAAGGTATATAAAAAAAGATAGAAATAACAAAACAAATGAAAGTATATAGAAGAAAAGTCAAAAGAGGGACGAACTACCCTATATATATTCATTTTTTATTTTTTATTTTTTTTTAAATTTTTTTATTATATAGGAAATAATATTTTAGACTTTGTTAATTATTGATTTTTTTTAGAAAAAGATATACACTAAATCATAAATCATATACCTATACCTTATACCCTATACCCTAAATCATAAGTCATATACCTATACCTTATACCTTAAACCCTATACCCTAAATCCTAAGTCGTATACCTATATTTTATACCCTAAACTCTAAGTCATATACCTATACCTTATCCTTAATACCCTAAACCATGTACCCTAAACCTTATACCTTATACCCTAAATCATATACCTATACATTATACTTTATACCCTAAATCCTATACCCGAAACCTTATACCTTATGCATTATACCATATACCCTAAGTCATATACCTATACCTTATACGTTATACCCTAAACCCTAAGTCATATACATATACCTTATCCCTTATATCTAAACTCTAAACCCTATACCCTAAACCTTATACACTAAACCCTAAATCATATACCTATACATTATACATTATACTCTAAACCCTATACCCTAACCCTTATACCTTATACCCTATACCCTATACCCTAAACCCTAAGTCATATACCTATACCTTATACCCTATACCCTAAACCCTACGTCATATACATATACCTTATCCCTTATACCCTAAACTCTATACCCTAAACCTTATACATTATACCCTGTACACTAAACCCTAAATCAAATACCTATACATTATAACTTATTCCCTAAACCTTGTACCTTATAACCTATACCGTAAACCCTAAGTCGTATGCCTATACCTTATACCATATACCCTAAACCTAAGTCATATACCTATACCTTATCCCTTATACCTAAACCCTAAACCCTATACCCTAAACCTTATACACTAAACCTAAAATCATATACCTATATATTATACCTTATACCTTAAACCTTATACCCTAAACCTTATACCTTATACCCTATACCCTAAACCCTAAGTCGTATACCTATACCTTATACCCTATACCCTAAACCCTAAGTCATTTACCTATACCTTATCCCTTATACCTAAACCCTAAGCCCTATACCCTAAACCTTATACACTAAATCCTAAATCTTACACCTATACATTATACCTTATACCCTAAACCCTATACCCTAAACCTTATACCTTATACTCTATTCCCTAAACCCTAAGTCATATACCTATACCTTAACCCTTATACCCTATACTTTAAACCCTAAACCTTATACCTTATACCCTATACACTAAACCCTAAATCATATACCTATACATTATACCTTATACCCTAAACCCTATACCCTAAACCTTATACCATTCAATGGTATTGTTGTAGTAATGTCTGAATTGTTGGGCTTCGTACGTAGGTCCTAGTCCGTCACTTTTATTTCGTTCAACCCCTACACCCTAAACCTTATACCTTATACCATATACCATAAATCATTTATCATATACCTTATACCCTAAACCATTTGTCATATATCTTATACCCTAAAAAATAAAAATAAATAAAGGATAGTCTGTCCCACTTTTCTTTTATATTATTTTGTCTGTTTAGTTTTTTTCTATCTTTTTTTCTATACCTTTTTGAAAAAAATGTATGTAGTAAACACAAGTCTAAAATATAATTTCCTATTAAATAAAAAACGTATAAAAAATTAAAAATAATTAAAGGATAGTCCATCCCTCTTTTCTTTTATATACTTTCGTTTGTTTTGTTTTTTTCTATACATTTTTGTAAAAATTTATGTAGTAAACAAAAGTCTAAAATATTATTTCATATTCAATAAAAAATTTATAAAAAACTAAAAATAAATAAAGGATGTGTCTCTAAATTAGAGTTAGATTTTGAACACGTCTCTAATTTAGAGACAAATACTAAGTCTGTCTCTAAATTTTAGAGACATATTTTGTATACATCACTAAATTAGAGACGGATTAAAAAATGTCTCTAAATTAGAGATGGATTAAAATCTGTCTCTGATTTAGAGACAGATTCAAAATCTGTCTCCAAAGTTTAGAGATAGATTTTGTATCCATCTCTAATTTAGAGACATATACAAAATTCATCTCTAATTTAGAGCAGCTTCAAAATCAATCTCTAAATTAGAGACAGATTCAGAATTCGTGTCTAATTTAGATTAGACACGGAATTTGAAGCTGTCTCTAAATTAGAGACGGATTTTGTATCTGTCTCTAATTTAGAGACGGGTACAGAATCTGTCTCTAAAATTTGGAAACAGATGTTGAATATGTCTCTAATTTAGAGACGGATTAAAATCATCTCTGATTTAGAGACAAATTCAACATCTGTCTCCAAAGTTTAAAGACAGATTTTGCATCTCTCTCCAAATTAGACAGAATCCGTCTCTAAATTAGAGACTGATTTAGAATTCGTCTCTAATTTGGAGACATATTCCAAATCTGTCTCTATATAAGAGACAAATTTTGAATATGTCTCTAATTTTTGGGCCTGTCTCTAATCTGTCCCCAAATTAGCTACAGACTTCGCCCGTCTCTAATTTTTCGTCTCTATTTTAGGTTTTCCTTGTAGTGAATATTACATTTAATTCAATTAATTGAATGTAAATAGGTGGTTTTAGTTTGACAGTTGACCCGGATCAAATCAAACGACCGTTCTTTGCACGTGATAAAATTACATCCACACCATTAAAATAGGAAACCTTTCAACGGATCATGGCCGCTCATTAGAAAATATCTTAGATATTTTCAACCCTAATCTCTTTAAATAGAACAGTTAGCCATCAACTCATTCTTCAGTCCCCTCCTTGCCTCCGGAGACTTGCTCTAGATCTCCTATCATCTTCACTTTCTTTCATATTTTTCCAATAGATCGATCTTGCTCAATCTCATAAGCCTAGCCTTGAGAGCTTAAGATCTGTAGATTAGATCATGATTTCCTTTAATTATTCACGATTATTTTGGAGAGATCGTGAGGGGATTTATTTTCCCGTTTCATGTACGTTTCTTGCTTCTTTTATATATATAAGATTGATTATTAATCAATATTATAGATGTCTTCAAATGTATCTATTAAAGTCTCTGCTATTAAAATCTCTTTGTTAGATATGTTTAATATGATATTGGAGGCATTTCTTATTAGCCCTCTTTGTAAACACAATTTTCCCAGATTTTTTTCCCGTTTAGCTAAGTGGTGAACTGAGAATTTCTTAATTTCGCAGCATGAGCATAACAAAAGAATGTCGTTATGTTATCAGCAAAGTGTATGTCATTTTATGGTATATGTGCTTAATAACATCCCGATGGTGAATGTGATGATGCCAAGCTATTTAGGGTCAGAACGGCTCAAGGATATCTGGCAGGATATATTTTGATGGTTGGATGTACCTAGAACACAACACAAATGAAGCACCGTTAATGTCAAAGTTGGATGTTACTCTAACTCATGCCCTCAGGTGTGAGAGTAAGAATACTGAGTAATATAAGGCTTGGAATACCTTGAAGGTGTGTGAGTGTTTAGGGTTTGAGAATAATATGACTTACTCATTATATTTGGAACTTACCTTGTCCAAGGGGACAAAGGTCTTCTATTTATAGGCAATGAGGAGCTGCCCGCTGACGTAAGCCATGAGGTCAGCCCCAAGGGCACTTTGGTATTTGACCGTCAACACGTGTCCGCATCTGATTGGGTCTGTCAGGGAAGGAGGATCCTCAGTCAGAGGGGATGTCGCTGATGTGGACAGGAGCCAAGTATTCAGCACGGCGCAATAATGGCAATAGTAGGCGCCTGTCTGAGCCGCATTGAATGCGATGGGAGTGAGCCGACACCTTGCATGTCAGAGCTAGTAAGCTAACTTGCTCAGTAAGGTTTGCCATTAACCGAGAGGCAGGCGAGATAACCGGGAGGCAGGTATGAGCCCGCGGTCAATATCTTGGGCGCGGTCAAAGGTATTTGACGCGAACACGGATGGAGCGGTTGTACCTCCTGCGCGCACCAATCCAGCGGCCAGGATCCCTTCGGTCTGGAGTAGGATGATGCGGAGAGGAGCGTGGTCTTGACCTCAGGGGTCTATCTGTCCGCGGTCTTGACTCTAGCGGTCTGGGGAATGCCATGTCACTGGTTTCTTGGACCAGACCGAGCGTGGGCCCGGTCCAGCAAGTTCGGGCTCATCAGTGGCCCCTAGCTCCAAGTGTGATTATTTATGGTCTGAGCGAGGAGCTACTAGAATCTCGGTTCGCCCAGATCGCTCCTCGAGCGGGCACCAATGTTGGTGTATTTTTGTTGGTCTTGCTCTGCCTCCAGTGCGTATTGGCACACGTGGGAGGCACGTGGGGAATGTTCCAGGCGTCTTGAATGCTCTGCCTCCCGGTTCGCATGTGGGCCCCTTGGCATATGAAAAGACAGCGCATGACACGTACGAGGGGTACGTGTCAGTCATCCAAGAGGTGCCATAAATGCCAACTGGGGAATTTTTAGAATTTTCAAACATTTTGCGTCGGTTCGAGGTTCGATGGACGGTTTGTGGGCTAATTAATACGGGTTAAATGGTTTAACCCGTATTGGTAGGCCCTATAAATACCAAACCCTTCTTCCCCAAACCCTTTTACCATTTGCAAACCTTCAAACTGCTTAAGAGAGAGAATTTCTGCTGCGAATTTTGTGCTTTCCCTCCTTCGAATCTATCCTCGATTCCACCCTCGTAAGTGTTTTTTGATTTTGTTTTTTTCTTCATCTCCTTCTATTTCTTCTGGATTTCAATGACTACCTGTGAATTTGGGTCTCGTCGTCCGTTAGAATTAGGTGATGGGAGCACTCCGGATTATTTTGCCGTTTGTAAACGGACAGGGGGAATTTATAGGAAGGTAGCCATTGGGTGGCTAAGACTGCCCATGATGTGCTTCCAATACTTTTGTGAAAAATCCCAATAGGGGCCATTTGTCCCACCCCGGTTGTGGGAGGCTAAGAAGAAGAAAATAATTGTGAACGGTGATGTATTGGTATTGGGGAAACGAGTAGGTTGAGAAATTTTGTGATGGGGGTTTTGTGCAGGTTTCCCCGTGAGAGAGATTCGGCCCTGAACGCCGTAGAACTAGTGAGGAGAGCGATTCGAGTCCCCGACGAGATAGTTGACTGGGAGAAGTGTGATCTGATGGATCCCAACCAAGTTAATGAGAAGCGGGCACGGGAATCCTATTGTGCCTGTGGTCGAAGTGAGTAACAGTGAGGAGCTAGAGCCTCTGAATTTTGATGTGACTAGAGGTGGGGAGAGTGAATCTGAGGTGGCTCCTGCCCGTGGTTCATCCACCGGTCTCTTTGGCTCAACAGGCTTGGAGACCGAGGATGATGACCGCGACCAAGGTGACCGGATGGCTGCGGACACCTCCCAAAAGGCAAAGAAATTGTTGATTCCTTTGAGGACTCTTATTCTGAGGAGGAGGTCCCTGTCCATACCCGAAGGAGAGGCAAGAGACCTGCTGTTGAGGCCAATCCTGGCCGAGGCCGTAAGAGAAAAACCAAGGAGGTGGTGGATACCATAGACTAGGAGGAGGATATATACACCCTTTACAACGTAGATCCCAAACAATTCCGTGACCGCACCCTTGGCCACATTCAGATAAAGGGGAAGGACAAGCTGCGGCCAGAAAATGTAGCAGATGTCCACGAGGACAATAGGGCCAATCCTGGCCGAGGCCGTAAGAGAAAAACCAAGGAGGTGGTGGATACCATAGACTGGGAGGAGGATATATACACCGTTTACAATGTAGATCCCAAACAATTCCGTGACCGCACCCTTGGCCACATTCAGATAAAGGGGAAGGACAAGCTGCGGCCAGAAACTGTAGCAGATGTCCGCGAGGACAATAGGGCCTGCATTTTCTATGGGGGCCCGTTTTTGAATGGCCTGAGACTTCCCCTAGATCCCTTCTTCTACTTTTTCCTTACCTTCAACAGCTGTCTCCCCATGCACCTGACTCCAAATGCCATTAGGGCTCTTGTTTCTTTCATAACAGTTTGCAGGGTCTTGGGCTACGAACCCACCCTTTCTAGGCTTTATGCCTATTACCAAAACCAGATCAGCAATGGTAACCTGAGCCTGAAGGCTAAGAACTACTCTGCCCGGACCTTCTCTCCCCCCTCAAACAAATTTGACCAATGGAACCGGAGGGATATTTTGGTCATATAGTCTAGGTTCGGCTGGACCTTCTCAAAACCTCCAAACCCTGTTCCAATGAAGGTGGCTGCCAAAAACTACCCTGACCCATCTCTGTTCGATAGAAAATGCAGGCCCTATTGTCCTCGCGGACATCTACCATGGCCTCCAAGATCAGGACCTGAGATTTTGAGGACTCCAGTCTCTGGGACAACTCTGCATTCCGTGCTCACATTCTGCCTTATGCCCGCGGAGCTCATTCCGCTCCCCCTTGGCCTTCTCCAGATCCTTCTCCACCTCAACCAATCGCTCAGAGGAGCCCGCTAAATCAGACTCCTTCGTGGTTAGGGTGGCCTCCTTCTCAGCCAGAGTGGCGGACAAGGTTTTCACCTTCTCATCCGCCTGGGCTAGCTCGCGAAGCTTGTCCGCCAAGATTTTGGTTTGACCATCAAGCTCAGCGAACACACTGTCGCAGCACTCCCCCAGCACTCCCGCAGCCTCATAGCTTTGTTGCCCGCCTGCGAGGAGGAAGGTCAAAAGATTAGAGCAAAATCAGAAATTCAAAGTAGGGAGATAAAAAAGGCAGACAGGTCCCAACCTCGGTGAAGGCAAGGCCAATATACCCCATCAGGGTAGACGGATTCTCCTTGGCAACTACATTTTTGTAGAAGTCGGGGGAGTAGAGCCGATTCAGGAGGCCTATCCCCACAGCAGAGTTATTCGCCGTCCTGGCGTAAAGGTCAACCCCTGTGATAGCGGGCACCTTCGACAGTCTCTTCCTAACGGCCCATGTCTCCTCGCGGGTGCTGAGGGAGGCCACTGGATAGGAGGCGGAGCAGATTGTCCTCCCTTCGAGGGAGCAGATGAGGAGATCTCAGTGGAAGTAGTGGAAGCACGAAGGGGTGCCTCCCCTACTTTCTGGGATTTGGAGGCCCTCTCTTTGTGCCCCAAATCCCCATCTTTTTTAGTCCTCTTCCTGGACTCTTGGTTATGCCCGGAGGCAATGGTGCGGCCAGGAGAGTTGGAGCTTCGAAGGGCATGGGCAGGAGGAGGACCCTTTGGGGGGTGGAGGCAGATCCTTCGTGGTGAGAATCACTTTGGGCCCGGTCAAAGTGTTGCCATCCTTCCTGTTGGTCATAGGAAAATTGGCTTCCTTGCCCGGGGCTGCTCCCAAGGCAGCTTGCCTCTTCGCAGCATCAGCTTTTTGTGCCCGCATGTTCTGGGCCTTTAACTCTTTGGCACTCAGGGGGGCCATCAGAAATTGTATTCTTCGGGGTCTACTCTGAAAGAAAAAAGAATTGGTTAAGGACAGTTCGAGAAATAAAAAGCAAGAAAAATGTGCAGTTCTCAAAAGGAGTAGAGACCAATCAGTTCCGGGGGCTCGCATTCAGCACCCAGCGCACAGGTGTTGCAGTCAGCCTCAAATTGGTAAAACTCGTGAACCCTCCAATCAGTGTCACAAGGCTGGGGCCCTATCTCTACTCTAGAGGCATAGTCGCTACCCTCCCTCCGAGGGGCCACCCCTGAGTAGATCAAGAGGGGCTCATAGTCCATAATGGTGCCCACGTCATACACGGGCTCCTAACCATTTGTTATGTGCCTGGCCAGATGGGTCTCCAAGGCAATGCGCAGGTCCTCAGACATAGATGGGTCAGAGTAGTTTTTGGCGGCCACCTTCATTGGAACAGGGTTTGGAGATTTTGAGAAGGCCCAGCCTAACCTAGACTCTATGACCAAAATATCCCTCTGGTTCCATTGGTCAAATTTGTTTGAGGGGGGAGAGAAGGTTCGGGCAGAATAGTTCTTAGCCTTTAGGCTCAGGTTACCATTGCTGATCTGGTTTTGGTAATAGTTCGTAGCCCAAGACCCTGCAAACTGTTATGAAAGAAACAAGAGCCCTAATGGCATTTGAAGTCGGGTGCATGGGGAGACAACTGTTGAAGGTAAGAAAAAGTAGAAGAAGGGATCTAGGGGAAGTCTCAGGCTATTCACAAACTGGGCCCCATAGAAAATGCAGGCCCTATTGTCCTCGCGGAGATCTTCTACTGTTTCTGGCCTTTCTCTCCCTTCCGTTTCTCCTCTAGTGCTCGGAGGAACCTCTCGGGCTGGTTCTTAATGGTGGCAACCCCGCCGGGGGTGTTAAATTTCACCATTTGGTGGGGAACGGAAGCAAATATTCCCAATTCGGCCTGCAGCAGTTACGCCGAGAATGGCATTGTATTGGGAAGGAAGATCGACCACCATGAAAGTGATTTTGGCCGTCTTCTGCATGGGTTTTTCCCCAATAGTCACTTCAAACACTATCGTCCCCTTTACTCCAACTACGTGATTGGTGAACTCTTCTAGCATGCCCGCATATGGAGTCATGTTAGCCTCGGTCATCCTCATACCTACCAAGGTATGGTAGTAGAGGATATCCCTGGCCGCTCCTGTATCGATTAATACTCGGCCAATGTTTGCTCGGTTGATATTCATTCTGATGGTGAGGGGTTGAGTAGAATGGAAGAGGGAGGAAGCAAGCTCGCTTCTTTTAAACCCAAATTCCTGCTCTTCCTCCGAAGCCATTGGGGGAATGAGAAAAACCTTCCCTAGGGTTCGAATCTGGATGGAGAGCTGTTTGTTGAATGGAGGCTCTTCTCCAATGAAATTAATTTCGTAGTCACCTAACTCGTCATTGTAAGTGTCTCTCTCAACCCTCTCGGGGCCACGTGTGATTCGTGCCCGCTGTTGATTATTGTTATTGGTGGCATTGTTGTTTCCCTTGATCCATTTTGTTAGCTCCCCATCGTTGATCTTTTGCTGAATAATACACTTCAACTGGAAGCAATCTTTAGTATCGTGCCCGTGATCGTTGTGATACTCGCAGAATTTGGCCCTACTCCTCTCATTTGGTTTTCGGATCATTGGGGGAGGAGGATGAAACTCAGAGGCTCTCATGATTACTGCCCGCGGCTCGGTGAGTTGGGTATAAACTGTTTCATCCACTACCTTTCGGAGTTTGTCTGACCCACGACCTCTGTTCTTTCCCTGATTATTAACGCTGGCAGGCTCTGTGGTGGTGTCCTGTACTTGGCTATTTATCTCCTTTGTGGGTCCGCGAGCAGGAGACACATTGGGTTCCTCGGCTGATGCAATGGCAGAGGCCCTCTCATACATCTCCTCCAGGCTCTTAGGTCGGTTGGAGTAAAAATTCATCTTGAGGTATGAGGAGGCAAGGCCGCCCTCGAAGCAGAGTCGGATATCACCCTCTTCCAAATCCACAATCTGCTCGCTCACCTTTCGGAATCGAGAGATGTAGCTTTTGGTGATCTCGTTATCGGCCTGCTTGACTCGGACAAGATCTGTCTTTGGTCTAGCGGGCTCGCCTGCTCTGGCAAATGCTTTCAAGAAGAGGTTCATGAACTGGCTGTAGGCTTGGATGTATCGAGGTTTGAGGGTCATCATCCAGGACAAGGCTTTTCCCGTGAAAGTTGCAGCCAAGGCTTTGCACATTACTGATTCGTCAGTTGAGAATAGGGCCATCTGTCCCTCAAATCGTCCCATATGTCTCTTAGCACTTTTAGAGGCATCGTATGTCTCCATCTGGGGGGGGGGGCTTGCCCTTTTGAATTGGTGCCCGCGCGATCTTGTCGCTGAAGGCATCCATTGTGCGGCCACACCTCTGGGCTGCTTTCTGGTGGGTTTCCCACATCTCATTCATGAATTTGATAAATTCAGGGCTCTGATTGTCCACCCTTTGCTTCTTAGCACGTTGACCCACAGCCCTTTGCCCCGAGTGAGCCTGGGGTTAGGCTTGGGGCTTTGCACGGTGATTTGATTGTGCCTCTTCTCCAACCTCCTCGCTATCATCCACATGCACCACACTGCGCCTTGGCACCTGATCGCGGTTAAGGGTTTGTTCATCCCGTTTTGCCCCCTAGTTTTACTTGCAAGCGAGTTAGCGGGGGCTCCTTGGGAGAACCATTCAGACCCTTGAGTGATGGGTATTCCACCGTTGGATTCTATTTCAAACATCTCCATCTGAGCATCATTGATGGCCATGGCCTCCGCGACCAGTTTGGACTTGGCGGCAAGGATTTCTTGCCTTTTCAGGATCTGCTCCGGGGAGAGGGGAGTGTTTAAGGTGGTTGTTTTTATGTGAGCTTGGGGTGTTTTTGGGCTAGTGATTAGGAGAGCTTGGGGTTTCTCCGCTCGTATCTCATCGGTTAGCCTATGTATAACTCGTTGGGCTGGGGAGACGCTATTTTGGGGTTGAGAACGGGCCCCCATTCTGTTGAAAACAGAAGTAGTGGGTTTGTCTTTATTGACATTGGAAAGGGACGCTTGGTCCTCCTCCTCAAGGGTCAAATGACCAGCATTCTCCAAGGTTTTAGACATGTTTTTGAAGGAGAAAGAAAATGACTGAAAAGAAGAGCCTTTTGACAGTCAGCTGTTTAGAACACAAGGGGTGTCTGAAAACAAAGAATTTACGGGAAACAAGAAATGAAATCAGTTCCCGGCAATGGAACCACTGATGACGCCAAGCTATTTAGGGTCAGAACGGTTCAAGGATATCTGGCTAGACATATTTTGATGGCTGTATGTACCTAGAACACAACACAAATGAAGCACCGTTAAGGTCAAAGTTGGATGTTACTCCAACTCAGGCCCTCGGATGTGAGAGTAAGAATACTGAGTAATATATGGCTTGGAATATCTTGAAGGTGTGTGAGTGTTTAGGTTTTTTTTAATAATATGGCTTACTCAATATATTTGGAACTTACCTTGTCCAAGGGGACAATGGTATTCTATTTATAGGCAATGAGGAGCTGCCCGCTGACGTAAGCCATGAGGTCAGCCCCAAGGGCACTTTGGTATTAGACCGTCTACACGTGTCTGCATCTGATTGGGTCTGTTAGGGAAAGAGGATCCTCAGTTAGAGGGGATGTCGCTGATGTGGACAGGAGCCGTTTATTCGCCGCGGCGCATTAATGGCAATAGTAGGAGCCTGTCTGAGCCCCATTGAATGCGATGGGAGTGAGCCGGCAACTTGCATGTCAGAGCCAGTAAGCTAACTTGCTCAGTAAGGTTTGCCATTAACCGGGAGGCAGGTGAGATAACCGAGAGGTAGGTATGAGCCAGCGGTCAACATCCTGGGTGCGGTCAAAGGTATTTAACGCGGGCACGGATGGAGCGGTCATACCTCCTGCGGGCACCAATCCAGCGGTCAGGATCCCTCCGGTCTGGAGTAGGATGATGCGGAGAGGAGCGCGGTCTTGACCTCAGGGGTCTATCTGTCCGCGGTCTTGACTCCGGCGGTCTAGGGAATGCCACGTCACTGGTTCCTTGGACCAGACCGAGCGTGGGCCCGGTCCAGCAGGTCCGGGCTCATCAGAATGTAATAAATGTGTGCACTGCAGACCCCAATATGGTGGCTATTTTGGTGTTGGGGTTTAGTATCCTACCTCATAAGCCAAATAATGGGGAGGAAAAATTGAAGATGATTTAGATATTAAAACGATCTTGAAGTAATATGAGGGTTATATGAGAATTGACCGAACGGAATTGAAACAAGATGGGATTGGAACCCTTGATAATTGCTCAACGGCAAATATTTTCATTAATCAAAAACAAAATCTCTCTAAACTATTACAATGAAAAAGCTTAAATAAACTCATTACTTGTTGAACAAGAACTTACTAAAATAACAAAATCCTACCATCTAAATAATACTACTAAAATAAATAATGACAGTAATTATAATGCGAGACGAATACTAACATAAGACTAAAATAACCTAACTAAATAAAATAATTCAAATCAGGCCGATTCTTTGTCCTGCAACTATTTTGGATTTGATCCGGTACACCCTTGCAATATTTCTAAATGTTACATCATACTGCATCATTCTTCCCTTCTTATAAAAAATTCGACCTCGAATTTGGATGGTTGCTTTTGGAAATACGTCTCTAAATTTATCCTTCAACCATCGACAAACTTTATACTTAGTATGGCTCACAAATACATCCATCCAATCAGTCCATCCATTTAAGAGAAAGCTCTCAATCATCAATCTTTTGAAGAACCAAGAATCCGAAATACTTGGAAATTCAATATCAAATGGATCATTATAATAAGAACAAAAAATAGTACCTTCAATTGAAGCGGAAAACTTTGACCCACGAATCTGATCATCCTTAAACTTCCACATCAACCCATCTCTTGGAAAAAAATTGACGTCAACCATTGTTACATCAGCCGGAGGAGATGTCAATAATTGACATCTTTCACAATTACACTCGCCATAGATTGGTTGCTTCGACCAATGAATGACAAGGTCTTGAACCTTTGATTCTACGATAACAATATTGAACGGTCAAAAATGTCGTCGGGATGTGCCTTACCTCCAAGTTTTGGACTCTCGATCTCCTTACCGATATCCATAGAAGGATCTGCCCATTCGAGTCGCCGAATTCTTGATCCCGAACAAAGGGATAGATATTCTCATCATCAGACCATAGATCTGAATCCGAGCCCACATCGGAGTGAGTCTCCAAACGCGCAGGGCGACGCTGAATTTGCTGAATCTCCAACCATCAAGGCGCCTATGGAGTTCTTGAACCTCAAAACGCGCAAAGCAAAGTTTGAGGTCTTGAATCCGTCTTCGCAATTCGTCCTTCTCGATGTTACGCAGGTTGCGATGTTGATGGAATTCCTTTTCTTGGGGTTCTAATCTGCGGCCCCTACCACAATCACCACGACCACCACTTACTCGTCCTCGTTCGGCCATTGATAATCAACCAGGAAGCTGATACCAAATGATGTAATATGAGGGTTATATGAGAATTGACCGAACGGAATTGAAAAAAATATGGGATTGGAACCCTAGATAATTGCTCAATGGCAAATATTTTCATTAATCAAATCCCAAATCTCTCTAAACTATTACAATGAAAAAACTTAAATAAACTCATTACTTGTTGATCAAGAACTTACTAAAGTAACAAAATTCAACCATCTAAATAATACTACTAAAATAAATAATGACAGTAATTATAATGCGAGACGAATACTAACATAAGACTTAAATAAACTAACTAAATAAAATAATTCAAATCAGGCCGATTCTTTGTCCTGCAACTATTTTCGCTTTGATCCGGTACACCCTTGCAATATTACTAAATGTTATATGAGGGTTATATGAGAATTGACCGAACGGAATTGAAACGAGATGGGATTGGAACCCTGGATAATTGCTCAACGGTAAATATTTTTATTAATAAAAAACCAAATCTCTCTAAACTATTACAATGAAAAAGCTTAAATAAACTTTTTACTTGTTGACCAAGAACTTACTAAAATAACAAAATCCTACCATCTAAATAATACTACTAAAATAAATAATGACAGTAATTATAATGCGAGACGAATACTAACATAAGACTAAAATAACCTAACTAAATAATATAATTCAAATCAGGCCAATTATTTGTCCTGCAACTATTTTGGCTTTGATCCTGTACACCCTTGCAATATTACTAAATGTTACATCTTACTGCATCAGATCCGATCTATCAGGTACTTACACCTCATCTCTTATGCCAACCTTATTTGCTATATCAACCTCCCTTACAAAATTTTCTGGACTAATGCAAGCAACATTGAGGCTGATGATTCTTTTCTTTCAATTATAATCTATAAAAAAAGTTCTGCTTAAGCTTTCCCAAACAACTTATGCTTTATAATTTTAGGTGTATGGACATTCATTTTAGGACAAAAATTGTGTGTATGTTGTCAATTAATGTACAACATCTTTATGTTTCATTTTTCAATAAAATTCATAATTCTTTTAAGTGTATTAGAACAAATTTGTGCATCATTCATGATAATACGTAGCGAAAATGGAAACGGCACGGTAAGAGCCTGGAAAAAGAAACAGACTCTTGTGGGTTTGGATCTGGACAATTAAAAGAAAATATGAATGGAAGATGAAGACAACCGATTTTGAATGGCGAAGTCGATCTAGATGAACCCTAACTGCAAGAATCGTTAGGCTTTGATACCAAGTCAAATATTCAAGAGAGATAATTGAGAGAATGATTTTCTATATTTGCAATGAATATGTTCAACCTATTTATGCATGTACACATATCAATCAAAGATCAGTCAATACTATTTCTAAGGCTAAGAAAACGTGATCGACCAATCATGGGATCTGATCTATGCTAAATAGAGTAAGACAAAAATTGTATGTATGTTGTCAATTAATGTACAACATCTTTATGTTTCATTTTTCAATAAAATTCATAATGCTTTTAAGTGTATTAGTTTGTTTCAGTAACTTGATGTATGTGGAGGACGATTTTAAGCAATAAATTAGTGTTGATAAAAAATACAAATGGCTTATAAATTAAAGGAACTGAACTAAACATAGATAAAAACACTATATTTTAAATTCCCCCTAATTATTCCTTGAGTAATGATAATTAGTAATGTATTTGATAAAAAATACAAATTGCTTATAAATTAAAGGAACTGAACTAAACTTAGATGGCTTAAAAATAGAGTATTAATATATAGCATTAGTTATGTTCATCATTTTAAGTGGACATGGCATGCTGCTTGTTTATGATTGATGATATGACGAGGTAATTACCCTATATTTTAAATTCCCCCTAATTATTCCTTGAGTAATGATAATTAGTAATGTATTTGAAAAGGAGCATTGTGGGAAGTTGAAAGAATAGTGTTTTAATTCTGAAAAAGGGACATTAAACAAATTTATAAATAGTACTCCCTCATAAAAAATAAATACATATCTATTTTTAATTCAATGGATGTTCTTAAAATTTCTAACTTGTTAAAATTAATAGCATAATGATTCTTGCAATTTTTTAAACTTTTATTTTTGCAAGTCTATAATGTGAAAAAAAAAAATAGTAAGAACATCATTCAAAAATAAACTTTGTCAGGGATACATACGAGTTGCCTTGTCGGTACGTTCATACATCATTGGGTAGAGCACTGGCTATTGGTATTTATCTATAATGTTAAGTTGTCAAATCCAACTTCATTCTCCAAAACTACTACTACAACAACGACGACGACAACGAAGACGACAATAATAACAACAACAAAGAAGTGGGCTTATTAAACAACCCCAATACTACCGGCCCATTAGTAGAGATCAGTCGATCAAGCTCATTATTAGACATTCCTTGGTCCCGACCTAGCTTCGTTAGACAAACAATCCCGACCTAGCTTCGTTCGACAAACAATCCCCTATTTTAGGCAACTCTGACCAAACAACACGTGTGTCTATCCACGTCATAATTTGTAACTGCCTACTACATTCTCGGTATATATAGTGGTGGCATGAGATGTTTATTAATCCCATAAATCACAGAGATAATGATGGCGTAATCATCTCCATGAATGTATGAGGCAGTTACAAATTATGACGCGGATAGACACACGTGTTTTTTGGTCGGGGTTGCCTGATCATGGTCGACCTGAATCCGTGCCTTGGCTAAGCAGAGTTTGCACAAGTAGGGGATCATATGTCGGACGAAGCTAGGTCGGGACCAAGGAAGGTCGGACAATAAGCATGGTCGGACAATGAGCATGATTGACTGATCTCTACTAATGTGCAGGTAGAATTGGGTCAGTTTAATAGGCCCATTTCTTTCGACATACATCTGAAATGATCTAGACATTGGGCTATATGCATTGGGCATGACCCATCACTTTTATTCCGTTTAGTGGCCCCCAACTTTCTGGGCCGACTTGTTGAGCAGGAAGATATAGAAAAATTTGTGATGAGTTGTGTGGGGCATCGGTTGAAGGTCGACTTGTCAAAGGTAGGTCGCTCTCGACGATTGACTTTTGGAGGTCAGATTGGATGTCTTTAATTTGCTGCAATATCCGCCTTAATGGGACAATCTCTGGCGATTGGACAACTATATTGGGAACCGGCATTATCCCTCTATTCTGACAGTTGAACAGTTTTGCCCCCAGGCCTTTCCAATTCAGGTAAGGAAAAGGAGGTATAAAAGAAGAAGTATACTCCTTTCCAAATATTAAAATCTTCAAGCTCTTATAAACCCAACAAAAGAAAAGGTAAGGAAACTCTTCTCTGGTGTTAGCAAGTTTTTCTTCATTCCACCGTTGCGTTCTACCTCTCCAAAATCATCAGGTACCCTTCAATTTCACTGTTCTAGGTTTTATTTTGATCTTCCCCCTTTATTTCGTCGTAGCTACAACCTTTGGCTTTGAGCTAAGAGTTAGAGATGGCTACAAACGTGTGAACCTTAAGATTTATAAGAGATTAGAGGGTCCCTAGAAAGAGTTAACCCTAGCTGAGTGCATCACCATCTTTTATAGGTGGAGCATGTTTTATGGTGAGATAGGTTCCCAACAGGTTAGGGTATGGGAGATTTGGAGGTGGACGATCTACGGATTATCCGTTCCGTCTCTTTAATAAGCTGATAGACCACCTAATCATCTTCTACTAGGTCTGATTCCCTGTTTCTATGTCTTCTGTAGATATGGCGACCAAACTCTGCCTCGTTGAGCTCTTCCTCAGGCAATATTGTTGACAAGTATTGCTAGAAGGTGGTAAAGGGTCGGAATAAGTGGGGGTATGGGCCCCCAAGCCTGCTTTTGGAAGGAAAAATGCTGATTCCCGTATTCAGATATGTACCTCGAGCTGACTTCCAACTGACCCATTTCACGGAGAGGCCGAGGGAAGCACAGTCTTGGTCGCATTGGAGATTGAGCATAACCAAAGTGGCTTTTTACTATGTTCAATTTGAAGCAGGTTTAAGACTTCCCCTTGTTGTTGTTGTTGTTGTAGTAGTTTTGGTGAATAAAGTTGGAGTGTCACATTGGTTGTTCTAATGTTTTGTGGCAAACTCTACAAATAATGTAATCCACTAAGGATGGTCTACTCTATGTTCCAAAAAGATTATAGTTTTGTTATTCAGTCCAAAAAACATAGTCTCATTTAATTTTGGTCGTTAAATCAACTCAAAGGGTCTATACAAATTTGATAGTCCTTATGAATTTTTTATAAGTTATTGATAGTACTTTTTGTAATGTAACTGTAATACAGCTAGTCCCGAAAGTATTACTCACTCGTCCCAAATTAAAATTATTCTTTATTCAATCATTTAATGAAGTAAAGATGCATATATATGATGAAATATGGAAAAAATGGTAAAAAATATATTTACGTGATAAAGTTTGTTAGAAAGTTGATATTATTATTGGGATTTTTGTTAGAAAATAAACATTTATTTAGGAATTGAGGGAGTACTCATAAAAGCCTTTTAAAGACAGGGTAGAGTATCTTTAGTTGATTATGCAAATTGTAGAGTTTTCCACAAAACAATAAAACCACCAGTGTTGAGTTAACTACAACTTTATCCGCTAAAACATAGGGATTACAGTTATCACATTGCATAAATTTTAAATCTCAGAATTCGCCAGTAAAGGCAGTGATGTAATAACAGGTAGAAAATTGTTGATACTTGGTACACATAATAATTCATATGGTACCACCAATGCAGCATGAAGTTGAAGAGAAATCCACTTGCCACTAATGTATACTTTGCCAGAAAGAAAGGCAGTGGTGTAATAATAGCTAGAAAATCGTTGGTACACATAATACTTCATATGGTAGAACCCATGCAGCATGAACTTGCAGATAAAAACAACTTACCAGTAATCTACCAAACAAATAATGAAAATACTGACAAAAACCATTCACATTTTTCACCAATTCCCGTTTGAGGTTGAGTTGAAACACAATAAATAGAGGAAGAGAGCCAACTGTGTACGGCACCTGCTTTCATGAACTTGCAGCTTTGAGCCTTAAATCCCCTCAACTCATTCTTCAGAGAGATATATAAGCTATACATCCTTTAGTTTCGGCTATCTCGAGTAGCTAGAGGTAGAAGAGAGACATCTGCACCAGTTTTATTCCAAGCTCGGTACACCCTTTTCTCGAGTAGCTAGAGGTAGAAGAGAGACAACTGTGAAATGTGTATATATGTAGGAACAGCTTGTTTTTGGATCATGATAAAAAAAATTAAAAACTTTAAATTTATGATTATGAAATCGATGTTCTATCAATTAATTTACGGTGTAAATGAGTGTATCTGATGGAATGTCTTGTTAGTGAAATGACAAAAATTTGCACTGATTTTGAAGGTGTTCTTATAATTTTAAAGTTTCGTTTAATGATTTTGAAGGTGCTCTTATGTGGGTGTATGTGGGGGTGTGTTTGTGTGTGTGTATAAAGGAATAACTTGTTGGTGAAGACTGATTATCAAATATTGGTTCTTGGAATCTGAACAGGTGTTAATATAAACCCTAACCCTAGCTTTTTATGCTCTTCAGATTTCTTAGCGATGGCGGGTACTGATGAATCTGCTCATATTATGATCGATGTCTTTGCCAAAAAGACCAAGGGTGAAAACAAATCTGACAATTGTGATCGGATCAGCTACTTACCTGATGAAATATTGTTGGACATTTTATCTCTTATACCAACCTTATTTGCCATTTCAACCTCCACGGTCTCCAAGAGATGGAGAAATCTCTGGACGAATGCAAGGAACATAGAGTTTGATGATTCCTTGTTGTCATGTTCCCTTAGCTTGAACAAACCCCGATCTTTTTCAAAGTTTGGGGACAATGTTTTCAGATTGAATCGTGTGGATCCAATCAAAGAGTTTGATGATTTCTTGCTGTCTTGAGCAAAACTGTGGTGAACCAATTTTTCTGACTGGATTAGCGCTGCAGCGCAGCTAAGTGCAATCCTGAAGAGATAAATATTCGTTATCATATGGTAAGTTTGGAAATTTCAACTTAAATTCATTTAATTATTACCTCCAGAATGATATGAACATATTTAAATGATCTGATTTTAAAAATTTTTTTTTTTGTCATGATCAGGTATGTAAATGCAATGTCAACAAGGAAGTAAATCGACAGCCCGCTCCCACGACTTGCATTTGGCACCCACCATGATGCCGACGGAGGCTAGAGATTAGAATGACCGAACGAATAAACAAGAATCAATTTCGAAAGCCAAAGCTTTTCTTTTTCTATTTCATAAAATCAAAGTCTGAATCAAAACATAACCCTAACATTGTTTAAATACTAATATAAGAATATTCTAGAGCACTATCAAAACCCTAATACAACTTTTAATTGAAAGTACTAAAATACCCTAATTAATAAATCACTAAATCCCTAAAATCCATAAAACAAATCAAGCCCAAATCAACCAAAACTGAAGCCCAATGCCTTGCTGATGTTTCCCCCGTCTGCCCTCCAGGCGGGCGCCTAATACTCCACAAGGCGGCCGCCCCACTTCCAGCCCCTGCCTCTGTTTTTGTCGTTGTTGCTTTGTTGCTTGCTGCTGGTTCTGTCGTTGCTGTCTTCTGCCAACGTGCATCATCCTCCCCTCCTTAGAAAAGACTCGTCCTCGAGTCAATATCCTCGATATGAACACCACTATACCCCGAAAAATCTGAACACCATCCGCAAAAGGAATTTGATGCCCTTGACGAACTCTAAATTTCATTGCTCTTGTGATTGTGTCCATCCAATCAGCCCAATGCGTGGATATAAAGAACTCAATAATTAATTTCCGAATGATGTATCGAGCAAAAGAACGGGGAACATACGTGTCAAACGGATCCGTGTACCCAAGATCAGCGGTAACCATTTCAAACGTACGTACCAAGTTTGCCCCTTGCTTAGCAACTACTTCCTCGGTCTCTTTCTCTGACTCAACAACGAATTCAACGTCATCAACAAGATCTGATGTCATCGCTTGAGGAACATCACTGTTAGGACCTAACAATGTAAGCCACATAGTTATAAAAGGTTTTGTCAAAGAAATATATCATATGTTATCTGACAGCCAAGATAACATATGACTCTGGACAGCTAAGCCCTAAACTCAAAACTGCACATCTTATATATCAACTGGACAGCTATGATTCAACCAATCTGCAATGATCCAACTCAAAACCAATCATATACATTAATGTATCTTTTTACATATGGAGCATTACATATTGCCTAAACCTTCTAGATCTAGAACTTAGCTCTGACAGCTAAGGTTCTCAAACAGTAAAGGCTTCATCTCTCTGACAGCTATGATCTTCAAACAAACAGCAGTGATGTTCTTATCTGATAATCAAGTTGTGCATTGCCCAATTTTCTCTCAACTGATGCTGCCAGCTCATCTCCATAAAGATCACATCCATGGTTGCAAAAGTGCTAGTCTCTCCTCCTCCCAGAATTTCCTTCTTATCTCTCTCTCTCTCAACTCCTCTTCCTTATGTGGATCATCATTTAGCATTTGATCCACCTCCTGTTCCAAACCAGTATCAGTTTGGAGTCTATATGACCGAAACTCTCTCTCAAATCTTTCCTCTCTTGTTTCATCTACCCTTGGACTTTGAAAAACAAGTCTCTTTGCTGTCTTAGCCATTTTGCTAGGACTGAACATTGAAACAAGTCTTCCCATTTGCTATAAATGAAATGAATTTGGTAAATTTTATCATCTGAATCATTTCCTTTTATAGACAAATTCATTATCAGTCAAACTAGTGGCAATGATCATTCAAAATAGGCTTGGCTGGTCATCAAGTCTGACAACCATGAATTTAGTTCTTGCCAAATCGAGGAATTTTTGGAACTTCCCACTAACACATATCTATTAACTCCTCTGATTTATTCCCTCTGAAATTTCGTCTTTGTGTACGGAAATAACTCCCATGTTTTATGGGAAGTTATTGCTCAAGTAATGAGTGGGGGACAAATAACACTGTTCATGAACAGTCACTCTCTTAAATGCTAATTTTTAACCATTGCACTAACCCACGTCTTAGCCGTTAAGCCTCTCAAACCTCTTCCTCATTAACATATTACCATTGCGAAATCAACCCCTCCCTCAATAAAATCTTTTCACCCCTCCAATTCTCTCCTCTAAAATCACTTTGCCATTGTAAACCCTAAACCTCTGTTCTTTCAAAATGTCTTACCCTGAAGCACAGGGTTACTTTATCAAATCTGACTTTTACAACCATGAAGTTGGAGCCCTTATTAAAGAACTTCTTGAGTCCAATAACCTCTGCAAAATGATGGAAGCTCAACCCCCCATCTATGAGAATCAATGTAGAGAAATGTATATGTCTGGACAGAGACTTGATGATGGTTCAATAAAGATCAACATTGATGGAACTGAGATCCTTGTGTCTCCCAAATTGGTGTTTGAAGTCTACAACATTCCTATGAGAAGTGGAACAAGGAGCAACCTTTGGGACAGAAAGGACTGTGCATTAGACATGTTCTACAAGAGATTCTTCAATAAACCCAGTTGCAACTACCTTGTAGAACAGAACAAACCCATCAAAAAGGGAACCCTTGATTTGTTTAAATCAACCCTGATGGATGTTGTTATCAAAGGGTTTGAAGGAAAGCAATCATCTTTGGACCAAATCAGTCCAAATGAGTGGAAGCAAGGCTTGAGCCTGATAGCTAAGGATGTCAATTGGAGTGTTGCCCTTCTACACAATTTTCAACTAGCTACCTCACCCACTCCATGGAAATTCAAGAAGCAAACCCCAAGAATGAATAACTTCAGATTCATGAGTGGAATCCTACACCACTTAATCCCTAAGTTGAACCCTCCTCTTAAAAAGGTTTGGCTTAAATCCTCCCCACTTATGCAAACAAGGAGTTTTAACTCAAGTACATTCAGACTCAAGATGAAGAAAAAGGTAGAATTTGGGGACACCTCTGAAAATCTTGAGGCAGCTACTCTAAGACTGAAAGAGAAAGAAGAAAATGACATGCGATTGTGGAAGTCATTGGTTCACATGATCAATGACAAGAGGTCAAAGAAGAAGCATGACAGAGGTGTAGTAATAAGAGAAAGAGATCAAGAGACCTCTCCTAGCAAAATCAAGAGGAGAAAAAGCCTAGAAAAGATGAAGAGAACTGGAAAAGGAAAGAAGCTTATCAAAGGAAATAAGGTACACAAAGAGGTAGAGGAAACTGTAGAGCAAGAAAAGGCTCAAGGGACTGACAAAGGAAAGATGATTGCTGAGGAACAAGCTGACAGTGAAGAAACCCAGTCAGATACCATCTTCAAAGATATTGATGAGTATGCTGGTGAAGAGGAAGAAAGCCATGATGATGAGTATGATGAAAACCTGAGAAGAGCTGTTGCTGAGTCTCTGATGGAAGTGAGAACAGCTAAGGTTGGACAGTCATCTGGGACAGCTATGGAAGCATCCTCTCTGACAGCTAAGGTTACCTCAGTTCCTGTCACCACATCTAAGGTAATCTCTACCCCCTCTCAAACTCTCAATACTTTCTCTAGGAAGAGAAAATCAGACAAAGATGCTCCCCCATCCAAAAAGTTGAAACCAAACACACCTCAACCCTCCTCATCTAAAGACCAATCCAGTTCACCACATGAATCTGTGGCTCAAGGCATCCTCAACCTCAATCCCTCCAACATTAGTCCAAATGAGCCAAGTGTTGAAAAAGAAAGGGGGAATAGTCCTAGCTCTGAAAAGGATGAGCCTCAGTTAAGGGGGAACAACAGTCCTCCCTCTCCCATTCTGACAGCTATGCCCTTCTCTGGTCATGCATCACCCATTTTAAGCCCCTCAGATCCTTCCCCCATTCCTGAAAACATCTTTAAGGCATCTGAAGGACTATCTTTAGAAGATCCTAAGCATCTCCCTGTTGTTCTTTATTACTTAAGATCTTTGTTAACTAAGGAAGATGTCCAAAAGGCCTTGGACTTAATCAGAACCAGAGACAGTGCTAAGAAAGCCAGCATGCCTGAAACTGAACCTCAATCCAATCCTGTTGAGCCTGCTCAAACCCAAGAATCAACTGATCCTACCCATGATTCTGAAACCCAACCTGAATCTGTAACTCTAGATCTACTGACGAGTGTCGAATTGCGTCAAAAATAAATTCCAACTCAAACTACCTACAATTGATTTGTAGATAGGGTAAGTAGGGTCGAACCACCGAGACACGTATTTCAAAGTAGAAAAGATTATTGCTATGACAAATATGTAAAAAAAACGAGGGTTTTATTGTTCTAAAATCTAATACTTTTGAAGAAATGACTAAATTTATATAGAAGAGATTTAAATAATAAAATAAAATGGAATTCCCGGGATTGGGTTCACAATTATGCTCAAATTTCAATAATCATCAATCAAAGTATACTTGGGGTTCGTTCTTACAAAATTATGATTGGGACGCTTAGGCGGGCGATTTGCAATCAAGTTCCAATTAATCTATTCCCTTGGCCCGTTCATAGATTAATTAGAAACCCATTTAGAACCAAAGAACATCAAGAACCACAATTCTTATGAATCTTTTGGCGGGGATTCAACAAATTGTTATTATCAAGCAACGACTAATTACATTTGCGAATTTGGCGGTTCACAATTATAATTCAACAATATTCAAGAACAAATATGGCATGCAACATACATATTCTAAAATTCCATTAAAAACTACTTGGTAATCCCAAGTCTTACAATGAAAATGATGAAAATTAAAACTTAAAACATAAAATAGTTACCTCCAATCCCGAGAATTTAGATGCTTAACTATCCATGGAAAATAAGATGAACTCCATAATAAAAATAAGAATAAGAAAATGAAAGAAGATGATAACTGAAAATAGTGTTACTTTTACCACAAATACCCACGGCACCACCTTTATATTCCTAGGTTTCACATTAATAATCACCATTAATTAGGCAGAATTAACCCACGGCACTTAATGCCATTAAGCTGCCAATGCCATCCTATTGAATTAATCAAAAGCCCAACAAACCAAGCCCACGTCCCCTAGCAATCCTTGGCCCAAACTTTATTCCTTCAGCATGCTGCTTTGCATGGTCGGCCATTTGCTAACCTTGGCCCCAAGTGCCTGAAATCCTCGGCCAGCCTTCCCTTTGCGTGGCCCATGCTTGCTATTTGGCCCTTGATCTCTCGGTCAGCATTTTCCAATTAGCCCAGATGTAATGCATTGGTTAGTACCACTAGTATTCGTTTCGTCCCATAATTGCACCGTCACCTTTTTTTTCGCATTTTGGACATTATAAAATTTCTGCTGCACCTTCCGCCCCTGAACTTCATATTTTCGCTTTGCTGCGGACTTTATTTAACCAATTTTTCTTCTCAATTTTCCAAATTTACCATAAGGTCCCTGAATTTCCAAAAATTACAGTTTGCTCCTTCAAACTTTCAAAGTGGCACAAAAAAAATGCTTCTAAATTTTGCTCAATCTCCACTTGGACCCTGAAAACTAAATAAACACTAAAAACAACTATTAGCACACACAAAACTCAAGGATTAAGCAAATAATAAGTTCATAAAGTAGTCAATGGATGAGTGTAAAACTCACTCATCAAATACCCCCAAACTTAAACATTTGCTAGTCCTCGAGCAAACACCCAAAGTAAACTATAAACATTATAAAACTAACTCGACACAAAACTAAAAACAAACTACTCTACCAAATAATCAACTATGTCCCCACATTCTTGAATATTCTACAATTGCACAAATCACACATTACAATCAACCGCAGGATAATATCTTCCACTATGCAAGTATCAATATATTTCCCATTAATTGTAGTATCTTACTTAACCATTATAATTACACCATAAATCTCTTTATGCATTATCATCTCTCTCTTTACTCACAACCAAGATCCATATTTATAAAGCTAAGTACACCAACCATCTTTTATTTTATTGACTTTATTTATCAAACAACAACACTTTTTAAACATAAAACATAAATATCCCATGAACCACGTGCACCCCCCCCCCGAACTTGATTCTTTAAGCACATTTTAAAATCTTCTACCGTTCAAGTAGGGAACACTGTAGTAGCGAACTCCATGCTTCTAATACTAGGTAGAGATGCAACACTTTATACTCCTATTTGGCAAGGAAGCAACGTCGCAGCGAACGCCGTGCCCCGAGCTACTCTAGGAATATTTATTTAAAGGTTTTGAGAGTTAGCCACTTCGGTATCGAGCTTGGTACGGACCATCACGGCGGTAAAGCTCTTCCTCCATAACACTACTGCATACCCAGAAATCTGGTTAAGCTAGAATAATCCCTAACCAATTAATCTACGTGTCTGGAGGTTTCACCGAGTATAAATTGCATTGCCATTGCTCTCATTCCCATTTCATTTTTTTCCTCTCTTTTTTTCAAACCAACAAGGGGGAGGTTCCATTCACATCAAAGGAGCACTCATCTTAAAACTTTCCTAATGTTGTTATGTGACAAACAAATTCGTTAACTTAAAAGATGATGGTGTACTATAAAATTTATAAAAAATGGATCAAAATTATCAACCAAGAGAATATTAACAATAATACACTAAACTGCAACTAAGAGATTTAGGACACAATCATAACTCTTAAGTAATGTACCACAATTAATCAAAAATATACCAACACTTGCATATACAAATTATCACAACCCATTATCCTCCTTAGCGGTCACAACAAATCACATGCAATTATGGAAAACACCAAGAATGTTAACAAAACACTATACACGAAGAGGACATAGCTAACTATTTTTTTTTCATTTTTCATTTTTTTTTTTTAATAAAAACTAAATTAAAACTAAGTATATACATTTCCCACCCCCAAACTTAAAATGCACATTGTCCCTAATGTGAATAAAAAAATAATAAATAAAAAGCAAATATAAATAAAAAGGATGAAATACTTACAACCTCAACCAGTCGAAAGACCCGCACGACGGGCAATATTCTTCACCCTTGCATCCAACTTCTCCACATTTGCATTTATTTGTTCCATGCATGCCCGTTGAGACTCCAACTCCAACAAAACTCTCTCCAACATACCCTCCACAGAAGCGCCACTAACAAGTGGTGGGGGCAAACATAAACGAGGTACCGGAATTGACTCCGGAATTGACTCGGAACCAAGGTCCTCTAACTTCCAATTTCTCTCATCCCGAACCCACTTTCGATTGCTATCCGGAAGCACAATACGGGTTGCCAACCGATCACGACCCAAATAATACTTCCCTTCTTCAGATGTGATCATACCTATTTGAATACATGACTGCAAATCCAATCGATCACTACCCTTCACTGCCAACAACTTTTTTATCTCACCTTGAAATCCCAAGTGAATAGCTATTGGTGTGATCAATCCACCAATTGCTATCACTCCCTTCTTTGCCTTCCCCACTTTCTCAAAATGTCTTGCAGAATATGATCCTGCATCCACTTTTTCTTTTGAGACCATACACCATAAAAAATACAACTCATCTCTTCTAACCGAACCATCACTTCCACCCCGTGCAAACAATGTTCTTGCCATTACTCTATGCATATAACGAAAGCATGGATTATCAATAGCCGTGGCTTTCGAATTCGATGCACGATAAGTAACCTCTTTAGAAATTTTATACCAAAAACTACTTTGCACAAACTCTTTCTCATTTACTCTCCTCCTACAACCATTTGGAAAACGAAAAAATTCATTGAACCCAAGAAGAAATAAACTAAATTCTTTATTAAAAAGACGGAAAGTAATCCGCCCCTCTTCTGGTCCATCCAACACTTCCGCTTTAACCGAACTCAAAAACTCCAAAGTCAACCTTGCATAAGTAGGAAATTTAAGAGAAAGAAAATACGCCCACCCCACATTATCAACCAAATACGCAAAATCATCAACCAAACCCAATGTAGAAAGCACCCTATCATCCACATAACGAGTACTCACAATTTTACGTCCAAACAACTTTTCAAATCAAATCTTTTGCATTTCATCACGAAACTCAATCCCAAACTCATTATCAACATTAGAAATGCGAGAACACTCACCATGAATAACCTTTGATTTTGATGTTGAACGAGTGTCCGGACGCTTTCGTTTCGAGCCTCGAGTCACCTTCGATTTTTCCTTGGAACGATTCTTTTCTTTAGCAACATTGGACAATTCCTCACTTTTTTTCAAACTAGCGCGAGTCCGTCCCATCTCCAACTTAATAACAACAATTTTGCTAAAATGAAATATTGAAGTGGCAGCACAATGAGAGAACAAAAACTGGAGCGTGGGATGAATCTGTGAGTTTTTCAAAATTGGAATTGCACAGGGTAGGAGGCTGAGTTTTGGCTATAATGGTGGAGGTGGGTTTGTGTTTTGGATTGATGGAGGAGAGTTCTAGCCAAAATTGGGACTTGGCCAGAATCGGAAGAGAAGAATGGTTTTGGACTGGAATTGCTAAGGTTTGGCCGGAATTGTGCACCTATTCCGGAATTGATAGAGGTTGGACGCTGGAACCGGTGGAAGGGGGTTTCCGATGTGATAATGGTGGATGGAGGTTGTCGGCTAGTTTAGAGAAGGAGATGGCGATTTGGAGTTGGTTTTGGAGAAGAAGAAGGGAGCTACTAAGGGAGGTTTGCCGATTTGGAACGGGAAGAATGGCGAAATCGGAGAGGGAAGGAGCGGCGCTGGATTTGGGGTGATTAGGTCGTCGGCCGGAGATGGGGGTTTGGCCGGAGAAATGGGAAAGGGTGTGGATTGGAGAGGGGAAGAGGAGAAGGCGAAATCGGAGAAGAAGGAGGGAGCGGCTGGTTTTGTGAGGGTTAGGATTTGATTGGAGAAGGAAGAGAAAAGGGTTTTGGGATGGTAACGGACGATGGGGAAGGAGCTAGTAACGGCGAGGGAGGGGAGGAACTGCACTGGACGTGGGGAAGAAATGGGTTAGGGCGTTTCAAAAAAAATTATTTGAATTTTTTTTTTACTAACCCTTCAAATAATGGAAAGTTTCAACTCCACCCCCTCCACTTTTGCACAATCTTGAATCATGGCCATGGATCAAACCATGGCCTGCCCATGAACAGTGCTGATGACAATGCTCTATTTTTCACCCCTTTGCTGTCCATGGCCATGGATCAAACCATGGCCTGCCCATGGCTTGTGCAGATCACTTGCCCCTTTGACTACCAAAATAACTTCATGGCCATGATAATTTTCATGGGTAGGCCATGAAATACTCAGATTCACTCCTCCTACACATCACAAACAAAAACCAAGTAAAATAGCACTGTTCCACGAAAAACAATTTTTTTTTTTATAATTGAAAATATTTAAATGAAAACAATGTGATTTAAACTGAGAAAACAAAGGACAATTAACTTTAAAGGAACTACAAATTAAACTACTCACCTTGGGTTGCCTCCCAAGTAGCGCTTTTGTTTAAGGTCGTATAGCTAGACCGATGCCAAGGCTATCTTAACCTTCACCTTTCTTCCTTTTACCCACTTCACCGTCTCGCGGGTCTTCACTTGCAGTTTTAGCCCCATAAATATTCCCTTTGATATATGATCATTTAAGGTCCACGGGAATTTTTGACTTTTAAGTTTCTTGGTCTTCGTCTCTCGGGAGTCCTTGCCACTTTCTCCGACTTCAAAGATGGGAGGGATCACCAAAATGATTGAGAATTCATCATCGGCATTTTTCATGAGTAGAGGTTGGTGTTCATTCAAACATGGCTTGTCGATCTTGGCGAGAATGACCATATCTTCTCAAAATTCATCGCCCCGCATCTCACCATAAAGAGCAAGCTCAATTTCATCAACTTGCTCATGCCATGATTTCTCGATAATTTCTTCCGTCACCATACAACCCGAACTATCATACAATTGCACTTCACTAGAATTTTCATAGGAGGTTTCATAGACAAAATCCTCCATTTCATTTTCCAAAAGTGGCTCTTGTTGTAGTTCGTTCTCAAGTTTTTCATCGGAGTCTTCATAGACAAAGTTCCCCAATGAGTCCCCCAATAGTTGTTCTTTGGGTTGTGCATGGATTATGGTCGAATTTCGATTCCTCACTGCCTCTATCAATTTGTCCAATTGTTTCTCAAGTTTTTTCATTGAAGCTTCTTGGTTCCCCATTCTTTGGTCAATGGCCACCTGATTTTGTTGCGAGGCCACAATAAACTTTTGCAAAGTTTCCTCCACACTTGGCTTCATAGGCCCTTGTTGCTGCGGTTGTGGCATCGGTGGTTGGTATTGTTGCTGAAAATGACCTTGCCCTTTATTTCCTCCCCATGAAAAATTGGGACGATTCCTCCAACCCGGATTATAAGAGTAGGAAAATGGATCATTTTGCACTCTTGGTTGGAAAGAATTCATTGCGTTAGCTTTCTTAAGAAATTCTGGAAATTGACCTCGCAATGGACACCCCATAATATCATGGGTATTTAAATTACAAATTAAGCAACTTTTGCCCAAAACACTCTCTCCTTGACTTCGACCTTGTACTTGACCTTGACCCGTCATCATCCCCTCTTGTGGATAATACTCAAAAGAATATGTCCCCGAAGGGCACTCGTAAGAACCATGAGAGTATAATCCACAATTTCCACACGACTCATAGATGCCATAGTTATACATCCTTGAGTTCATTTGAATGTTTAGTCGTCAGTCACCAAGATAAAACAAAAATATATACAAAATAATATTTACAATAGCAAATAATTTTATCCACTTTAAAATAAACGCGTCCCCGGCAACGGCGCCAAATTTTGACGAGTGTCGAATTGCGTCAAAAATAAATTCCAACTCAAACTACCTACAATTGATTTGTAGATAGGGTAAGTAGGGTCGAACCACCGAGACACGTATTTCAAAGTAGAAAAGATTATTGCTATGACAAATATGTAAAAAAACGAGGGTTTTGTTGTTCTAAAATCTAATACTTTTGAAGAAATGACTAAATTTATATAGAAGAGATTTAAATAATAAAATAAAATGGAATTCCCGGGATTGGGTTCACAATTATGCTCAAATTTCAATAATCATCAATCAAAGTATACTTGGGGTTCGTTCTTACAAAATTATGATTGGGACGCTTAGGCGGGCGATTTGCAATCAAGTGTTTCCAATTAATCTATTCCCTTGGCCCGTTCATAGATTAATTAGAAACCTGATGCTGCAGGAAATGTGCTTATCAATCTTCCTCCACGTGGCAGGACTGATCACCTGGCTTCTTGACCTGAAAACAGAACCCACGACTAGCCGGATGTGTCTCCGGCGAAGACGCTCGGGCGTGAGAGTAAGATCACAGTTGTATATAGCTCAAAATTGTATTGAATAATGAACTCAGAATACAAAATGGCAGTTACCTTTCACCGTTTGGTAGTGATGAAGTATTTATAGACAAGAGTGATGTATTTTTGGGGAGGCAGCATGTCCTCCGAGATTATAGCGGCGGTTACTTGGTCATGGGCACGTGTCTATAACGGTCCCTGATTTGTAGGGATGTAGTTGTGAGCATTGATTGACCAAATAAGCCGGCAAGTGTCAGGTCGTCACTTGCTGATTTAGGTCGAGGTCGCCACTCGTGGAATGGTCGACCTGACTGTCGGGTAGAGCATGGTTCGTACCCGAATAGTAGCATGGATCATGAGGTCGGACTAAGTTAGGTCGGGACCTGTAAGTCGGACCATGGGCTTAGTCGACTGATGTGTGAGATGGGCCTTGGGCCTTGTTCTGATTGGATTAGTTTCATTGGGAATGTGGGTGCCAACGCTATCTGTGATTGGGCTTTACTCGTTTGGCCCAATTCGACACTTTTGGTATGTTCAGTGGCCCCCAACTTTCGAGTTGACTTCGTCGACTTGGAAGTTAAGAAGATTTCTTTGCCAAAAATTGCTCTACTCGGAGGTCGATGCTAGTCTTCGAAGTAGGTCGACCATGATGACGTGGAAACATCCTGATCGTTGGTGACGGACGGTTGGAGATGAAGGAGCGCCGGTTTTAGTAATGATTGCAATTCTGACTCTTGGAACTCCTTCTCGGAAACCGCTTCAGCTTTTAATTTTGGAAAATTAATTTTGATTTTCTTTTCCCCTTCCAAATTTAGGAAAATATAAATAAAGAAATCCCTCTTCGTTTAGAACTTTTACTGCTCTAGAACTTCTTCTTCTCCGGCGATAATCAAGGGATTTCAGCAAGATTTAAATTCAGCTCTCGGCTCCAGCAACGAACTTCCTTTCTTCAATCAATTGAGGTATTTCCCTTGTATTTTTGTTTTAGGACTTTAATTTCTGCTTGGTGCTTAATTCCGCCATGGCTAGAACCTTTAGTAGTGAACCAGGAGCTTGGTATGGCTACTGTACTATTAATCGTAGGGCATGTAAGAATGTGAACGGTGAGTGGAGAGAGATGTCCTTAGATGAGTGTGCCTCCATTTTGACTAGTTGGGGATTGAATTACACTGAGATAGGGCTACACATTGTAGGAGAACTTGAGAATGTGGTGATTGACGACTCAAATGTTGTCACTTTTCATCTGTTCCATGAATTGCTTGACCATATCACCCTGTTTTATGTTAGGGACGTCCATAAGCCCTCCTTCCTTAGAAATAGGATAGGTTTCCCAGGGGAGTTTAGGTCGCCCTTAGGTAGGTCGACTGAATGTGATCATAGGACTGACTCCCCTGTTTCTCCTTCTTCTTGTACAGATATGACAACTCAAGAAGGAAATGCTGCTTCGACCTCTTCCGGCCCCCGAATTGTGAATGCGTTTGGCTCCTCTGTTGTACCGGGGAAGAATGAGAGAGGATATATACCCAGTAGGCCTCTTCGAGGGAAGAAGAATATGGAATCCCGATACAATATGATTTATGATTTCTGTGGAGTAAGTAGGGCGGATTATAGGATAACCATCCTTAGTAAGGCGGACTTTATGGCCAAGTTCCGTACCAGCTTCACTACTGATACCACTAGGGTGGCCTTCTTTTATGGACAGTTTGAGGCGGGGTTGAGGTTGCCCTTAGATCCCTTCATCAACGAGTTTCTGGAGTGCATGGATGCTCTTCCTCTTCAGCTTGGGGCCAACACTTGTAGAGTGCTAGTGTGTTTTGCCATGGTATGCAGGTTTCTAGGCCATGAACCTTGCATGAGAGTCTTCAAAGAATTTTTCGCTCCAAAGCTCGACAAGGCAGATTGGGGGATTAGTACTCCTTCCAAACCCAATTCTCCAAAATTGTTTGCCAACCTTCCCAACAAACATAGCAGCTGGAATTCCTATGTGGTATTTGTAGAGAGTAGGCTGGGATGGGAGTTCCCCTTGCCAGGTAGTGAGTCTGACACTATTGACGAGGAAAACTACTGGGAGCCTCCATGGCACCAGACCTTGTATAGGAAGTTGTGTGCGTTGGTCGCGAAAAGACCCATTAGCTGGGAGGTGTTAGGGACAACCAAGTATAACTACATCCAAGCTGGGATGATGACTGGGGATGGAGTGGTGGAACCCCTTGTTCCTGTGTTGAGAGGCCAGGTATATCCGGACTGGGTTACTCATTCCTTGGGTAGGTTGAAGGAGAACTGTCAATTTTGTCAGAAGAATGAAAATTACTGCAAAGACCGCGGAGAGCATGTTGGTGGTAAGGATTTACTTGACCTGCATTCATTAGCTCGTCCATTGCTAACTCGCATGAGTAACTTATCATTGGCGCATAGCGTTATTTTTATCTGCATATACAACTCTTAGATCGCCCGTTGTCTGCTCGTACGTAGAACTTAGTTAGCTCGTACATAGAACTATTTCGAGTTGCAACTTTTTATCAAATTGCCTGCTCGTATGTAGAGTTATTCAATTCGTACATAGAACTGCTTTGAATTGTATTAATTACCTCGTCAATGATTTACTCGTAGGACTGTTTTGAATTGTCGAGCTAACACTTGATTCTTTTGATGTCGTGCAGTTTTAACTCCCGAACAAGAAGCAAATATGGTGCGCATTGTTGGGGTTTCTGACAAGAGGAAAGCCAAGAGGGCTCATGGGGCTGCCAATGCTAAGGCGAGCAGGGAGAGAGAAGCTGCTGCTAGAAATAATTTACTTCCGAAGGATGTTGCTGGAATGATCCCGATGGAAGAGGTCGAGCAGGAAGACCCTTTGCAAAGCGGCACCCAATCTAATGATGCCAATGAAGGAGGTGATGATTCCCATAGGTCAGTAAGGGCAAGTCTGAGCTCCGACCCAAATCAAGACGCCAATATGGAGACCTCTGGAGCTGGGGTGATGGGGGCTAGCCCTTTATTGGTCGTCAACGTTGATGAAGATGATATGGAAGAAGAGGACGATCGTCCTATAAGCTCGAAGAAGAGGTCCCGATCTGAGAAGGGCAAGTCTGTGTCCTCGACCCAATTGCCTCCACCAGCCTTCATTCCTCCCAGTAAGGAGTCTCTGGATGAAAAGATGAAGAGGCTGAGTGATGTTCCTCCACTGGAAGGGTTTAACAGCTTGAGCCGTCGCTATCCCGACATGAGCCTGGGCCAAGTGATTGTTAGGAGGGCAATAGATGTCGATCTCCTAACCCATTTTGCTGATAAGGGGATTACCCCCGAGGAATTTTCTGCTCGCTCTGGAATGGCTCATAGTGAGGTAACTTGTCATTTTCTCTTTCATTTTTATTTTAGTCGTTTATTCTTTTACTCGACCAACTGAAGTCTCGAGCTAACACTTCTTTGTTCTCTTTGGCATGCAGAATCTGACCATGATTGAGCAGGCCAAAAGCTCTTGGAGGGCCTCAATTGAAAGGGAGAGACAAGCCCTTCAGGACTATTCCAAAAAGGCTAAAGAGCTTGCGGATCTGAAGGAGCTGTACAATGATTTGGACAACTCTTATGAAGCCAATGAGGCGGTGAAGACCAAAGCTCTAGCCGACCTTGAAGCATCTGAGTCCAAGCTTAAAGAAGTGACTTCAGAGATTGATGCGGAGCGCCTTGCTCATGAGAGGACTAAGGTTGAGCTTGCCACCGTCACCAAACTTCTTGCTGATAAAGATTCTTTCTTGAAGGAGCTTAACGAGGAGCATAACTCAGCTCGAGCTAAGTGGAAGGAGGCTCTGAAGAAGGCTGGCCCTGATGCTGTGGAGAAGTTCAAGGAAGGGGATGAGTTTTATAATGCCATAGTGGCCAAGGCCCAAGACTTTCTCGAGGTTGGGAAGAGGCACATGGCCCGTCGTGCACTGGTGGATCCTTCATCTACAGTTACCATCGAGCAATTAGCTCGTTGGTTTTCTGAGTCCCAGTACGACATGGCAGCTCGCCAAGGTCATTCGCTTGTTCCCTATCTTGAGAACGACTTGGCCTTTATTGCCCAGGAAGATGAAGAAGATCATTGTGAAAAGTGGGAGGCTCCCCCTGTCCTTGACAGAAATTTTGATGTGGTTTTGGCGGAGCTTGACGATGCTGAAGCCATGGAGACAGTAGATGAACAAATTTATTCGGAGTCGGGTAAACCTTTGGACCCTCAGCAACAAGGAGAGGAAGAGGGTCGAGCTGCTATTGACGACCAAGCTGATGTTGGCCAGGACTCCTGAATTGTTTTGTTGGGTTTGTAATGAACAAGTTCCAAACAATTTTTTGTTTTTTGCTTTAACATTATTCAAATGCCTTGGCCCAGTTTTTTGGGAGGCAAAATATTTTTGTAAGTTTATTTTTCTTAAGTCTTGGCCCGCTTTTGGGAGACTTATTACATCCAATCTTAGCTGACTTTTGATTCATGAATGTTGTATGCTTGTTGAAATAAGTGTCGAGCTAGATATAGATAGGGTAAATGAGTCAACTTAAGCCTAGAGGCGACCTAATCTTGTTGATTTAGTCGACCTCAGACTTGGTTAACTTTTTCCTTTGAACAAGATTGACCATGAGTCGAACCTGTTATTATTATTGTAGCCGACCTAGGGTCGAGCTAAATCTAACAAACTGACCAAGGATCGAGTTTATTAAAACGAAGTCGACTAAGAATCGGACTTGTTAAGTGAACGAAGCTGATTTAGAATCGAGCTTGTTAGAACGAAGCTGACTAAGAGTCGAGCCTATTAGGGTGAAGCTGACTAAGAGTCGAGCTAAGCTGAACTGACTAAGAGTCGAGCTCATTAGAACAAAGTCGACTAAGAGTCGGACTTGTTAAGTAATCAAAGCTGATTAAGAATCGAGCTTTGTTGGAACGAAGCTGACTAAGAGTCGAGCTTGTTGATATTAATGCAACACTATGTTTGATCGAATAAACTGCTCTTTTCATTGAAGTGGGAATCATGCTTTACATCAATTCGAAACTAGCTTTAACATAAACTTGAACTTTGAAATTGAAACTAGAAGTAGTATTTGATGAGGTGAGTAGCATGCCAAGGATGTTTCAACTCGTCACCTCCGGGATGAGCTATCATGTAGGTTCCTTCTTTGACGACTCGAGTGACCACATAGGGACCTTCCCAGTTAGGAGATAGCTTGTTCTGCTGGGTCCTTCTACCCGTTGCCTCAATCTTTCTCAATACATAATCTCCAACTTGGAAAGACCTTGCCTTGACCTTCTTGTCGTGATAACTTTTAGTCCGCTGCTTGTAATTGACCATTCGGAGGTAGGCTGTTTCTCGCTTCTCGTCGATCAGATCCAGGTCGATCAATGCATTGGTGTCATTCTGCTCTTGATCAAAGAAGGTCACTCTAGCAAGAGGGAATCCGAGCTCGGCGGGTGCCGTGGCCTCGACCCGTATGTGAGAGCAAAGGGGTTTCCCCGTAGGCCCCGAGTGGTTGTACGAACCGCCCATAGAGCAAGGGGAGTTCGTCCAACCAATTGTTTCGTCGACCTACGAGTCCGAGGTCTTGAGCGAAGATAGAACAAGTTTATTTCTTTGCTTGGCTTGCCCATTTCCTTGAGGATAGGCGACGAGAGGATTTCCAATGTTTGATTCCCACTCGCTTCATCTCTGTTTCGAAAGTGCAGGAGAATCAGAACCCATTTGTCAGACACTATAGCTCGAGGAAAACCAAACCGACACCAAATGAAGTCGTGTATGAAGTTGATAGCATTCTCCTCTGTGATGCGAGCTAGTGGTTTGGCCTCAACCCATTTGGTGAAGTAATCTATGGCCACTATCACATACTTGCAGTTTCCTCGGGCGGGAGGGAAGGGTCCAATCAGGTCGACGCCCCACATGTCAAATGGCCAAGCTGCGATCACAGGAGTCTGCTCTGTTGTTGGCACATGAGGTAAGTTGGCAAACCTTTGGCATTGATCACATTGCTGAACAAAGTTGTGGGTGTCAGCTCTCATGTGTGGCCAGTAATATCCCAAAGTGATTAACTTGTCAGCAAGGGTCCTGGCCCCCGGGTGTCCACCGCAAATTCCACTATGCACTTCATGTATCAATGTGGCGACCTCTTGAGGGTGGATGCACTTTAATAATGGTCGAGTATAGGATCTTCTGAATAGGTCGCCTCCTTGAATGACATACCTTGGAGCTTTCTTTTTGATAGCCCGAGCCTTCCTCTCGTCATCTGGCAGCTCTCCATTCTCTAAATATGCCTTCATTTCTTCGATCCAACACCTCTCCTGAGTCCAATTTCTTGAGGGATCATCTATGCACTGAATTTTTACCCTCTCATAAGCTGGATTTTCGAGGAAGGAGATAGGCTCGTCATGTGGTTCATCTGAAGTGGCAAGTTTCGAAAGGAGGTCGGCCAGCTCGTTATCTTCTCTTCCAATCCTTTGAATCTCCCAGAATTCTAAGTCCTTTATCAGTTCTTTTACCAGGTCGCAGTATTTGATCAATGTGGCACTGAGCACTTCATACTCGCCTCTGACCTGGTTGACTATCAACTGCGAATCACAGTAAGCCATGATCTTAGTCGCTCCAAAACACTTGGCATACTCGATAGCTGCAATCAAGGCTTCATATTCAGCTTGGTTGTTGGAAGCGTCAAATTTGAACCTTAGCGATTCCTCGTAAACAGTCCCAGACTCCGGCTCGACCAAGACAATTCGGCTCACGACATTTTTGGTTCTTGACGACCGTCTGAATAGACCTTCCAACAATCGACGGGTAGAGTGATGGCGACTTGTGACTCTGGCTCTTTCCCTTTGCCCTTTTCTTTTGGAGCTCGCTGCTCGTCATCTTCCTTGGTGAACGTAAGCTCGACCAAGAAGTCAGCCAGAGCTTGAGCCTTCAACGCCTTTCGAGGTCGATACTCAATGTCAAATTCAGTGAGGGCAATTGACCAATTGAGTAGTCGACCTGAACTCTCCGGCTTGTGCAGTATTTTTCTTAAAGGAGCATTGGTAAGAACCACGATTGGATGAGCCAGAAAATAGGCCCGTAACTTTCTTGAAGCTACGACTAGAGCATAAGCGACTTTCTCAGCGTTGTAATACCTGCTTTCCACATCTGATAATGCTTTGCTGATATAGTACACAGGCTTCTGAAGCCCCTCCTCCTCTCTAATCAACACTGCTGCAACTGACTTGTCTCCCACAGATAGGTATACAAACAAAGTCTCTCCAGTGGTCGGGCTACTTAGCAGGGGTGGCATAGCGAGGTAATCCTTTAGCTGTTGGAACGACGAATGACATTCGGTCGTCCATTCAAAACTTTTCGTCCCCCTCAATGCTTTGAAGAAGGGGAGAGACCTTCTCGCGACTTTGATATGAAGCGACCAAGAGCTGCTACCCTTCCATTAAGTCGCTGCATCTCCTTGATAGTGGTGGGAGCCTTCATGTCGACTAAAGCCTTTATCTTCTCTGGATTAGCTTCTATGCCCCTTTGAGATACCATGAATCCCAAGAACTTGCCAGCTGCCACTCCAAACACACATTTACTGGGGTTGAGCTTCATGTCGTTTGCTCGTAAATTGGCGAATGTCTCCTTTAGGTCGACCACGTGACTCCCGGCCTTAGTTTTAATGACCATGTCGTCAACGTAGGCCTCCATATTTCGACCAATCTGTGAGGCAAAGACCTTGTTCACCATCCTCTGATATGTAGCTCCTGCATTCTTCAATCCAAAAGGCATCATATTATAGCAGTAGATGCCTCCAGCTGCCTGAAATGCTGTCTTCACTATGTCATCCTCGTGCATCTTTATCTGGTGGTATCCCGAGTAAGCATCCAGGAAACTGAGAGTGGAATGACCAGCAATGGAATCAACAAGCTTGTCAATTCTAGGAAGAGGATAGCTATCCTTTGGGCAAGCTAGATTGAGAGTAGTGAAGTCGACACACATCCGCCACTTGCCATTCGATTTCTTCACCATGACCACGTTGGCCAACCACGTTGTATGAGTGGCCTCTTTGATTATACTGCACTTTCAAAAGTTTTTGTACCTCTGCTTTGATAGCCTCTTCCTTGTCGCGAGCAAAACTTCTCAACTTTTGGGGTCTCGGCTTTATGGTCGGGTTGACTTCCAGTCTGTGAACAGCGACCTCCTCCTTGATTCCCCTCATGTCTTCTACTCTCCATGCAAAGACATCATTACTTTCCTTGAGTAGCTCGATGATTTTTGCTCGCTCCTCGGCCCGATAGGCTTTGCTTCCCAATCTGAATTTTTTGATCGGGGTAAGAAGGGTTGGTGATTGCTTGACTCTAGCTCATCCACGGCTTCTAGCTCTGGTCCATCTACGAATTGTAGAGTCTCCACTATGATCTCCACGACCTTTTGTCTTTCCTCGGCTCCCAAGTGTGGAGCCTCCTCGGCTATCATATCATCGAAGCATGTCTGCAACCTTGTTGGTAGGGGCCCCAGAGTTATTGTCTATCTGGAGGCATAGGTCACCTATGACGACTTGATCGACCATAACTACATACGAATCGACCTCGGTGGTGTTAGAGTGACGTGTCGACTCAAGCATGACCTCGTCATTTGAGCGATAGGTCGACTCTACCACGTCGGTGATTGTTGACGGTCGGGTAGTTTTGGTGGCGGCGAGACGGCTTCAAGTAACCATCGGCGGATCTCAATCTCCGGCTCCACTTTTCTTTCTTTCTCTCGAGAACATGATCCGAGATAAGCACGAGTGTGCCTTGTACGCAACCCACTCCGGCGGGTGTGGGAACTTTACTATTTGGTGAGGAATTGATGCTACCATTCCAAGAGCGACCTGTCCGGGAATTCCAAGTATGGCGGCATAGTCACTATTTACATCAATTACGATAAATTGTACCTTCGAGACAATCTGAGGGGTCTTGGCCTAGGTCGACGTCGAGCACTATCGGCCTTTAGCATCAACTCGGTGGTTGGTGAAGCCTTCCAACTGCCATCATATCTCTCCAGCTGTTCATCATTAAGACCCATCTCCTTGAAAGTTTTGTAAAACAAAATATCCTTGCGAGGCCCCAGTGTCGACTAAGAGTACGCTGCGTCGTGCATCCATCAATGAGACTGGGATGACGAGAACTTGCTCCCTAGCCGCCATATTAGTTGCCAATTCGTGGGGGTAGAAGGCGATCGCCTCATCTCTTACTTCTCTCGGGAGGCACATGTGGGGCCTTATTGAGCTGGAATATCTTGTGCTTGATGGCCGTGTTGCTCGCTTGTTCGGTGATGACCCCTAGGTTCGATCTAGGTGCCTAGGTCCTTGTTGTCCACTGTGGCTGCTCACCTCCCCGGCTTGAGGTCTCTTCACATAAGCTTCGAGTCTCCCACAGTCGACCATCCTCTGGATGATACGCTTTAATCCCAAGCAATCCTCGTGAGATGACCGGTGTCTTTGTGGTAGTCGCGGTACTAGCTGTTGTCTCGCCTAAACTTGTTGCTGGATTCATTGGGATTTGGAGGAGCCGGTTCAACGGCATTCAGAATCTCCGTTCGACTCACCGTGAGGGAGTGAAAGCTTCGGGCACCTTCTCTGTCGCCCTAGTTACATTCTTTCCATTTTTATTGTTCCCCCATTCTTGTTGGAGTCTTTTTATCGTCGGCGACTTCAACCTTGGGGCTCTTACCATTCTTCTTTTCTTTCCTTTCCTCGGCCAAGAGCGACGTTATACACCTTTTCAAACAACTCTGTCGAGTTGTGACCGTTCGGGCTGTGAGCTCGTAGTCCATGTCTTACGAGGAAATACCACTTCGGAAGCAATTTATTACCTCTGTCTTGTGAGGTCTTCCTCTATCTTATCAACCATTTCTTTGAACTTGGTGAAATAGCTCATCGAGCTTTCATTCTTACCACTGCACCAAGTTATTCGGATCGGTGACGGTTATCTTTCGAGCTCTGCGGTCGAGAAGCGATCTAAGAATTTTGTTACGAAGCATGCCCCAGTAGTGATACTACCAGCGGCCAAACCATTGAACCAAGTCAAAGGCTGCCCCGGTAAGTGTGCTTAGGAGAGCTTTGCACATGTTGTCATCCTCATCGGCGACAAAACACATAGTGGCCTCCAAATGTGATATGTGGCTCCTGGCATTTGTCGACCCAGTACTTCTCCGAAGAGGCAACTGAAAGTAGGAGGAGGTCGACTATCTACGATTTCTTTGGAAAAAGGTCGAAGAGCAAAGTCAATTCGTTCAACCTTTCCCGTCTCTTTTTCTTCTCCTCCTCCCATTGCTCAAATTTCTTTTTCATCATCAACCATTCTGCGGCATCGGGTCTCTCATCTCCTGGAGGAGCGGCATTGGACCTCGGCCTTCACTTCAGGGGGAGTCACACCTACTCCTTACATCCTGTGAGAATTGGTCCTTTACGATCTTATTGGAGATCTATGTACATTACTTCTTTGAGGCGACTGCGCCTCTCGGCGGCGACGGCGACTGCGCTGTGATCTCCATGTGGCGACCTGCGCCTTTCCCCTCTCACAGGTGACCTATGCCCATTTACGTCTCTTTGAGACCACGATCTCTGTGTTACATTTTGGGAAACATATGCATTTCTATTAGGTGCATTGGCTTGAGTCCTCAAATCGAGATTGAGCCTCCTGCTCTCTGTTTTACATTGAGGCTAGCTCTTAAATCATTACTCGGCACATGAACTATAGTGGGGCTCGACGTACCATTACGTCCTCGCCGTTACGTCCCACACCTTCATTTGGCCTAGCACTCTGGCTGTTGCCCATTAGAAACACGAGCGGGTGCCACTCTCTCGAACGTATGTCGGCACGCTCTGCCTCCTCCATGGCTATTAAGTCGGCGGAATCTGGGCTCGCTCAACATCATTTCTTTCTTGCTCATGGGATTAGTGGAGGGACCTGCCACTGCTTCCCACATTAGTCCGCCCGGTTATGCGTTTTGGGTGAGGTGGAGCTCCTTGTCCTTCCATAGGACGCTTTTCTCTCCTTGCATCTGGCAATCCCCGCCATCGGCCACGCTGTTAGAGCGTGTCGCCACTAGCATGATGTCGTTGAGGAGGGGGAGGAGGAGGCAAATCTGTATTTCCAACGTTTGCATTGTTGTTGTTGTTCACTTCATCGTGCCCAAGTGATGCCTCGGATACGTGTCCTTCTGAAGTCACCATTGTTGCAGGTTTGATGGAGTTTTCGAAGTCAAGTCTAAAGCACGTTCCCGGCAATGGAACCAAGCGATCTTTGCAGGAAATGTGCTTATCAATCTTCCTCCACGTGGCGGGGCCCGATCACCTGGCTTCTTGACCTGAAAACAGAACCCACGACTAGCCGGATGTGTCTCCGGCGAAGACGCTCGGGCGTGAGAGTAAGATCACAGTTGTATATAGCTCAAAATTGTATTGAATAATGAACTCAGAATACAAAATGGCAGTTACCTTTCACCGTTTGGTAGTGATGAAGTATTTATAGACAAGAGTGATGTATTTTTGGGGAGGCAGCATGTCCTCCGAGATTATAGCGGCGGTTACTTGGTCATGGGCACGTGTCTATAACGGTCCCTGATTTGTAGGGATGTAGTTGTGAGCATTGATTGACCAAATAAGCCGGCAAGTGTCAGGTCGTCACTTGCTGATTTAGGTCGAGGTCGCCACTCGTGGAATGGTCGACTACATTGTCGGGTAGAGCATGGTTCGTACCCGAATAGTAGCATGGATCATGAGGTCGGACTAAGTTAGGTCGGGACCTGTAAGTCGGACCATGGGCTTAGTCGACTGATGTGTGAGATGGGCCTTGGGCCTTGTTCTGATTGGATTAGTTTCATTGGGAATGTGGGTGCCAACGCTATCTGTGATTGGGCTTTACTCGTTTGGCCCAATTCGACACTTTTGGTATGTTCAAAACCCATTCAGAACCTAAGAACATCAAGAACCACAATTTTTATGAATCTTTTGGCGGGGATTCAACAAATTGTTATTATCAAGCAACGACTAATTACATTTGCGAATTTGGCGGTTCACAATTATAATTCAACAATATTCAAGAACACATATTGCATGCAACATACATATTCTAAAATTCCATTAAAAACTACTTGATAATCCCAAGTCTTACAATGAAAATGATGAAAATTAAAACTTAAAACATAAAATTGTTACCTCCAATCCCGAGAATTTAGATGCTTAACTATCCATGGAAAATAAGATGAACTCCAAAATAAAAATAAGAATAAGAAAATGAAAGAAGATGATAACTGAAAATAGTGTTACTTTTACCACAAATACCCACGGCACCACCTTTATATTCCTAGGTTTCACATTAATAATCACCATTAATTAGGCAGAATTAACCCACGGCACTTAATGCCATTAAGCTGCCAATGCCATCCTATTGAATTAATCAAAAGCCCAACAAACCAAGCCCACGTCCCCTAGCAATCCTTGGCCCAAACTTCATTCCTTCAGCATGCTGCTTTGCATGGCCGGCCATTTGCTAACCTTGGCCCCAAGTGCCTGAAATCCTCGGCCAGCCTTCCCTTTGCGTGGCCCATGCTTGCTGTTTGGCCCTTGATCTCTTGGCCAGCATTTTCCAATTAGCCCAGATGTAATGCATTGGTTAGTACCACTAGTATTCGTTTCGTCCCATAATTGCACCGTCGCCTTTTTTTTCGCATTTTTGACATTATAAAATTTCTGCTGCACCTTCCGCCCCTGAACTTCATATTTTCGCTTTGCTGCGGACTTTATTTAACCAATTTTTCTTCTCAATTTTCCAAATTTACCATAAGTTCCCTGAATTTCCAAAAATTACAGTTTGCTCCTTCAAACTTTCAAAGTGGCACAAAAAAAAATGCTTCTAAATTTTGCTCAATCTCCACTTGGACCCTGAAAACTAAATAAACACTAAAAACAACTATTAGCACACACAAAACTCAAGGATTAAGCAAATAATAAGTTCATAAAGTAGTCAATGGATGAGTGTAAAACTCACTGATCATCTACCTAATCCTACCCCTGAGTTTGAAAATCTTCCAACCTGTGAACCTTGGATTCTAGACTGTGACATTGATTTTTCCTTACCCTCCATCATGGCTGCCCACCAAAGATTGAAGGAGATTACCCACATTCCTGAAATTGCAAATCCTAGCTTAATCCCCAACCCTTGGCTGTTGAGCAAAAATTCCATTATGATCCATGCAAGGAATAGATGTGGGCTTATCATGTTTACCCATGAGGAATGGAAAAAGTACAGAATTGCTCTCCCAAACTCCTTCTTTAACAAAGCCCACAAACTTCCAAACTTCATGGATATTGCCACCATCATTGATTGGGAAATTTTGTTCTCCCAGCTTCTCTCTTCAAATATCAATGAATGCATCTATATGCCCTCATCCCTGGTGTATGCCCTTTGCATTGAGCTTGCCAAAGAAATGTACTGGAGGATTTGTCTCAATAAATCCATAATCATGGCTGTCATTGCAAAGCAAAGTCTGACAGCTATGTTTCCCCCATCTTCCTCAGTACCTCCTTCTTTCATTCCCCTAAACACCAAATCTCTCCAAGCCAACCTTCCTCCAACCTTTAACCCTTCAACCTATGTGCCTCCATATCATGTGACCATCTCAGACATGCAGAGATTCACCAGGTCAATGATAACCAAAATGAGACACATTTTGGAAGTCTCATCTGGATCCAAGTCTGATAAAAAGGCATTTAAAGGGAAAGCTGTTGAGTCTGAGGAAGAAGATGTCAACCTAGGAAAAAGATCCTCTGGTGCTGCTCCCAATGTTGTCTTGTCAAGTGATGATGAAGATATTGCTCCTGTGATGAAACAGCATCAGTTTTCAACCTCTACTGTTCTCACCATCACTACAGATCCTCCTCTTCATCAAGCTCCACAACCCATCTCTCTTCAAACAAACCCCTTCTTCTCTAACCTATTTGCAGGAATCAAAGGTCAAAGCTCAAAACCTAAGAAGGCTCCCAAATGGGGTAATCTGAGACTAAGAGATGATGAAGAACCTCTCTCCAAGGTTGTTCTCAAAGAAAGGCAAGATCAATCATTCACATATGATGATGAGATGAGCTGGGAATGGAACAATGAGATGTATTACAGAGGTGTTGATGACAAGATGAAGAAAGTGCTGCTAGCTGAAAGAGAGGAGATCCTTGCAGCAAGAAGAGAAAGAGATGAATTTTCTGATTAAGAAAATTTTATGTATTTTATTTGGATAAGTCTTTTTAAACCCTACATTTTGTTTCTGCTTTAAAAACAATGTTTATTTTGGATAATGTGTTTTGTTTTAAAAGCTCTTTTGATTGAATCAAGAAGATTGAGCTCATCTTCATTGGTATATTCAATTCATGAGTATCTTGCAGGTTATATCTTTATTAGATATACTACTTTGCCAAAAAGGGGGAAATTGTTAGGACCTAACTATGTAAGCCATATAGTTATAAAAGGTTTTGACAAAGAAATATATCATATGTTATCTGACAGCCAAGATAACATATGACTCTGGACAGCTGAGCCCTAAACTCAAAACTGCACATCTTATATATCAACTGGACAGCTATGATTCAACCAATCTGCAATGATCCAACTCAAAACCAATCATATACATTAATGTTTTTATTTACATATGGAGCATTACATATTGCCTAAACCTTCTAGATCTAGAACTTAGCTCTGACAGCTAAGGTTCTCAAACAGCAAAGGCTTCATCTCTCTGACAGCTATGATTTTCAAACAAACATCAGTGATGTTCTTATGTGATAATCAAGTTGTGCATTGCCCAAATTTCTCTCAACTGATGCTGCCAGCTCATCTCCATAAAGATCACATCCATGGTTGCAGATTCTAGCTATGTTATTTTCCAGTCAACAAAGGCTCTAAATGCATCTCCAACACACATTTACTACCTTGTCTCCTTGTCCCCTCCAACGGCTATATTCAAGCCTATAAAAGGATTCCTCCAAGACTGAAGACACAACCCCTTTTACACACAACTTCTACAACCTTACCTCCAACCCATCTCAACCTGCAACCAACAATCAAAACAACATTAAGACACTTGTAACTGATCTCAGGTGTATAAACTGAATTGTAAAACCACTTAAGACTGACTTTAAGTGGGTATTGTAATTTGCTTAGTATAGAGCATAATCCCTAATAGACCATACTTATTAGGAAGAGGAAGTTCAAGGAACTTGCCTATCCAATCCTTTGTAAATCTTAACGGGAACTAGATTTAAGTGGATTGATCTCACTTGTCAAGGTTGACAGTGAGGGTGGACGTAGGAGGAGTGAACTCTGAACCACCTTAAAATTCCTTGTGTTCATTTGGTATTATTACACAACACACACACACATATACACAAACATACACTATTCACTTGTCTTTACATTATTCAAACACTTATTATTCCGCTGCACATTTATCTCTTGCTTTTAAAACTAGTTAATATCTGACAGCTAAGATCTCACCTCAGCTGTCAAAGCTTAACTGTCTAATCTTTCAATCTGATTAAAGTAAACAGGACCTTTCAATCACCACGACACCCATCAAACATAGGTGGTTTGGGACCAATCAACAAGGTCTTCTTGACTTTAAGATTCGAAAAACCCTCTTTAAAATTAACAAAATCCATCCAGACTCAATCGAATCTTCCAGACTTGCATCAAACAGAGGGGGTTTTGACCAATCAAAAAGGTTTTCCTCACTTGAAGATTCGACAAAAATACCCTCTTTGAACTCAACAATATCAATCCAAAAATCTACGAAATCATTAGGAATGGCCTTACCTTCGATTTCTGGAATTTCGATCCTCCTATCGATCTTCCTCGAATGGTTAGCTTCATACCTATCATGAAGTCCCTGATTTTGGCCGAGGGAATCCATCCCCTCTTGATAGTACTCCTTTTCCTCGGCTGGAACAACCGGATCTGAACCCCTCATCGCTAGAAGTTTTTTTCTGCGATCCAAGCAGATCTGGAGTATTTGAATCCGTCTTCGTACCTCCTCGATCTCGATATTGCGACGGCGTCGTCTGTACTGATCGTCCTCTTCTTGGGGCTCCGCTGCACGGCTGCTCCATCGACCACCACGTCCACCACAAACCACGCTTCCTCGTTCAGCCATTGATATACGAACCGGAGCTCTGATACCAAATGATAGCGAATAGAGGTTAAGAGAAATAGAATGACCGAACGATAGAACAAGAAACTATTTACGAATGCTTCAAGCTTTTCTTTTTCTATTTCATAAAATCAAAGTCTGAATCAAAACATAACCCTAACATTGTTTAAATACTAATCTAAGAATATTCTAGAGCCCTATCAAAACCCTAATACAACTTTTAATTGAAAGTACTAAAATACCCTAATTAATAAATCACTAAAACCCTAAAACCCATAAAACAAATCAAGCCCAAATCAAACCAAAACTAAAGCCCAATGCCTTGCTGATGTTTCCCCCGTCTGCCCTCCAGGCGGGCGCCTGATACTCCACGAGGCGGCCGCCCCACTTCCAGCCCCTGCCTCTGTTTCTGTCGTTGTTGCTTTGTTGCTTGCTGCTGGTTCTGTCGTTGCTGTCTTCTGCCAACCTGCATCACACCAGCTAACGGTCCAATGTGCATATCAAGTATTTAGATGATGGAGTTCACACTAAATGGCTGTGTGACTGAGGTTAATCTCGCTGGGTATCTTTTACAGAATGCACCTGCCATGAAAAAATTTATGATCAAACGAGTTGAAAACTATGTGAACAAGAGGCACACTACAATTCTGAAAGAGCTCCTTAATTTTCCAAGGGCATCAAACTTATGTCAAGTAATATTTTCTTAAGATCAAGGGGATCAGCCGGTAGTTTTTTTGTGGCATCAAATGTAGTTCGGCTTGTTGTATGTTTCATTTTCTATATTTTATTTTATTTAAATGAAAAAGGCTTGTTGTAGGAGTATTACAAGTTTATAACCAATACATTGTATTTGTATCTGTTTTGACTAATAAGAACCAGTGAAACCTTTTATACAAGGTCGATCACAAAAGGATTTGTTTTATGGATTGACTAAGTACATTGATCATCCTTCTTATATGTATACCACTATGTTGTTGAATGAATGATTCCAATTTGTAACGGTTTACTAAGTACATGGGGTTAATGTCTTAGTTAGTGGGATCATAAGTCACATTTTTAGTATTATTTATATGCATGATATAGTAACATTTTCTAATGAAAACATAAAAAATTTGAGCCTTCGCCTTGTTTTCTTACGATACTTGTAGAAGTCTTCCCTCTTACCAACAAGTTTGGTATTGATGGATGTTGTTAGGACCTAACTATGTATCTACACAGTCCAGTCTAGTTTTGACAAAGAAACATATCTAAAATATATTTTATACACAACAGTCCTCAAACAGTCAAGATATGACAAGTATGATAAATTCAGCTGACAGTAACGATCAAGCAAACATAAGAGAACCAATTCAATAAAACAAGTATTATATCATTACAAAGAGATCATCACACCAGCAAAACAGGAGCTCACTTCAATTAGACGTGACCACGCTTAATGCCTAACCAACTTCTGTTCATATAGCAGCCACAAAATGAAGTATTAAGCCCATTTTGATCATTTCCACCCATTCTCCTACAAGGATGAAATTTCCATCAAAACTCAATAAGACAAGCATAATTAAATAATAAAAACATGGAAAATTATGATAAATAATGTTTTCAATAAGCTCATTATCACTGACTCATATATCTCCACCACCGGTTACATTGTTTACTTGGGCAGAAATGCTATCTCTTGGAGTGCCCGGAAACTAAGAACGCAGGCCCGATCATCCACATAAGCAGAATATAGGGCTGTGGCTGCCACCACTGCGGAACTTCTTTGGCTCTAAAATCTTCTTCATGAGCTCGCTTGTCCACAAGTGTCATCTCCGGTGATTTATTGTGACAACTTAGGTGCTACTTATGTTGCAGCCAATCCACGATTTCATTCTCGTATGAAACACCTTGGTCTTGATTATCATTTGTGCGTGAGCTTGTTCAAAACAACAAACTACGTGTTTCCTTCTCTCTAGTAATGATCAACTAGCAGACATCCTCACAAAGCCACTTCTTCGGGCACGATTTCAAGCATTAATGGTCAAGATTGGTCTCACTCAACGATCGTCCATCTTGCGGGGGCATGTTAAGGAAATAGATATTTCCTAATTCCTTTGTAATATCTAGTTTCCTTATTTCATTGTATATTTAGTTTCCTAATTATGATTAGAGTATTTAGCTTCCTAATAGTGCTAAATACAATATGAGTAGGAATAGGATTCATGTTTCCTAATTATGTTTAGAGTATTTAGTTTCCTAATAGTGCTAAATACAATATGAGTTGGAATAGGATTCATGTATCCTTGTATATATATACTCTAGTATCAATACAAAATAAGTTAAGGCTTTTATGCCCCAAAGTATTTGTCTTCTATTCTCTAACAGATATCAACGAAGCAGTAAGACAATCGGCCTTTTCCGCCATATTGGCTCAACTGACTGGGCAAACCAGTCCTGCTCATTCCTAAGATTCCAGACACGATAGTGTCGGAAGGCTATCTAAAACCAGCTGCCTCTAATGAGCACCCAAAATGTATATTGGCAGCAGCCTGGTCGGGATTATTATCCATGGAGGCAAAAGTGTCATAGGAAGCAATTCCATTGCTATACTCCCCAGCTATGTATTTAGCTTTGTACCCGCATTGCTGTTTGTTTTTGATGTACATGGGCGGCTTACAGTTGGGATCAATAGAAGACATTTTATGATAGGTTCTGGAATGTTGGGGATCGAACTTGGCCGTTGATTGGGGGAAACATGTGGTGCAAGAAGCACATTGTGTCCATGAACGCGAAGACCCCGTGTCAAATTCTAGGAATACTTGCTGGGCAGGGGTTCCTATCCTCATTACAGCCACGATTGTTTCACCCTCCAATGTGAAAGGAGGCCGAATCACATTGGGCTTAATGGTTTTGTTTGCAGTTTACTTATTAAACGAAGTCCAGTAAGAAGCTCGGGCCTTTGAGGCTTGGGCATACGACTTATACCTCTCATGGAAGGTATTATTTTTGCGGGAAGGAGAAGACATTGGGGACTAGGCGCGAATGAGCTTTAGACTAAAGCCAGAAGGTTTAGAGGCAGCTTTTGGGATATGAAAGAGGCATATTAGAAGTAGAAAATGATCGCATTTAATGCTTTGATCTTAGCCATGTATGTTCTTTATGTAATACTGTTTCATAACTAATTTATTTTTCATTTTAGAGATTGGGAGTAAATACGCTTTGTTTTATGAAATTACTAGGGACATACACAGATTACTTAAATTAAACTCTTATAATATGAACACATTCTTGGGATTGGATATCTAACAACCTGTAGTCAACAAATAAATCAAGTTTATATAAAAAATATAGTTCAATTCATATATCAAGGATGATACATTAAGTTGTGCATTACTTGTCAATCGAAGACTTTGCACATGTACTCTCTATTAATCATGCCCTATCTCTCGATGGTCCATGATTAATAAGAATTCATTAAGTTCTGGTTAAAATCCACTTTTCCACTAAAGGACCATCCCTAGGCCATTAAACTACTCTCGTGATTAATGGAGCCTAGTTCGATTTATATGGTTCCACTAATCAAGATTCTTCCGCGGGATACTTCTCTTGATTAGCTATGATTCATACAACACAAAATCTAGGGAGAAACGCGTTTCTCCATAAGTTATGGAGAAACGGGTCCCGACATGTCGCGCGACAATGAGCTAGATAGCCAGAAACCTATGAAAGTGATATCCAGAAACCTTCAAATGAATATCCAGAAACCTTCAAAATGTTTCTGGATATACATTTGAAGGTTTCTGGATATCCGTAAAACCTTCAATAGCAATTTCTGGATATGCCCTAACACATTTCGGATATGCACCTAACAGCTTTCTCGGATATGCACCTAACAGTTTCTGGATATACATTTCACATCCTTCTGGCTATCAAATACAAAGCTTCTGGATATCAACTGCAAAGCTTCTGGCTATCAAATGCAAAGCTTCTGGATATCCAGAAGCTTTTGGTCTTGGCCTTGGGTTTTTTTTTTCTGGTTATCAAATGTAAAACTTCTGGCTATGAAAAACACGTTTCTCCATAGTTATGGAGAAACGCGTTTCTCAGCAGACGCACTCTTCATACAAAGTATGGACGTCATCATATTTGTAGGCGTGAGAAAACAATATAAAAAGAATTGAAAAAAACTTTAAACATGATTAACTATCATGACTACAATATGCTGAGTTTCCAACCCCAAGAATTAGGGGGATTACTAACAACCCATGATCGAAATAAACATAATAAATAAGAAGATAAGAATGGAAGGACTTATGCTTTTGCAGAGAAACGGAGTTGAGAGCAAACTTCAGAATTTTTATTGCTTGATCTTCAATAATAACTTCAAGAATAATCTTGGAGTATTTTGTTCAAATGAATTGCCAGAGTATTTTTATACTTTCTGTGTGTTTTCTATCAGTTTTTTTCATATCTGAAACTGAGTACAAAGTGTCCTATTTAAAGGCATTATAAGTTAGGGTTGCAATTCTTCAAAAAGTTGTCTTCAAGAGATGCCTTTTTAGCCTGGTAACAGCAAGTGCACGGCCGTGCATTGTATTTTGCATGGCCGTGCAAGCCTTGGCGCCAAATTCCATTTTGAATTTGTTTGAATGCACGGCCGCTCCACTTTTTGCTACACGGTCGCTCTGGCTTGATTTGCTCGGCTACTCCAGGTTTGAAGACTCGGCTGCTCCATAGACTTTGGGCCATTTTAGCCTGGCTGAAAGCTTTGCACGGCCGCTCCTATATATAGTGCACGGCCGCTCCAGCTGAGATTAGGCCTGGATGTTTATTTTGAAGCTCCCCTTCTATTCCTTGATTCCTTTGATATGTCCTAACTTCATTTGCTCTACAAAATGGACCCTAAGACCTGTATAAATGTTCAAATATACCAACAAGCATAAAATCCCATATATAGAATAAAAGAAGCTAAATGAAGACTAAATGATAACAAAAACTAAGTAAATGATATAAATATAATGCTATAAATGACTATAAAATAGTCATTTATCACTCATATGCAGTTACAGCCCAACAGGTTTGAATTAAATCTGTACAGTCACAATTGTGATTGTCCAGAAAGTCACCAGTACACTATATATTCAGCATTCCTGGTTCCATTGAGGACAGGGAAGATTTCTCTCTGAAGTAATTTCTTTTTCCCCTTCTATACAGCAATTTTCTCTTTTCTTCTTCTCCTTCTACATCGGAGATTGCACTTGGCCAAATACAATCTCCGGATATCTCCAAGGCGTTATAAACACACAAGGGTAGGGGTGTTTTCAGTAGTGCAAACTGCAGACATCAGTCTGTGGAAATCACAGGGCTCCTTAGTATCCTAGAGGCAATTCGCAGAACCTTATTGCAACGAATAGAGGGCAAATTTCGTCTCAAGGAAAGCGTAAATCTTACGTGCCTTAGGAGCATATTTACAGATCAATAAGTCTACTTCAGCGAGTTTAGAGCAGCGATTTTATAGCAACAACATTGAGGATTAGTCATAAGGTCTATGTATCTACAACCAGAAGTGCAGAAGTTGACATATTTGATGTTCTGAAGAGTGCAATCTGAAGTTCAGAAGTTAACGAGTGCAACAGTGCAGAATTGAAAAAGTACAGCAGTGCAGAAAGCTTGAGAGCAGAAACTTCAGCGTATCAACTTTAGAGCAACAAATTCATTGCAGTGAGATTAGTTCAGAACAGCAGATACACATAGCAGATTTAAGGAACTTCGCAGACCAGAATCAAACAAGTTTTGAAGTCCAAAATCTAACAGTTGTCAATAACAAAGAGATAGAAATATTATTGAGGACCCACATGACAACAAATGTTTTCGATTTTAATATATTGGAGTACATAAATGTTGCTGAAACAAATTTTATTTTTGCCCCAGAGGCAGTTCAATAACACTAGTTAATAAAAGTGATAATCAATAAGCACATATTTCATGTTTAAATAACAGGGAATTTTTAGTAAGATCGTAGATGAAACGCGTATCCTGTTGCTGCATTGATCCCAAAATGTTTGGCCAATGACTCTGGGCTTCCAATATTCCAAGGCAGAAAGTATTATCTTCCCCATTGAAAAAGTACATACTTGTCACAGGAATATTAAGATGAGCTTGGTTATCTAAATGAAACGTAATGGTTTGCAGGTAGTCCTTTGGAAGCTGGCCAGGTGGCCCGTTATATTGATAGCAAATATCATACTCTCTAGACATTCTAGTGAAGTCTTTATTCTTTGAAAGATGGGTCAGAATCTTGGATCTAATTCCAAGGTAAGCGTTCTTGGTTATAAACGTGAATTTAGAACCAGTGTCGAGGAGTAAGCCCCCATTACCACCATTAGGATTTGGAAGAAATGTCCCTGGAGGAAGATTCAAGCGCTCGTTTCCAACCGAGATATCAAGTAGATTGATAGCCCATGCATGAGAGTAGCGGTGTTTAATAAAAGGGACCTTTGAAAAGTATATTCTAGGGATGTGTGGAATATCATCTCCAAACGTGACCATGCTAACCAGACTAGGAGCTGCGTTGATATCAACCAAGCAGTAAGAGAATATGCCTCTTCCGCCATATTGGCTCAACTGTCTAGGCAAAGACTCTTCAGTCCTGCTCATTCCTAAGATTCCAGATATGATAGTGTCGGGAGGGAATCTAAAACCACCTGCCTCTAATGAGCACCCGAATAGTATATTGCCAGCACCAGGCCGGAAAGGATTATTATCCCCAAAAGTGTCGTAGGAAGCAATTCCATTGCTATACTGTCCAGCTATGTATTTAGATTTGTACTCGCATTTCTCCTGGTTTTTTATTTTGAAAATGGGGGGTTTACAGTTGGGATCATCAGAAGACATTTCATGATAGGTGGTGGATAGTTTGGGATCAAACTTGGTCGTTGATTGGGGGAAACATGTGGTGCAAGAAGCACATTGTGTCCACGAATGCAAAGACCCTGTGTCAAATAGTAGGAATACTTGTTGGGCTGGGGTTCCTATGCTCATTACAACCACGATTGATTCTCCCTCCTTTCTGAAAATAGGCTGGATTACATCGGGCTTAATGGTTTTGTTTGCAGTTGATTTATTAAACAAAGTCCAGTAAGTAGCTCGGGCCTTTGAGGCTTGGACATACGACTTATACCTCTCATGGAAGGTATTATTTTTGCGGGAAGGAGAAGACATTGGGGAGTAGGCGCGAATGAGCTTTAGACTAAAGCCAGAAGGTTTAGAGGCAGCTTTTGGGATATGAAAGAGGGATATTAGAAGTAGAAGAATGATCGCACATAATGCTTTGATCTTAGCCATGTTTGAGGATGAATGGATTATTTAGTCACCTCTCCTTTATATTAGTTGGGATGATGAAAGTAAATTACATAAATGAGTCGATCATTATGTAAATTTGACTTCTAATTCCTAATATTTCATATGATTTAGATAATATTTTAAAAAAATCTTGCAGGTAATGCTTTGATCTCAACCATGTTTTTTCTTTATGTAATACAATTTTGTAACTTATTTATTTTACTTTAGATGGTTTTGTGCCTCATAACAATTGAAATCTGTGTAATACTATTTCATAACGAATTTTACTTTGTGTAGGTCTCCGGAGAAACGCGTTTCTCCCTAAGTTATAGAGAAACGTATTTTTTCAAGATTTCTGGATATCCTTTCTCTTAATTTCTGGATATACTTTTTAGTGATTTCTGGATATATATACTTGGTCAGTACAAAATTTCTGGATATCCTTTCAAAAAGGTTCTGGATATCCTTTCAAAAGGTTCTGGATATCCAGAAACCCGTTTCTGGATATCCTTTTAAAAGGTTCTGGATATCCTTTCAAGGCCATGGGCGAAGGTCATGGCCAATACAAAATTTCTGAATATCCTTTCAAAAGGTTCTGGATATCCAGAAACCCGTTTCTCCATAACTTATGTTTCTCCCTAGATTTTGGCTTTTACTTTTTACTTTTCTAAAAACTCATTTTGTTTGGCCACATTTTACTTTTGCTGGTTAACGCAATTGAATATTGATCAAACGTTAAGGTTATAATTTAATCACCTTGGTAAAATTCTAAAAATATTATTGATAAAACACTAAGTAGTTTATTAATTAAATAATTTAATCTTATTAAAATGATTAGATTGGAATTAATATTCGGTCAATGTTCACTTGTGGTGACCATCAAAAGTCAAATGTAGCCAAACAAAATGAGTCGAAAGGAGTATTTTCGTAAGTGGGTGAATCTTAATGGTTATAATATTGAAATCTATGTAATACTATTTCATAATTAATTTACCCATACATTTTAAAATAATTTATTTTCCTAAGTATTGGTTATATGTAAAAAAATATATGGCATACGATTAAAGCATACTCACTCCATATTAGAATAAGGAGGGTTAGACGAAGTCAATCAAAATAGGGAAGAGAGAAATTGAATTGAATGACTCAATTGATTATGATGCTAGAGATACATATTTATAGGATTACAATGAGAAATCTCCTAGAAGGAGAAGGTTTCTAAAATTTGTGTTTCCTAATCTAATACAAGGATTAATCTCCTAGAAGGAGAAGGTTTCTAAGATTGTATTTCCTAGTCTAATACAAGGATTATGTTTTCAAATCTATTTATTACCATATATACTAGAATATAATATAACGTAAAATCTAGGGAGAAACGCGTTTTTCCATAAGTTATGGAGAAACGGGTTACGGGTATCCAGAAGCTATTGAAAGGATATCCAGAAACTTTTTGTATTGGCCATGACCTTGTCCCATGGTTACTTCTGGATATCAGTCTCAAAGGTTCTGGATATCCAGAACCCTTTGAAAGGATATCCAGAAGCTTATGAAAGTGATATCCAGAAACCTTCAAAATGATATCCAGAAACTTTCAAAATGTTTCTGGATATTCATTTGATGGTTTCGGATATACATTTGAAGGTTCGGATATCCAGAAACCTTCAATAAGCATTTTCTGGTCTTGGCCTTGGATTTGGCTTCAAATATGTTTCTGGATATTCATTTGATGGTTTCTGGATATACATTTGAAGGTTTCTGGATATCCAGAAACCTTCAATAAGCAATTTTGTGGTCTTGGCCTTGGATTTGGCTTCAAATATGTTTCTGGATATCCGCCCAAAGGCTTCTGGATATCCGTTCCAAAGCTTCTGGATATCCAGAACCCTTTGAGACTGATATCCAGAAATTTTCTTCTGGTTATCAAACGTATAGTTTCTGGCTATTAAAAACGCGTTTCTCCATAGTTATGGAGAAACGCGTTTCTCAGCAGACCTACTCATAATATAATATAATATAATGATATTATATTATATTCTTAATATGCCCCCGCAAGATGGACAGTCATTGGATAAGTCCAATCTTGGAAAATGATGAGATGAACCGGGTTTGATGACGAGTTGAAGTTGTGTTCCGGAACATGAGTGTCGTTTCTGAAGAGATGTGGTTCCTCGCATCCGAGGTGGTGATAAGTTGGACCATGACAACGTCAGAAACGGTGGGGTTGTGGAGAGGGGTTTTCGGTTTTTTCGAGGGGGTTTTGAAGTAGGGGTTATGCACGTGGAGTCACCTTGTACAAGTAGGGGTTTCACCCCTCATGTGTGAGACGAGCACGTGGAGTCACCTTGTACAAGTAGGGGTTTCACCCCTCACGTGTCGGTCAAAGGGTTTTTGAGCCGAGGGGATTGTATAACAAAAAAAATTTGGGATTTCGGTCAAAAGAGGTTTTGAGCCGAAGGGGTTGAATTACAAAAATGTTTTAAGGTTTCGGTCAAAAGGGTTTTTGAGCCGAGGGGATTGATAACAAAAAAAAATGGGGTTTCGATCAAAAGGGGTTTTGATTTTTTGTGGTGGAAGCAAGGTGGAGGAGAAGTTCTTCTATGGATCTTAATGCTCTGATACCATATTAGAATAATGAGGGTTAGACGAAGTCAATCAAAACAGGAAAGAGAGAAATTGAATTGAATGACTCAATTGATTATGATGCTAGAGATACATATTTATAGGATTACAATGAGAAATCTCCTAGAAGGAGAAGGTTTCTAAGATTTGTGTTTCCTAATCTAATACAAGGATTAATCTCCTAGAAGGAGAAGGTTTCTAAGATTGTATTTCCTAGTCTAATACAAGGATTATGTTTTCTAATCTATTTATTACAATATATACTTGTATATAATATAATATAATGATATTATATTATATTCCTAATACTCCATTTCACTAAAATTTATTCTACAAATTTGTTTTAGACGAATGAATTAAGAAAATGTGCAAGTGGTGTAAGTCCTGTAAGTATGAAAACAGCGGTAGGAGAAAACATAAGTCATAAGGAATAAATGTGTTGTGAATATGAAAAGTTTGTCTCATTAAATATAGTAGTATTTTAAAATTATCATTTTTGAAAAAGTGTAATTTTCTATAAGACATCCTATTAAATAAAAAGTGTAACTTTTAGTGGGAGAGGAAGTACAATATTTAGACTAATCCATACTCCCTCCGTTCCGCTAAGGTTGTAACATTTTGCCATTTTCGGCATTTCACTTAAGTTGCAACATTACCCAAAAAGGAAACTTTTTATTATTTTTATAATTCTCCACTCATTCTCTCTCTTCCTCACAACCACTCATTATTCTCCACTCATTCTCTCTCTTCCTCACAACCACTCATTATTCTCCACTCATTCTCTCTCTTCCTCACAACCACTCATTATTCTCCTTTCTTAATTTACGTGCTTCAACCCTCATGTAACAACCTTACTGAAACGGAGGGAGTATATTTCACACAAAAACGCATGAGTTTGACAAGTTAATTTTTTTTTTTAAATCAGATGTTTGGTAATCTACAATTTATTATTATTCTAGGGATTCTTTTTCAGATTTGTTTTTAGAATTTGATTTTTAGTTTAGGAATAAAGATAAAGAAGACAATGAAGATCGGATTGAGCTACTTGTTTTAGTAAACATTTTGCTTCATTTCTTCAGAATCATTGTAATTTCAGTCATTACCGAGATATTTTTTTTTTCATAATATAGCTTTTTAAAAATTTATATACCAAAATATCATTTTAAAAAACTTAAGTACCAAAATGACACTTTTCACATAATTCCGGAATTGGTAATTCCGAAATAATGAAATCCGGAATTACCAATTCCGGATTCCAATTTTTTTTTATTTTTTTTTCAAAACTAAAATCAACAAAATATTATTTTCTGTAAAATATGAGCGATCGCGCCTAATGTATTCCGGCGTTACCAATTCCGGATTCCTTTTTTTTTTTTTTTACAAAACTGATTTTAGCAAATTAATATTTTCTAAAAAAATAGAGAGCGATCGCGCGTTTTATGGAGGTGATCGCTCCTAATGTAATCCGGTATTAGTAATTTCGAATTTTATTATTATTATTATTATTTTAATACTGAATTAAGTAAATTAATTTTTTTGAAAAATTCAAATCCGGAAATGCTAATTCCGGATTTGCTTTACAAAACAATTCTCCCCCAGCAACTCTGTAAACAACCCACGCAGAAACCAACGTCAGTGAAGAAGAAGAAAAAAAGAGGAAGAAGAAGAGGAGAGGAGGTGGATTTTTTCCAAAAAAAAATTGAAAATTTAAGAAGTTGATTAAGAAGTTCAAGGAGAAGAGACGAGAGGTGGTGGATTTTTATAAGAAAAAAGCTGAAAATTCAAAGAAGTGAGCATAAGAAGATTCAAAAAAAGAAGTTACATTTAATTCCTCTTAATTTTTGTTTGAAATTTAAATTTAGTATTTATTTGATTTTTTTTTTTTTGTAAATGTAGTGATATTGTTAAATTAGATTTTTTATAATTTTTTTTCAATTTTTAGGAATAAATATGGCTGGAGTTCCACCTGTTTTCATGTGTTATTGGGGAGGAGATGATGAACACCCGTTTGAAGGTGAACATTTTCAAAGGAGACCAAAATGTGCACTTAAGGCTAAAACTCGATGGAGTTACAAGAAGTTGATTAAAAAGTTAGCTAAGAAAATTGAGGTAGATCGAGCTATTGTTCAGTTGCAAGTTACATGTAGATATCCTCATCTTGTCGCTCCCGGGATTGCAAATTACATTTCATTTGTAATTGAAAATGATATGGGTATGAAAGTCATGTTTGATGTTTCTGCTCAATTTGGTGGGTTGAGTAGCTTACAATTGTATGTTAAGATGAATTTAGTTGATAATGTGAATGTTGAGGAGTTTGAAACCCATGAGAAGCCATTACAAAATGAGTATGTTAATGACATGGATACCTTCCAGATGGGTTCTTTAAGCTGCTATAGTAAGAGGGATGCTGGAACAAGTACACAAACATATGTGGAAGAGGAAGAGAGAGATAAAGAGGAAGAGGAAGAGGAAGAGGGGGAGGAAGAGAGAGAGAGAGGAAGAGGGAGGGGGTGAGGGTGAGGGTGAGGAATTGTATAATAATGACGATAATGATTCAGATTATGAAGAAAATATTGGGTTGCTTCTAAATGAAGATCGTGACGATGGATATGATGATTGCAGTAGTCCTACTGATTATAGGGAGAATAAGGGTGAAGATGGGGTGAGGGAAGATTTGGGGTTATATTTGGTTGCTTACGAAGAACCACAACATCATGTGCATGAGAGAGTCGGGTATCAATTTTATCTTGATATTGGAGAAGGATCAGAGATATATGATGATAACCAATATAACTTTGCTGAATGGAATGTAGAACATGATGAAATTGCCAAAGGTATTTGCTTTTCAAAGAAGACAGAGGTGCATTATAAAATGAAGTTGTTTCATATTAAGAAAAATCTGCGCTTCAAGGTAAACGAAGCACAACCTGAAAGTGGACTATTGAGTGTTTGGCGAAAGATTTTCCGTGCAATTTTTATGTGAATGTGAGTTTGAAGAATTCCGGGTATTGGGAAGTTAACAAATACAAGGGTCCTCATTCTTGCTTGGGAATAGAAATTATCCAAGATCATCAAAACCTAGATGCTAAGTTCATAGGGAAAGAAGTTTTGGAACTGGTTAAGGCTGATCCCGAGTTGATGATTGTACTAGTGAAGGCGGAGATAAAAAAATTCATGGGAAGGAAGTTTCATATAGAAAGGCATGGTGTGGCAAACAAAAAGCTATTGCAGAGGCATATGGAGACTGGGAAGAATCTTACATAATATTGCCATGTTTGTTAGCAGCCATCCAAAAGTGGAACCCTAGAACCACTGTGGAGCATTCTGATTCTCCTCCTCCCGGTGCTTTAAGTATGTTTGATCGTGTGTTCTGGGCATTTGACACTTGTGTGGAAGCATTCTCTCATTGTCGTCCTGTTATTTCTGTTGATGGCACATTCCTGCATAGAAGATATAGAGGGGTTATTCTTATTGCCATGGGTGTTAACGGAAATGATAGTCTACTTCCTCTCACATTCGCTATTGTTGAAAAAGAGGACTACCGAAACTGGTGTTGGTTTCTGCATCTTCTTTGCAAACATATTGTTAAAGGTCGTGATGTTTGCTTGATATCTGATCGGCATAATGGCATCATTTCCACTGTTGGAGACAATGACAACTGGCCACGAAATGTTATCCACAGATGGTGCATATTGCACTTGCAAGCTAATTTTCTTAAAGCTCTCAAGGGCGTTGGATTGAAAGATCTTTTTTGGCGTTCTGTTAGCACCACCCAAGATAGAAACCTTAAATGCTATCTGAGGCAAATTCATATCATCAACCTTGAGGCAACTAAATGGTTTGAGCACTTGGATGCTAGAAAGTGGACAATGGCTCACGATGGTGGATATAGGTACATCATTAAGAGTACTAATTTGTCTGATGTTTTTAATGGCGTTATGAAAGGAGCCCGGGGGATGCCTATTTCAGCAGTTGTTGAGACCTCATTATATAGGTGTGTGGCATACTTTCAAGATAGACTCACTAAAGCAATTAGTGCTTTAGGGGGAGATCGTAATGGCATCCCACCACGAAATGCCACGCTACAATTCAGTGAGAGAATCGATCGAAGATACCGATACAACTTGACTAAGGCTGGGTATCATCACATCACAAGGTTTAATACTACATCTGTGGGTGTTTATAGTGTGACGACCAGGGTACGTGGGGACAAAGGTGGACACATTCAAGTTGTGAGATTGGGTGATCGAACATGCACTTGTGGCAAATGGATGCAATATCATTACCCTTGTTCGCATGTTCTTGCTTGTTTCAAAACGCAAAGTGTCGATGGTATGAGTTATATTCATCTTTTTTACAACCTTGGCTCGTACTACAAGACGTGGAGTTGCTCTTTTCATCCAATCCACGACGAGGCCTATTGGAATGTATATCATATTGTCCCACGTTTTAAGTAGAAAAATTGCAACAAGTTTGTCAAAGTAATTTTAACAAGCACTTGATTTTAAACTTAACTTAAGAAAATCTTAACTAGGCAAAAATTGAGTTACAATTGTTTAATTCGTTGAAAATCAACAATTAGGTACATAAATCATAATAGTTTTAACAAAAAATTATATAAACATGCACAAATAAACTATTAGAAAAATTTATATAGTAAAATTAAGAACTAAAAACAAATAAAAAGAATAAATAAAACTAACATTTCAAACTCTTTCTCTCAAAAACTTTCCTCTTCTTCTTCAACAAATTTCCCCTTCAAACTCTTTCTCTTTCTCTTTCTCCTTCTCCTTCTCCTTCTCCTTCTCCTTCTCCTTCTTTCTTTCTTTCTCTTTCTTTCTTTCTTTCTTTCTTTCTTTCTTTCTTTCTTTCTCTCAGGCACTCAGCAAACTCTCTTCCTCTCCTTGAATCTGAAAAAAAGGAACAACTTTTTCTCTCTCTCTCTTCAATATTTGAATTCGGAAATGGTAATACCGCATTTCAATTTAAATAAATCCGAAATTTGCATTTCCAAATTTGAAATACGCCTTTGGCGTGATCGCCCCCACTTTTGGCGCGATCGCTCTCTATTTTTTTTAGAAAATATTAATTTTCTAAAATCAGTTTTGTAAAAAAAAAGGGAATCCGAAATTGGTAATGTCGGATTACATTAGGCGCAATCGCTCTCTACTTTAGGCACGATCGCTCTTTATTTACAGAAATTTTATTTTGTTAAATTCAGTTTTTTTAAAAAAAAAGCAATTTCGGAATTGGTAATTCCGAATTACATTATTCCGGAATTACCAATTCCGGAATTGATATTCAAAATTCTATTTTGGTACTTAAGTTTTTTACAATGTTATTTTGGTAAATAAACTTTTAAAAAGCAATATTTTGGAAAAAAATCCATTACCGATGTTACCTTAAAAAAGAGTCATTTTTTTTCGTAAAAGAAGAGTGCTCTCGTGGAGGGTTATTTTTTCTCCCCGTTGAGAGCCTTTCTTGTTTTGAGTCATTTATTTTCTTTCCTAGTTGAATGTAATAGTGCTTTCAGAATGCTAGAAGTAAGTTTATCAATGAAGTCTATGATATCTGATCTTTATGTTGTGGATGATGTTGCGAGGTTTGGGACTATGGGAAGTTTCTTTTTTATTTTGACTTAAATGCCTTCGTTAGTAATGTTCTCGAAGCAAAATATTTTCCTAGATTTGGTTTTTTGAATGTCAATATAAGGTGGTGTCCAAGTTATACTTGTAAAGGCATTTGTTTATCCCAAAACATTGTCAAACGAAGCCTACTATGATGCAGAGCAACAGGCAGTCAAACACAGCCGAGAAAGCAACAGATTAAGGGGCTGCGATCCAGGAGGGCGCCCCATGGAAGGCCAGACGGGCGCCTCACTTGAAGAAATTTATGGCCAATCGTCTGTACTCGAGGCTGGCGCCTCAAACTAGGTGGGGCGGGCGCCTCAGTGACGGGGGAGCGCTGCTGGTCTTTCTTTCTAATGCGTTTACTGATGTTTTAAAGACAATTAAGCAGGGTAGTGTAGTCCTTTCTAGTCTAATAAATTTTTAGGGTTTTCTTAGAGTATTTAAAAATGTTTTAGAGTTTAAACAACTTAGTTTTTGGATATGAATTAAATAAAAGAAAAGAGAGGCTGCGGCGTTATTCTTTGGTGAATCTTGGTTCATTCTTGTTCGTGGAGGAAGACGTGGTCGTGGAAGGGGCCGTGCAGCGGATCCTCCGGAAGACGATCATCACCGTGAGCGTGATATACGCGATATTGAGATCGACGATCTGAGAAGACAGGTTCAGGTACTTCAACTCCAAGTTCGGAATTGCAGAAGTGGGGGGACACTGATAAGTGACTATTATATAGTCATTTATCCTTAGATTTATATACTTTTTATTGCATAAAACATCATTTCTCATTTCATTTCATATACTTTTTAGTTCTTTTTTCATATTTTCTAGATTTTACGCTTTTGGTATACTTCTTGCATTTAAAGACAGGTTTTAGGTTCATTTTTATCAAAAGGATACTTGGACACTTCAAGGCAAAAGACATGGAAGAGCACCAACCAAATCAAGCACACAAAGCTAAATTTCAGAAGGAGCGGCCGTGCAGCCAAGATGGAGCGGCCGTGCACTTGGCCTTTTTCAGGCCATTTGTGGCCCTAAAATATAGAGTGGCCGTGTCTTGAAGAGGGAGCGGCCGTGTCATTATATGGAGCGGCCGTGCAGCTTGGACAGGAGCGGCCGTGCGAAGTGTCAAGACTTAAATTCAAATCTGGCGCCAAGGGTCGCACGGCCGTGCAAATTCCTTGACGCGGCCGTGCAAAACGCGACTGCAGACGTAAAGGCTCCTTTTGATTGCACCCGATTGAAGAGTCCCCTCCTTTTTATAAATAGGACCCTAGTGATCAGTCTTATATACGAATTCTTAGAGAGAAATTACTGATATTAGAGAGATAAAAGATACAAAGATTTATAACAACAATTTTCCAAAGGAGTTTGAAGATCAAAGTCATTATTTGTTCTTGAAATCACTTTGGAGGAAAAGCAATAAAAGTGAAGCATTATTCTCAGCAATCATAAGTCTTTCTTACTCAATCTATATTTATACTTTTCTGTTTATTTATGGCTTGTGAGTAATCCCCCATATTCTTGGGGTTGGAAACTCAAAAGCATGCTTATTCATCATTTAAAAATGTTTAGTCTTGTCTTCTTTCTTCATCTAAAACAATCTCTTTATATTATTCTCTAAATGCCTTACATTTTGGCGATATCCAATTTGTATGATTCAGTCAATTGAGAGAAGTACCTAGCGGAGAATCTCGATTGACGGAACAATATAAAGAAACTAGGTTCGTTGATCACGAGAGTAGTTCAATGGCCTAGGGATGTTCCTTTAATGGAAAGTATGTTGACTTCCGTCCTTAATGGATTCTTACTAATTATGGTCAGCTAGAGATAAGCCGGAATGCCCGTTTGTGACAGGGCGGGGGCAAACATAAACGGATTTCTCAAACAGTTAGGACATAATTAGTGAAGAATACAAACGCTATTGTCTTAGCCCGAAATAGCGTAGGCTTAACATACCATCCTTGCTTTTTATGAAAACCTTTTATTTCTAAGACAATGACAATTTGATGAATAAGAATATGCGTATGATTTCCAATCCCGAGAATGCTTCGTTTTATAAGATTTCAATTAAAGTATTTTCTGTTTATGCTCTCTCTATTATTCTAAAACAAATTTTATCTACCCCCAATCTTTTCTATATTTTCTAAAGACAAAAATTTCCCTTAAGTAAACCCTGTCTCTGTGGGATCGACTCGTACTTGCACCCGCTATATTACAATAGCCCGTGCGCTTGCGGATATAAAATAAACCGTTAGGTTTCGACTCTAACAAGTTTTTGGCGCCGTTGCCGGGGACAACGGTTTACTATTTATTTTTTTGTCTTTACTACAAAATTTTTTAGTTTTTATTTTATTTTTACTATTTTGCTTTCTTGTCCTATAATCTGTTACGTTTAATTTTTCTTCAAGTGTTTTTCTTGTAGTTTATGAAACGGTCTCGGACATTCATTGACAACTTTGATCCGGAACCCGAAAGAAGCTTTCACGAAAGATTAAGAAGATTTAGAGAAACTCTACAAAACCACATGGACGGAGAACCGCAAACACCTGCTAGGACCCTACGGGACTTTGTTAACCCAAGTACCCCGGGAACTAGATCCCTATTGTTGTGCCAAATGCCGGAGCGGCAAACTTCGAGATAAAGCCGCAATTATTGCACATGGTTATGAATAACCAATACAGCGGCACTGCCTTCGAAGATCCCCATCTACACATCCAAACATTCCTTGAATATTGTGATACTACACGTATTCAAGGTGTTACGGTGGAAGCAATCCGGATGCGCCTCTTTCCTTTCTCTCTCAAGGATATGGCAAAACAATGGTTGAATTCGGTCCCCCAGAATTCATTAACAACATGGGACCAAATTCAAGAAGCATTCCTTGGTCGATTTTTCCCACCAAGCAAGACTGCCCAGATACGAACAAAGATCACTAACTTCTGTCAAACAGATAGTGAAACTTTGTATGACGCATGGGAACGGTTCAAGGAACTTATCAGAATGTGCCCCCACCACGGGCTTGAAAAGTGGTTGATTGTTCACACCTTCTACAACGGTCTCATTTTCAAAACAAGAGAGACCATTGATGCCGCTGCGGGAGGAGCATTGATGAACAAAGGAGTCGATGAGGCATACGACCTTATCGAAAACATTGCATTGAACCATTACCAATGGTCAAACGAGAGGGAGCAGCAACAAGGTACGCCCGGTAAATATAATGTTGATGCAGTTACTCTTCTCTCCTCTAAAGTTGACATGCTTTTGAAAAAGTTTGAAAATCTTAATGTCAATCCCATTGCTAGTGTAAATGTGTTATGCGAACTATGTGGGGCTAACTCACATAGTACGGATAACTGTGAGTTACTTGACGTTACTTCTAACGATCAAGTGAACTTCGTTAATTCTTTTGGGCAAAAAGGGGGGATGTATTCTAATACATACAATCCCGAGTGCAGGAATCACCCCAATTTTTCCTATAAGAATAACAACGTTCTTAACCCGCAATCATCTACACAACCTCCGGGATTTGCACCTAAGAATTTCAACAACAATGCAAGTACCTTCCCCCCTAAATCTAAATTAGATCTTATAATGGATTTTGTAGTGGAAAATAAAAATTCCCAAGAAAAGATCAATAATGAATTTAGGGAATGTTTTAAATTGCTAAATGCTAGGTTTGATAACTTGGCAGCGCATAATAAGATGCTAGAAACCCAACAAGCTCAACAGGCTACCCCATTGAATAGACCACAAGGGAGTCTTCCCGGTCAACCTCAAAGGCCAAATGAGCAAGTTAATGTAGTAAAAACTAGGGATGAGCAAGAAAAGAAAAATGAATGCCCTAGAAATAATCATTGTCCAATCCCTCCGATGATTGAGACTAGTTTGGGGACAGAATCCCCTAGAGAAAAAGGCAAGGATTATGATGAATTCCTTGATAACCTAGATGCCATTAATGTTAACATTCCTTATTTTAGAAAAGATGAAGATATGCCTTTAGCCGTTAAACCTTTGAAAAAATTAACTTTTGAAAAAGAAAGGCTAGAAGAAAATGAGAATGTTATGTTAGCGGAGGAGGTAAGCGCTGTTTTGCAAGATAAAGACCCTCCAAAATTAAAGGATCCAGGTACATTCACCATTCCTTGTTGTGTTGGCAGAATGAACATAGATAACGCTGTCCTTGACTTAGGAGCAAGCGTTAGTATAATGCCATTATCGGTTAGCGAGAAGCTTGGTATAGGGGAACTCAGACCCACAACCATAACTCTCCAATTGGCAGACCGATCCGTTCAATACCCCGTTGGTATTATGGAAAATTTGCCTTGTCGAGTAGGGAACTTAATCATCCCTATCGACTTTGTTATCTTGGATATGGCGGAAGACCATTATATTCCCGTCATTCTAGGAAGGCCATTTCTTGCCAGCTAGGGGGCAATTATAGATGTGAAAAATGGCACATTTTCCCTAAATATAGGGAAAGAAAGGGTCGAATTTAGTATGCATAGGCCAGTTCTCGAAGACCCCTATCTCGAGGCCTATACACCTAGTGAAGAAAATTGGACCCCAAATGAAGAGACCTACACCCCTAGCGAAGAAAATTGGATTCCAAGTGAAGAAGATTTAATGGGTGAGGAACCAAAATCAAAGGAAGAGATAAAAAATGATCCCATAAAAATTGAACCTTTGATTTGCAATGATGTTATAGATATTTCTGCTTGTCCCGAAGCTAACAATGTAGTGAAAAAGTCAAAAAGAACAAAGAAGGAGGTCACTTCGAATTTCCGAAAGTGCAAAGACTATAGGTCGCTTGTTCTACCCAAGAAATCGGGATGGAAGAAATGTCTACCGCAGAAGATACTCATTACCCCGGAAGGGTTGCAATGGCAAGTTGTTAGTGACAAAAGGCCAACCAAATATCATGCATCTCCTACTATCGGGAAGGGGTCAAGCTAAGGACCTAAAACAAGCATCATCGGGATGGTAACCGATGGATTATTTTCGCTTTATTTTATATATAGTTTTATTTTTTATTTTTAAAGTTTTTATTATTATTGTGCTAACCTTGTTTTGTAGGTATAAAAGAAAAAGATTTAAAAATGGTGAAATTCTGGTTAGCACGGCCGTGCATTACACTTGGAGCGGCCGTGCAGTTCATATCGAGTCAGAACGGGTTAACTCAGCAAAAGGGAGCGGCCGTGCAAGTCCCTTGACACGGCCGTGCAAAACATCTGGGGAGTTGCGTCGTTCCAGTCAAAAAGACGCACCCTTCTCCCTCCTCCCTCATTCACTTCATCTCCTTCACTCTTCTCTCTATACCTCCGCCCAACCCACCTTAAATACCCATCTTTCTACCATTCTAACCCACATTACAACCCTCAATCATCCTCAAATCCACCACTCAACCATTTCTCCCCACCAAAATCAGTCCAAAAACCCTCCTAAAACCCCAATTTCGAAAATTCCAAAACCCTTCACCCATTTCATAAAATTCGAAGGGATTGCTCAAGATTAAGGATAAGGAGGAAGCTCTTGGACATTTCAGTGGCTGGGCATCAAGGATTTCGGGTTTATTCAGAAAATTTCTTCGGGTAAAAACTCCTTCACATCTCTTGTCTTTCAATTTTTCCGGTTTTGAGATAATATCTACCAAAGGGAAAGGGAAGGTTACAGAGAGAGTAACAAAGAAGTCTCGAAAAGAGCAAGGCTCTTCCTCTAACTTGAATCCTACTCTCAATACTTTGGGGATTGATTTTAGAACTCCAAGGGAGACGGCACGTTTTGTTGCCTTGAGTTCTAAAAGGATTAGGCCAACTCAATTTCACGATAGGCTTGCCACGAGAGCATTAGGAATTTATGGGGACGCTCTTACTCTTTATATGGGAATGAGATCCGATGGCTTCCTTCGAAGCATGAGAAAACCTATGAGGTCCTTACCTTAGAATTCGAGTACATTTAAGATGAAAATTGTGGAGGAAACTTGTAGATTGACAGGAAGGGTTTTTAATCAATTCCATTTGGACTTTCGCCTTGGAGGAAGAGAGCTTCATTTGACTGGGGCTGAGATTAGTAGAATTTTGGGGTTATCTTTCCAAACGGAGTCTTTTCCCGACATGCCCATTGAATACAATGAGACTATTTTGTGGAACCAAATTACCGGCCTTCCATCCTATACATCCCGAAGTGCCAAAGCTTCTTCTATCATTCACCCATCCCTCCGCCTCATACATAGGATGTTCGCTTGTACCATCTTTGCTAGGGAGGATAAGGGAACCGTGAATAGAAAGGAGTTGTTTGTGTTATGGTGTTTTGTTTGGGAGCGAAGAAGGATAAATCTTTGCAATTTCTTCTTTGAGTTGATTGGTGACATTGTTTCTCCCACCTTTAATGGAGAAATTCATATGGGAGGAATTGTTACTCTATTTGCCAAGCACTTCAATTTTGAGATTCCAAATGAATGGGTTGAGGTGAGAGGGTCAACAAAACTGGATATTCCAACCCTTCGAACTATGCAACTCATTTCGGTAAGGGGGAATAATGAGTATAATTGGTTAGTAGGAGCAGATAAAACGCCCTACATTGTACTCCCAAGCAATAATCTCCCCACCATCCGGATAAGAGAGCCCGAGACTTGGATATTCCCAAATGCCATTGGAGGAGAAGGCCAAGAAGAAGAAGAAGAAGAAGAGATTCAAGCCCCATTGCCACCCGACTTCTACCAAAGGTTCGATCAAATGTTTGCCCAACAAGGTCAACTACTTGAGCAAAACGCTCAAATCCTTCAACAAATCGACCAAATGGATGGTCGTATTCAATATGCTCAAGGAAGGATTGACGACATTTACAACTATGGGGCAAACTATTGGGACAATTTTCCACCACCACCACTACCATTTGAGTAAGTTTTTCTCTTTACCCTCCCGGGATTTGGCATTGTTCCTTAAAACATTGAGGACAATGTTCATTTCAAGTGTGGGGGGGTATATCTATCCTTTTTTTTTTTTCGCTTTCTAGTGTAATCTTTTCTTTTTAACTTAGTTGCATTTTTCTTTTATGCATGTATAATAGTACATAAAAAAAATAAAATAAATAAATAATAAATCCCTATGATGATCAAAAATCATTATCTCTATGCTTGCCATTTGCCCTAGTATAAATGCCTATTTATCTTTCCTCTCATATTTTCTATAAACTTAGAAATCTATAAAAAGGAAAAATATAAAGGATATTTTTAGGAAATAATTGAAAGCCTCATAAGTTAGTATAGCACAATATAGAATCTCATCAAGGAAAATGCATTTGATTAGAAGGATTTCTTTTATGCTTGGTCATTTATGCAAATTTTGAATATATTCCTTTAAGATTGTACATTTTTTTATCTTTATTAGATATTTATTCCCTTTTTAGAAGCACCTTCTTGTTTGCATCCCTTGAATCACACCCTTTCATAAAATTCCATCCTTCCATTTTTCAAATCAAGTCAAAGTAAAACGCTTTTATCTTATTACTAAAAAGAGTGACAATTGTCACCAAGCCTTAAAAGCAAAAAGAATCATATTATCTCCTAAGTAACTCGGGGCACGGCGTTCGTGCGACACGAGATGCTTCCTTGCCAAACGGGAGTAATATCCAAAAGTATTCTTGATCTAAGTATTAGGAACATGGGGTTCGCGACCCACAGTGTCTCCTACTTGAAAGGATCAAAAATAACTTAGGTCTTTTGCAAAAAATATAACACGATGCAAAAATAAGATAAATTTGTTTAACTTTGATGAGATTTTTCCACTACCATCATCCATTTTTCACCCTTGTGATTCAAAGAATGTAATACAATTCTTCGGAACTTCTAAATTGTGAATAGATGTTTATACCTTCTCTTGTACGTCTTAAAGAAATAAAATTCATCTTTTCTAAAAAATCACTCTAAAAAGTGACAGCTTTTTCTACCAAGAAATAAATCTAAAAGATTCTTCCTTCTAGCATGCTTTACTTGGTCAAAATTCTATATATGCTATATTAGGTTATTGTCTTGCATTTTATCTCTTTAAAATATCCCTAAAATATTTTCCTAAAAATATATTTTTAAAGGTATTCAAAATATGATTAAAAAGATAAAGGCATTATCTAAAGGGCATTTAAGGGCTTGCTACTTTATTTCTGATGGATCAATCTTGCTTTTTTCTTCCTCTCCGTATTTTTATTTTAAGTTTGCTTGGGGACAAGCAAAAGCTTAAGTGTGGGGGAGTTTGATAAGTGACTATTATATAGTCATTTATCCTTAGATTTATATACTTTTTATTGCATAAAACATCATTTCTCATTTCATTTCATATACTTTTTAGTTCTTTTTTCATATTTTCTAGATTTTACGCTTTTGGTATACTTCTTGCATTTAAAGACAGGTTTTAGGTTCATTTTTATCAAAAGGATACTTGGACACTTCAAGGCAAAAGACATGGAAGAGCACCAACCAAATCAAGCACACAAAGCTAAATTTCAGAAGGAGCGGCCGTGCGGCAAGATGGAGCGGCCGTGCACTTGGCCTTTTTCAGGCCATTTGTGGCCCTAAAATATAGAGTGGCCGTGTCTTGAAGAGGGAGCGGCCGTGTCATTATATGGAGCGGCCGTGCAGCTTGGACAGGAGCGGCCGTGCGAAATGTCAAGACTTAAATTCAAATCTGGCGCCAAGGGTCGCACGGCCGTGCAAATTCCTTGACGCGGCCGTGCAAAACGCGATCGCACGTAAAGGCACCTTTTGATTGCACCCGATTGAAGAGTCCCCTCCTTTTTATAAATAGGACCCTAGTGATCAGTCTTATATACGAATTCTTAGAGAGAAATTACTGATATTAGAGAGATAAAAGATACAAAGATTTATAACAACAATTTTCCAAAGGAGTTTGAAGATCAAAGTCATTATTTGTTCTTGAAATCACTTTGGAGGAAAAGCAATAAAAGTGAAGCATTATTCTCAGCAATCATAAGTCTTTCTTACTCAATCTCTATTTATACTTTTCTGTTTATTTATGGCTTGTGAGTAATCCCCCATATTCTTGGGGTTGGAAACTCAAAAGCATGCTTATTCATCATTTAAAAATGTTTAGTCTTGTCTTCTTTCTTCATCTAAAACAATCTCTTTATATTATTCTCTAAATGCCTTACATTTTGGCGATATCCAATTTGTATGATTCAGTCAATTGAGAGAAGTACCTAGCGGAGAATCTCGATTGGCGGAACCATATAAAGAAACTAGGTTCGTTGATCACGAGAGTAGTTCAATGGCCTAGGGATGTTCCTTTAATGGAAAGTATGTTGACTTCCGTCCTTAATGGATTCTTACTAATTATGGTCAGCTAGAGATAAGCCGGAATGCCCGTTTCTGACAGGGCGGGGGCAAACATAAACGGATTTCTCAAACAGTTAGGACATAATTAGTGAAGAATACAAACGCTATTGTCTTAGCCCGAAATAGCGTAGGCTTAACATACCATCCTTGCTTTTTATGAAAACCTTTTATTTCTAAGACAATGACAATTTGATGAATAAGAATATGCGTATGATTTCCAATCCCGAGAATGCTTCGTTTTATAAGATTTCAATTAAAGTATTTTCTGTTTATGCTCTCTCTATTATTCTAAAACAAATTTTATCTACCCCCAATCTTTTCTATATTTTCTAAAGACAAAAATATCCCTTAAGTAAACCCTGTCTCTGTGGGATCGACTCGTACTTGCACCCGCTATATTACAATAGCCCGTACGCTTGCGGATATAAAATAAACCGTTAGGTTTCGACTCTAACAGACACCGCCGATTATGGGTTCTGATTCAAATGATTCTTCCGAGGGTACGGAGTATCACGAGGGAGTCAATCCCTTTGCCAGAAATCGTGGACATCAGAATAGGTATGAGGAAGACTCTTTGAAGGATATTTGTGTCAAGATCGACATTCTGGAATTCAAAGGTATGACTCATCCTAACGAGTTCATTGATTGGTTAAATACTGTTGAACGTATTTTTGATTTAAAACCTATGAAAGATGCTACGAAGGTGAAAGTAGTAGCAATCAAATTGAAGAAACATGCTTCGATTTGGTGGGAACATGTTAAGAAACAAAGGGTTAGGGAGGGTAAATACAAGGTTCAATCTTGGGATAAAATGAAGAAATTGTTAAGGCAAAAATTTCTCCTGAACCACTATAGACAGGATTCTTTTCTTGCTTATCATAGTTTGAGGCAAGGGGATATGTCTGTATAGGAGTTTATCCATGAGTTTGACCATTTGTGGATGAAGTGTGATGTTGCAGAAGAAGACGAGCAAACAGTAGTCCATTTTCATGGGGGATTGCGTACTGATATTTCAGATGTTGTCCACCTGCAGCAATACTGGACTTATGATGATGTTTGTAGGCTCGCTTTGAAGGTTGAAAAGCAATTGCAGCGAAAGAAGAGTGTGAATGGTTGGCAACACAAGAATTTTTCGGGTAATCATAGTAGTGGGAGTCCTAGCAAGGTTGAGGAGGTTACACCAACAATTCTGGTTACTCTAGCAGACAAATCTGGTGATGTTCCAGAAGCTTCAAGGGGTAACAAGACCACTAGGTGCTTCAAATGTCATGGGATTGGTCATCTAAGGGCCGAGTGTCCCAATCGACATGTTCTTGCTTTAGTGGAGGATGGTCCACCTGTTTATGATGAAGCACCAGATGATTCATGTGGTGAAACTGAAGAAGTATATGCAGATCAAGGAGTGGCATTGGTGGTTCAACGGGTGTTGAATGTGACTGATGTGGAAGACGAGGAGTGGCTTCGTCATAATATTTTTTGGACTAATTGTACTGCCTAGGGGAAAGTGTGCAAAGTAATCATTGATAGTGGTTGCTGTGAAAACATCGTTTCTACTGAGATGGTTGAGAAATTACGCTTGACGACAGAAGAACACCCACAACCGTACATGTTATCTTGGTTGAGCGAGGGGAGTTCATTGAAGGAAAACATGTGGTGCTTGGTGCAATTTTCAATTGGCAAACGTTACTTGGATGATGTATAGTGTGATGTAGTGCCAATGGGTGCGTGTCATTTATTGCTTGGTCGTCCGTGGTTGTTTGATCGGAGGGTTCGGCAGGATGGCTACAAGAACACTTATCGAAAGAAACTTGACTCTGATAAGGCCTCTGTCCCCATTAATCATCAACTCCTAAGTTGGTCTAGTGTGGATGGAACATCAGAGCGACACCGTATGTACAAACAGCAAGTTGGTACACATCGAAAGCAAATGGTTTTTCAGGCGGGAGGATTACTTTGGGTTCACTTGTGCAAGATGGGGTTTCTGTTGAAGCATCTTGTTGGTATCAACTCGTGGACGAGTCTTTTTCAAGGGGGGTATAAGTACCCAAATCCGGATCGTCAAAATCCGTTAAAAGTTAACCGGAATTCGTTAACTGGCCCGCTTCAGGTTAACCGGAACCCGTTAAGCTCCCTGTTGCTAAGCCAATGAGACGTCCCGGGACTGCCCCAAGCATCCCAATGTCGAAGCATACTCAACACACGTCATCGAACGTAAAAGTACAGTTTTCCCTGAAAAACGCTCTTTCCGGGGGCGTTTCGGACATTTTTCGGACTGTTATTTTAAAAAAAGAAAAAATCGGGACCCTGACACGAACTTCCACAAAGCCTGGTGAGTCATGGGACACGTGGCTTGCATGCCACAGCCCTCTAGTCACTCTTCAATCAAATTTAGAGTGAAAAGACAAAAATACCCCTGGCATGCAGTCTCAGTCCGGCCGGACTCATTTGCAGACTCTCAGAAATTGCCAACAAGTCCCTCCAATTTCCAAAATTCACAAAACCCCTGGATTTCAGGTTCAGTCCGTCCGGACTCATGATGAAATTTCACCTATAAATAGAAGGGCTGTCAAAGCCATTTAAGAGAACAAAATTACTCTCCAAATTCACCATAGCCACGGTCCAAACCTGTTTCACCCCTTCCCGAGCTCCCGTTTCGTCTCGATTCACATGAAACCTTTGTTTTTCAACCAAATACGCCCCTCACCACCTTAAAACACCATTCCAAACACACTTTCGTATCCCATATACACCCCCCAAGCCAAAGGAGTGGACCCTAGCCATAGGTATAACTCCCTTTCCCTAATCTCTCGTTCCGCCTCGGTTTACGTGCCAGTCACTATAACCGATTCGTACGAACATTATCGAAATGTAGACGCCTCCGTCTAACGGGGTCCGATACGTTTTAGCCCCTAGTGTTAGTGTTATGCCCTAGGCCTATGATTGATAGACTTATGTGTTGACATTATTTATTATTATATGAGATGTTTATCATTTGATTATTATATGTTTTGTATATTTGTTTATAATAATATCCGTCCCTAATTATTAAGAGAATAATTAGTATAATTGTCAATGGATAATCATACGATGATTATATGCATAGAGATGCACATTGAAATTATGGGTACTTGTTAGAGAACAAGTGACTGGACTTGACCCGCATGAGATTTATGTCATGGTCAGATGTCATAATTAAATCTCATAAGGTTACTTCATTTAGTCCCTAGATCTGAGATTATCATAACCTTACATATGATGAAAGTCATGTTTGATTTTAGTCAAACGGTATCTTAACACGATATCTATAAAGGCTATCTTTGGCATGATCGGATTCATGATGGGAAGGATGATAAGTCAAGATGGAATTTGTCCCTCGGAAGAGAGATGTTTTGCTTGGGCCCCTCGATGAGTGATAATGATGAAAGTGTATGGCCATACCCCAATACGATTGGATTATCATTATACTCAAGATCGAGAAAGCATTGAACAAAGACAAGTTGACAAGGACCATGACATGTGTTCAATATAACATCGCGAGACAAAGGGATAAATGGAAGTATACCATTGGAAACGTGAACTCTTACGTTACATTATTTTGGTAGACATAATGGCTTGCTAGAGTCCGCTTATGTCTTATGAGGGTCGATATGATCGAACTCATTGCCAACATAATGTAATCCTATTGGGTCACACACAACTAGAATAATTCATTAAAACCATTGGAAGAATGATTGAGAAACTCCTCACTGGGCCTATTGGGCCGTGCGACAGAACAGGCCATGTGTTGTGTCTGGTCGTGCGACACAACAAGCCACTGAGGCGGTTTGACAGAATCCTTTCCTAATATGATTAGGATTCATATTCTATACTAATGTACTATAAATATGAACGCCTGTCAACCCAAGGAAGCTAGCCGAAATTCTCAATAGAAATTCACAAACATATTCTCAATAGTATTCCAAGGTTTTATAGGATCTAGCAATCTTCAAGAAATCGTTCTTGGATTCATTCAAAGGTGTGGATACCGAAAGAGGGTCTTCGCTCGTTCATCGATCAAGACCTAGAGTTCAAGCAAGTTGAATAACGAAGTTTGTGATTCGAAATCACATAATCAAATCGTTCGATAGCTCAAGAACGGAAAGCGTTCAAGGTTGGTTACATCTATCTCATAGTTTTTCAAGTTAATTGTATAGAACGAATCCTAGGGCTTCTTGGGTTTTATGTTTTAATGCTTAAATTCCGCTGTGCATGGACCCATAAAACCCAACAGTGGTATCAGAGCCCCGTTCGTATGATTAAGTTTGAATTAACATGCTAGAAAAGTAATATAAAATCGTTTATATGTTCTTTTGCATGTTTTGTATGCGATAGATTAATTGTTTTTGAAACTATATGCTTAATTCGTGTTCTAATGATATTGAATTAAATCTGTTAAAAGTCGTTTGCATGATTTAATTGCTCTGTGATTTAGAATTGATTGAATTCTGGAAATCTGGAAAACAGCCATCCTGTGTCACGCGACAGAACTAGCTTCTGTCATGCGACAGAACTTGCTTCTGTCACGCGACACTTCTAGCCCAATCTGGTAGTATTAGGTTGATGAACAATCTGGTTAGTCTATGAATGTGTTTACAATCTGATGTGTTTGTGTGTTAATCTGGATGCTATAAAATTGAGTTTATAGGGCTATGCTAGATTAATTCATTGTTTATGAATGCTTAGTTGATTAAAATATGATTTTAATAATTATTGCGATGCATGATTTACTTGTTCTTACGTGCTAAGAAATTTTATGTTTAGTTGAAACATTGCATTATAGTTTCCTAATATGTTTAGATTTAGACATTGAAATTTTGGATTTTATGATTGTTTATGGAAACAAGTCATAATTACGTGAAATTTAAAAGGAAACTGATTGTTTATAAAAGGTAGTGATTATGTTGCCAAATCAGAGCTGATTTCTGATTGTGCATGTCTAGGAGAGTTTTGTCTAAGGAAGAGTTGGTACTTAAGTAGTCCTTGTGGCTCACCTATCTTCCTGGGAACATACCTGGTGCACGATTATGAATATCTTTGCTGATATGCTTATAATCTACCTTAAAGAACCTTCATTTAACTTTTAAGTTCTTTATGCCAATTCATGATTAAAACACTTGAGACCATTCAGATAGTTTTGGATGGGCTTGCCATAGCAAGGTGCTTTGATTCTATTAGAATGCGAGCAAGATGAGGAAATGGTGGTTCCTATACGTTTAAAGTGAATGAACTTAATTCGGTTATCAAAATGGTTTTGGACCCAAGGCATAAGATGAGATTAAAATATGCCTAGACATATGATGTCTTGAATGAATCTCATAAAAGATCTATGAGTCATATATGTGATATGATTGATGTTTTCTACCTAATTAATTTAATTTTGAGCAGTTTGCCATAGCAAACTTGAAATTGAATTAAAGTTGGATCTTAGCCCATTAAATGTATATTATGCTTATTTGCATTTGAAGGTGTATAATTTAGTGGGAGCATTTTATATAAATGCATTATACTTTTCATATAATATGTTTACTTATATGTGTTCATATTTTATGTATATCTTTTTGTAGAATAAATGGCATCAAACAATAATCACTTTTCACAGCGATCTGTCCTTGAGAAGGAAAAGTTGGAAGAGAATGGTACAAACTATATGGATTGGATCCGTAGTTTGAGAATTGTTCTCAAGCAAGAGGAAAAACTGTACGTTCTCGAGGAACCTATTCCACCTGAACCTGCTGCCAATGCTACTAGGGCAGTAAGGGATCAATATCTGAAGCACAAGCATCACTCTACATATGTTGGTTGCCTTATGCTCTCCGCCATGTGCAAGAAGCTTCAGAAGGATCTTGAGCACTTGGGGATAGTTGACTTAAACAATCGACTGATGGAAATGTTCCAAATACAAGCTAGGCAAGAAAGGTACAACATAGTTACGGTCTTGACCTCATGCAAAATGAGTGAAGGACAAGTTGTTGGTCCCCATGCTCTTAAGTTGAAGGGCCACATTGAGCATCTTGAAAGGCTCGGTTTTCCAATTAGCCAAGAGTTGGCTACCGACATAATATTGAATTCATTACCCAAAAGTTTTAGTAATTTCATAATGCACTATAACATGGGTGGAATGAATAAAAACCTTTTCGAGTTAGTTCAAATGTTGAACACTGCGGAAACCAATATTGTCGAGAAGAAAACCGACCAAGTGCTAATGGTTAACAAGGGGAAGGGTTTCAAGGGTAAAGGAAAAGAAAAGGTTACCAATCCTAAGGCAAAAGTTGCCAAACCCAAAGAGGCTTCCAAGCCTAAAGAGGCTAAGTCCAAGTCCCAAGAGGACGCAGTCTGCTTCCATTGCAATGAGATTGGACATTGGAGGAGAAACTGCGCAAAATACAAGGAAACACTGAAGAAGAGCAAAGGAGTTGCTTCGACTTCAGGTATCTTTGTTATAGATATATTCCTATCTACTTCTAGTTCTTGGGTATTGGATACCGGATGTGAAACTCACATTTGTTTAAATGTGCAGGGTCTAAAGAACAGAAGGATGCTTAAGGAAGGTGAAGTGGACCTACGTGTGGGGAATGGAGCAAGAGTTGCTGCATTAGCCGTAGGAACTTATGAAGTTGCTTTACCTAGTGGACTAATACTTGTTTTGAACAATTGTTATTACGTTACAGCTTTAAGTAGGAATATTATTTCGAATTCATGATTGGATAATGAAGGTTTTAATTTTCTTATATGTGATAAGAAATTTTCCATTTACAAGAGTGATATGCATTATTGTACTGCTATTTCATTCAATGGCCTTTATATTCTTGATGTTGAAAATCGTGATAATGATATCTATAACATTAACAAGAGATCTAAACCCAATGATGTAAACCACACTTACTTATGGCATTGTCGTCTTGGCCATATAAACGAGAAACGCATTTCTAAACTCCACAAAGATGGATTTTTAGACTCACATGATTATGAATCTTATGAGACATGCGAATCTTGTTTACTTGGCAAGATGACCAAGGACCCATTTACCAAAACCGGTGAAAGGGCGGGCGACTTATTAGGACTCATACATACCAATGTATGTGGGCCTATGAGTAGCGATGCTAGGGGAGGATTTCGGTACTTCATAACATTCACTGATGATTATAGTAGATTTGGATATGTTTATCTAATGAAACGTAAAATTGAATCGTTTGAGATATTTCGAATATTTCAAAATGAGGTGCAAAATCAACTTGGCAAAACTATTAAGGTACTTCGATCTGATCAAGGTGGTGAATATTTGAGCCAAGAATTTGACAGTCATCTTAAGAGTTGTGGAATCGTTTCAGAACTTTCTCCACCCGGAACACCACAATGGAATGGTGTGTCTGAGAGGAGGAATAGAACTTTTTTGGACATGGTTCGTTCTATGATGAGTGAAGTTGAGCTTCCTTTATCCTTTAGGGGACATGCACTAGAAACTGGTGCTTTCACTATAAACACAGTTCCTACCAAATCGGTTCAAAAGACCCCATATGAGATGTGGCATGGAAGAAAACCTAGTTTGTCTTTCATGAAGATTTGGGGTTGCGATGCATATGTCAAGAAGTTAACTTCTGACAAGCTAGCACCTAAATCTGATAAATGTGTTTTCGTGGGTTATCCTAAGGAAACCAAAGGATACTATTTTTATAACCGGTTCAAGATGCACAAGTTCTTCGCCGAAGTGGTAGGTCACGATCCGAACCCGAGAGATATGGATTTCTCATTACGGAAAGTGATGAAGTAGAGTTAATCGAAAGCGATGAACCTACTTTCTATCAAGAAGCGATGTCCGCTCCTGATTCGGAAAAATGGCAAGAGGCCATGAAGTCCGAATTACAATCCATGACTGATAATCAAGTTTGGAACTTAATTGATCCACCCAAAGGTGTAAAAACTATAGGGTGCAAGTGGGTCTTCAAGAAGAAAATCGACATGAATGGGAAGGTGCACACCTATAAGGCTAGGCTTGTAGCTAAGGGATATATGCAGATTCATGGCATCGACTATGATGAAACCTTTTCGCCTGTAGCCATGATTAAGTCTATTAGAATTTTAATTGCCATAGCCGCATATTATGACTATGAAATATGGCAAATGGATGCCAAAGCAGCTTTCCTAAATGGGAAGTTACTTGAGGATGTATACATGATACAACCTGAAGGTTTTGTTAGTCCAGAAAATTCTAACAAGGTGTGTAAGTTGCAAAAATCCATTTATGGATTGAAGCAAGCTTCTAGGAGTTGGAATCTACGTTTTGATGAAGCAATCAAGGAGTTTGGCTTCATCAAAAACGATGATGAACCTTGTGTATACAAGAAAATTAGTGGGAGCGTAGCATTATTTTTGGTGTTGTATGTCGACGATATCTTACTCATTGGAAATGACATTCCTGCACTACAGACTGTCAAGTCTTGGTTAGGAAAGTGATTTTCAATGAAAGATGTGGGCGAAGCCGCATATATCCTTGGTATCAAGATCTATAGAGATAGATACAAGAGGATGATTGGTTTAAGTCAAAGTACTTACATTGACAAGGTTCTTAGAAGATTCCAAATGGAAAATTCTAAAAGGGGAAACTTGCCAATGTTACATGGTATATCTCTTAGCAAGAATCAAACTCCTAAGACTAATGATGAGCGAAAGAGAATGAATGGTATTCCGTATGCTTCGGCAATTGGGTCTATCATGTATGCCATGTTATGTACTAGACCCGATGTCTCGTGTGCTTTAAGCATGACGAGTAGGTACCAATCGGATCCCGGCGAACCACATTGGATAGCAGTCAAGAATATCCTTAAGTACTTACGAAGAACTAAGGATGCATTCATGGTCTTTGGAGGAATGGAAGAAGATCTTGTAGTGAAAGGCTACACAGATGCTAGCTTCCAAACCGACAAAGATGATTTCAGATCGCAGTCTGGATTTTTGTTTACGCTTAATGGAGGCACTGTGAGTTGGAAAAGTTCCAAGCAAAGTACCGTCGCTGATTCTACAACCGAAGCTGAGTACATAGCAGCATCCGATGCAGCTAAGGAAGCAGTTTGGATCAAAAAGTTCATTAGTGATTTGGAAGTCGTTCCAAGCATCTGAGACCGTATTGAACTTTACTGTGACAACAATGGTGCTATTGCACAAGCAAAGGAACCAAGGTCACACCAGAGATCCAAACATATACTTCGACATTTCCACATCATCCGAGAGATATGTGAAAGGGACACTACTAGAAACAGGCCTTTTACCGACGGAAATTTCCGTCGGTAATTCCACATTTCCGTCGGTAAATGGATATTACCGACGGAATTCATCCGTCGGGTTCCGTCGGAAATAATTGGTTGGTAATACCGACGGACTAATTCCGCCGGAAATACCGGCGGATTGTCCGCCGGAAAATCTGAAATTCCGCCGGGAACCGTCCTTCGAAAATGAGTAACGGCGGCCGGTTAACCGGAGCAATTGCCGGAGGTTACCGATGGAAATATCCGTCAGTAAATAAAACCCATTACCGACGGTTATAACCGTCGGAAACGAAAAACTTTACCGTCGGATATGTCCGTCGGAAATCTAAACCATAAAACGATGGATATGTCCGTCGGTAATGAGTTTTATTTTTTTTAATTTTTATTATTTTCCGACGGATATTTCCGCCAGAAATTAGTATTATTATTTTTTATTATTAATTTTCCGACGGAAATTTCCGTCGGTAATCTGGCCAGATTTTTTTTAAAAAAATTCTGTTTTATTATTAAACTACAAGTAAAAGGCTGTAAACCTGTTCAAACAACCTATTTTAAACAAATACAATTACAAACTACAAACACACACAAACAACCTGTTTCGCTTGTATATCAAATAAAATACATATGTTTGTCCAAATCAAGCGACAGGGAAAGGGGAAAGGGGAAAGGGGAAAGGGGATAGGGGAAACGGCCGGGGAAAGGGGGAAAGGGAAAGGGGAAAGGGGAAAGGGGGAAAGGGAAAGGGGAAAGGGGAAAAGGGAAGGGGAAACGACTGGGGAAAAGCCGGGGAAAAGGGGAAAGGGAAAGAGAAACTACATATGTTTGTTTGTTTGTTTAATTACATGTCAATGAAAAATCATGTTTAACAACCACGAGCGCTGCCGCTGCTGCTACCGCTACCACCACCATGCATGTATAAACCTATTAAGATATTAATTAAAAAACAATATATCAATATATATACAAATAAAAAGACAATAATAAAATTTAAACATTATATATATGACATTTACAATTAAATAATACTTACTGGCCACTGGGAGAGATAGATATTTCCATTTTTCCTTCCTCATTAATAATTGCGTCCAAATTAACCCGCCCGGATGGTTCACTACGTCCAGAACCAGAAGTAGATCCCCTCCCTCCCGTCCTTGGTGAAACAAGACGATGGACAAAACCCACAACCTTCCCTCTCTTTGAACGATTGCCACCTCGACCCGACATATCTAAACTAGTATATTATATATGTAGACAGAAAATATTATCAAGTAGAACAAAATTTAAATAGTAGGAAGCATTCAAAATAATGACTACATGTCCAAGAAAATTATGGAGTAAGATGTTTGCAGCCAATATACACTATGTGAAAAGAGTCCCACTACCACCATCACTACTACTACCACCACCACTACGTACTACCACCACCCCTATTACCACTACTACCTCTACTACCACCACTACTACCACTACTATTACTAATACTACTACGTATACCACCACTACCACCACCACCACAAAATTAACAAAATAGAGAGGGGTAGAGAGAGAGAGAGGGTTTACATTTATAATGAGCTGGAGTGGAAAATATCAAGTCTTTTGCACAAGCATTTGGCCCAAAGATTGAAACTTTGAAAGTAGATTTACTATTATAATAATTAATCAAAGTTTCAACCAAAATTGCAACATTTTTATAACAAAATAAATAGCACAAATAATTCAACCAAAATTGCAAACAAATCCCAGAATAAAAATTGGACTTTTTAAAATAAATAGCACAAATAAAAAACCAAAGCAATTTCACACCGTCCGATTAGAGAGAGAGAGAGAAATCGAGTGAGAGAGAGAACGATTGAGAGAGAGAAAGCGAGAGAGAGAGATAACGTACCAGCGACGGCAACGGCGATGGAAAGAAACGGCGGCGACGGCGACAGCGTGTTCTTCTTGGCAAATTACTGAGAGAGAGAGAGAGAGAAAGTGAGAGAGAGAAATCGAGTGAGAGAGAGATATCGTGTTCTTCTTGGCGTTGGCGACGTTAGGGTTCGCGAACACTGAGGAAGGAAAGGAGGAGTCGTAATAAAAATGAAACGTAATTAAAAATGGGGAAGGTACGCATATATATATATGGAGTTGTTACCGACGGACATAGTCCGTCGGTATTACCGTCGGACTATGTCCGCCGGCTTTACCGGCGGAAATACCGACGGAATTTAATCAATTACCGACGGACAAAACGAAATTTTTAAAAAATTAATTCCCGGTAAATTAAAATAAATTTCCGTCGGTAAATGAAAATTTTCCGTCGGTAAAAGTCTGTCGGTAATGCCCCTGTTTCTAGTAGTGGGAAGACGTAAAGATATGCAGAGTAGACACTGATGACAACGTGGCGGACCCATTAACTAAGGCTCTTCCGCAAGCTAAACATGATGGTAATGTTAGGTCCATGGGTATTCGATACATGGGAGATTGGGCCTAGTGCAAGTGGGAGACTGTTAGTGTTATGCCTTAGGCCTATGATTGATAGACTTATGTGTTGACATTATTTATTATTGTATGAGATGTTTATCATTTGATTATTATATGTTTTGTATATTTGTTTATAATAATATCCGTCCCTAATTATTAAGAGAATAATTAGTATAATTGTCAATGGATAATCATACGATGATTATAAGCATAGAGATGCACATTGAAATTATGGGTACTTGTTAGAGAACAAGTGACTGGACTTGACCCGCAAGAGATTTATGTCATGGTCAGATGTCATAATTAAATCTCATAAGGTTACTTCATTTAGTCCCTAGACCTGAGATTATCATGACCTTACATATGATGAAAGTCATGTTTGATTTTAGTCAAATGGTATCTTAACACGATATCTATAAAGGCTATCTTTGGCATGATCGGATTCATGATGGGAAGGATGATAAGTCAAGATGGAATTTGTCCATCGGAAGAGAGATGTTTTGCTTGGGCCCCTCGATGAGTGATAATGATGAAAGTGTATGGCCATACCTGTAGCGTTGCGAGAAAGAAATTCTGATTCCTTTTATTTTTTATGAGTCGCCACCTATATTATTTGATTGGAAACATAGAAAAACCATTTGAAAGAGATTTGAGTTCGGGGCTTAGGTTATGAAATGGGTAGGTTTAGAAGGCATCCATTTCACCCAATCCGGAGATCGGTCTTGCTAAAGAAAAGAGAGGTTTTTCAAAATAAGAAGTAAAAAACGAATCTAAATACTACAAATAAAGGTCCATTTGACGAGGTCAAACGGAATGTAGAATCGATTGCTTCGAGACCGTCTCCATGATTTGGAGAGGCTCTAGGCCGATCCTAGATTCTATGGACTTATACCACTCTAACAATCAATTAGAAGGAAGATTAGGAATTACCTTGCGTGAGGTGATTTGGACAGAGTTTCGACTCGAGTTTAGAGTCGACCCTTCACACGGACAGAGCTTCGCCTTGGTCCTTGGTTTGGAGATTGATGCTTGTTTATCAACAAGGTTGACAAACAAACTATGAGGTGAGTTTTTAGGGTGATTTTGAGGGATTCCTTCAGGGAAAGAAAACGACAAAATGTGTGTGTTGTGTAAATTCGAGGTTTGGGATTTTTGACCTCCGACCTCCCGATCCCTTGGAAGTCACCAAGTATTTATAGAGGTTGGATATGAAGAAGTGGAGAGTTAAAACCCTATCAGATGGTTCTAGAACTCCTCTCTCATTGGTTGACCGGAGAGATAATGTTTTATCCCGGAAAGAGGTTGAAATCGACGAGGGAACTGTCGATGCCCGCAATCTGCGAGAGGGGGATATCTCGCGCGAGACACGCCATCTCGCGGCGAGATATTGCTCATGTGGACAGTTTTGTCCTTTCCTCGTTATCTCGTATGCAGTTTAGTCCCGAACTAACGGTGGTTAGTCAAAACTTAACGAAACATGACGAAATGGTGGATTTCTACTTCTTTGACTCAAAGCGAGACTTAGAGTGGTATAAGTATGATCCGATGTGTTCAGAATGGGGTGTCTACAATACCCCAATACGATTGGATTATCATTATACTCAAGATCGAGAAAGCATTGAACAAAGACAAGTTGACAAGGACCATGACTTCTGTTCAATATAACATCGCGAGACAAAGGGAGAAATGGAAGTGTACCATTGGAAACGTGAACTCTTACGTTACATTATATGGGTAGACATAATGGCTTGCTAGAGTCCGCTTATGTCTTATTAGGGTCGATATGATCGAACTCATTGCCAACATAATGTAATCCTATTGGGTCACACACAACTAGAATGAATTCATTAAAACCATTGGAAGAATGATTGAGAAACTCCTCACTTGGATTGTTGGGCCGTGCGACAGAATTAGCCATGTGATGTGTCTGGTCGTGCGACACAACAAGCCACTGAGGCGGTTTGACAGAATCCTTTCCTAATATGATTAGGATTCATACTGCCAGTCAGAAGCCTCACCCCCCGCGGGATCAGCCAAGGTTCAATTTGTCCAGCTTCTGAGCACGGACCGGCAAAGGAAGATCAAAGTCAGCTTGGCACTCGCACTCGATCAACATGCTAACCAAGGGCGGCAACCGCCACAAACAGCCTCAACACAATCCCGAGGTTCCAGCAAAGGCTTTACCTCGCAAGAGGAAAACAGGAAACAGATGGCTTAATGACTCTCCTTCTCCGGATATAGACCAGATCTACGATTCCCGACTGTATGGCAATATGATCATGTTCTGTGACGAAGACCTACCGAGAGATGCCTAGGGGCATAATGAAGCTCTGTACATCACCCTCAAGCTCAACACCATATCACTCCCCGGAGTATTGGTGGACAACAGGTCAGCCGTTAACGTCCTCCCTCTCAGCATGATGCGAGCCCTACGCATCAACGAAAGCCACCTGATTCCGTCAACCCGGACTATCAAGGCCTACGACAGCACGTCTCGTCCCATCCTGGGGACGGTGACTCTGGAACTCTGGTTCGAAACCCAAATGGTGCCATCAAAATTCCACGTGATGGACATTCCATCCGAATTCATAGCTCTGTTGGGATGCCCTTGGCTACATCACATGAAAGCCATAGCCTCCAAGCTTGCCCGCAGCCAGGCACCGGTAGGGAGATTTTGAAGTCATCAGAGGGGACAGTTTCCTCATAGGAAACGAAGCTGAGACAGCAGCCAAGCTTGCCCGCAGCCAGGCACCGGGGCTACCTCCTTCAAATCAACCAAGGGACTATCGGGGTAAATCTCATCAAAGTCCCTCAGAGTCCGGAGATGCTAACTATGTCAATGTCCTCGAGCAGGCAGACCCTGAAGCGGTCCGATACATCAAGTTCAACTGTCGTTTCCAACATTTGGAGGCAGATTGGAAAGAAACACTGAGCATCACCATTATGTGGGCATACAAACCCCCTGTCTCCAATCGGAGATTTGTCAGCATTCTTCAAGCCAACTCTCTGGCCCCTCCAGGCGAAGAGATTTTCGTGATAAACGTCAACAAGCACCGTCATACTCGTCTTGAATGCATGGACGTCGTATGGGATGTCCTCTACGAGGAATTGCCCGCTGAACCCCTCTTCTCCAGCGAAGGGCACGATGTTTTCCTAGCAGCCCCAGCAACGCAGCAGGACGCGAGGCGTCCTTACGTTTGGGTCGAGCCGTCAGACGACGACGAATCAGGACTCTCCGGAGTCGAGGACGCGGCAGACCCGCAAGAAGATCCCTACATACATATGCTCAGTTTCGAGGACGGCACCCGTTCCGATCAGGTCACCTACGACCAGGGCTCCAACACCATGGAAATTGTCAAGCTCAACGTCCAGTATAGGCAGCTATCTGACAATTGGAAGCAACTGGTTGACATGACGAAGAACCCCTCTGATCAAGTGACTGACGATGACTTCGTCAACATCATCTATTCCAGATATCCTAATGATACCAAGGATCCGATCCTTATTATCAGACTCTGCAACGCCAAAGTTACCCTCGATGACTGCCTGCTCATGGTAAACGAGGCCCTGGCCAATCGAGCTCAGAGCTCATCATCACTTCCGACTACCAGCCCCAGTGGCAACCGGCCCGTGCCGTTAGTCAAGCTTAAAGCCACAAGCGCCGCCAAGGCCAAGGGCAACAGCGAAGGAGACAACAGTCCTCACCCCACTACAAATCAGATCAACTTAGGGAACGCTTCCGGTAGCCACCCCGAAAACATCTGTGAAAGTCATCCTCGCAAGACAGAGTCAGCTTTCGACGAGGGAAATGACCACCTCAGCATCAACATGCTCAAGTTCGATTCTGCTCCCAGTCGTCACGGCCACGGATTCAGACATCCAGCCAGCAAACTGCTAGCCCTGATAGACTTGGTGATCCAATGAGATCACGAGACTGTCAACATCGCAGAATTCAACACCCCCGTGAGTTCAATCAAGCAGATATGGGCGAACTTCTTGGTAGTCGAGATCAAGGAAGGCCGCATTGAATGTCCCAGCCCGACTTCCTTCGTCAACCTAATCCAAGTGTTTCCGCCATTCGGGGATTTGGATGTGATCACAGTTCTGGACACTAGTCAGACGGCGCGCACCTAAGGAGAATGTTTAGCTCTTGCAAGGAAGACCCTCATGGAACTAGCAGCTCAAGAGAACCGTCTCTGGGACGAAAACCAAGCTTAAAAGACCCACAGGGACCAAGCCCTTAAAATGTCACAAGCAGCTTCAGACAGAAAGCTAGAGGCCACTCTAGACAAGTTCGACCTCAGGGGTTTTGCTCAAGGCAACTTCCTTGACTACCGTCTGTTCTCATCCAACCCCCTCTGCTAAACGAGGATGGTCAACGGTCCCGATGACCTAGGAGATGGAATGGCACAGCAGAACGAATACCAGCGCTTATCTCCCCGAGGAAAGCATGTTCTCTGTGAAAGCGACGACGAAGATGATGAAACCATTCTCTTCCAAGCCAGGCATGAGGTCAACAAAACCGGAATCCCAAGGGTCCTGGGAGGATGGGGACGGATCATTTCCGCACTCAAATTGAAAGGCCAACTGAGAGAGGAAGGTCTATTTAAAAGGAATAGAAAGATAGAAATTCATATCCAACAACTGCTCAAGGAGATTCCACAGTCTGCGGCATTCGTTTACAGAAATGATCAACTGGGACAGCAACCAGTTACATGGGCAAATGTTCAGGAAGCCGTGTACTCACCTTTCGACATGCCCGCCACTCAGATAAAGCGGAAAGGAAATCTCTCCCCGATGGAGGTTTATCTAGACTGTCGCACGCAGTTCAAGGAAGCATTGGTCATTCTCACATGGGAAGAAACGCAGGCACTAACTCTCGACGGAGGAAAATTAGCAAACCACGAGTATCGCCAGACCCAACTCCAGAATTCCCTGAGTATGCTCAGCAAGAAGGAATGGAGCGCGATATACCGTTAAGAGATCAAGGAGACTGTTTGCCTGAACCAAGAACTCTCCAACCTCCCCCGGAGGATCAGGAATGTACAACTCAGTTCTGACAACCACTGTTGCGCACTGACGTTTGAACAGATGCATCAAACCGTAGGCTACCTCCCCACGGAGGCACCCAAGCCAGTATCCTGGGACAGAATTCGTAATGCTACCGAAGCTCCCGTGAACACATCTACAATCAATGAATTGAGGGAAGACATATGGCCCTATGCTACGAGGAATCCTCCTCTAACTATGGCTCAACTCTGAGCGGCCTGTTCAGAAGGAACCAAGCCTGATGTCAGCGTCCTAACCCGATCGGGTCAAATCCATGAATTACCACCTAAGGCCACCAAAAAGCCGACGGAGCCAGAACTGCAACCCGGCCAGCCCGAAGACGCAAGTTCCCTGAAAGAGGACCCGATCCTCACTCAGCTCAAGCAAACCCAGGTAAACATTTCCCTTTGGTCCCTGCTCACATCTTTGTATCCTCACAAGCTCAAGCTAGAGGAAAGTCTGGCCTGTACCATGGTCCCCGTGGACGCAACACCAGACAAAGTCACTCAGATGATATTCAACATCCACTACGGCAACATTATCACCTTCACAGATTTAGACCTTCCAATGAGCCACTCTACATCACAGTCCAGTTGGACGAGCGTCGCCTTCCCCGCGTGTTGGTAGACGGAGGTTCCGGAATGAATGTCTTACCCGCCAAGATGATGGACCTGCTTGCCATCAAGCCTACAGATCTAAAGCCTTCAGTCCACACTGTCAAGGCCTATGACTCTACTTCCCGTACAGTTCTCGGGGTTGGTACTCTTAATATCTGGTTCGGCAAGCGGATGATCCCCACCGAATTTCAAGTGTTGGACATTCCAATCACTTTCACAGCCATCCTGGGGCGTCCCTGGCTGCATCAAATCAATAGTGTGGCATCTACCCTTCACCAGTGCCTCAAGTTCATGCAAGGCAATGAGCTAACCACAGTCTACGGCGACAGCGTCACCACCAAGGGGACCAGCACCAACGACATTCCAGTGTTAGAAATCAAGCATAATGACGACATGGCATTAACTGGATTCACTCTGGAGACCTCCAAGATCCAAATATGCAACGTGGACCTTCCACTGTTTCAAGACAAGATTCCTCGGCAAAAGGTTACAAGGCCAACACCAAGTCATCGAAGTCAAGGACCACACCACAGTCCAGGGGCTTGGTTATGTGCCAACACCGGCTGACATCAAGGAAGACAAAAGGCTCGCCCGCACCAAGGCAGCATCCCGCAAAAGGGGAACCTCCGACGGCACACCCAACCTCCGACCTTACAGATTCGACCTCGCTCTTTACTTCACCAAGGGAACCAACAGCAGAACTGAGGGGACCGACAAGGGAACCGACAGCAGAACTGAGGGGACCACCAAGAGAACCGACAGCAGAACTGAGGGGACTGACAGCGGAACTGACAGCAGAACTGAGGGGACCGACAGCGGAACTGATGAAGATGAGAAAAAAGCAGGGATAGTTGTAGACACCCCATTCTGAACACATCGGATCATACTTATACCACTCTAAGTCTCGCTTTGAGTCAAGAAGTAGAAATCCACCATTTCGTCATGTTTCGTTAAGTTTTGACTAACTACCGTTAGTTTGGGACTAAACTGCATACGAGATAACGAGGAAAGGACAAAACTGTCCACAGGAGCAATATCTCGCCGCGAGATGGCGTGTCTCGCGCGAGATATCCCCTCTCGCATTGCAGACGCCTCTCGTCGATTTCAACCTCTTTCCGGGATAAAACTTTATCTCTCCGGTCAACCAATGGGAGAAGAGGTCTAGAACCATCTGATAGGGTTTTAACTCTCCACTTCTTCATATCCAACCTCTATAAATACTTGGTAACTTCCAAGGTTCAAGGGGATCGATCGGAGGTCGGAAGTCGAAAATCCCAAACCTCGAATTTACACAACACACACATTTTGTCGTTTTCTTTCCCTGAAGGAATCCCTCAAAATCACCCTAAAAACTCACCTCATAGTTTGTTTGTCAACCTTGTTGATAAACAAGCATCAATCTCCAAACCAAGGACCAAGGCGAAGCTCTGTCCGTGTGAAGGGTCGACTCTAAACTTGAGTCGAAACTCTGTCCAAATCACCTCACGCAAGGTAATTCCTAATCTTCCTTCTAATTGATTGTTAGAGTGGTATAAGTCCATAGAATCTAGGATCGGCCTAGAGCCTCTCCAAATCATGGAGACGGTCTCGAAGCAATCGATTCTACATTCCGTTTGACCTCGTCAAATGGACCTTTATTTGTAGTATTTAGATTCGTTTTTTACTTCTTCTTTTGAAAAACCTCTCTTTTCTTTAGCAAGACCGATCTCCGGATTGGGTGAAATGGATGCCTTCTAAACCTACCCATTTCATAACCTAAGCCCCGAACTCAAATCTCTTTCAAATGGTTTTTCTATGTTTCCAATCAAATAATATAGGTGGCGACTCATAAAAAATAAAAGGAATCAGAATTTCTTTCTCGCAACGCTACAGTGGCGACTCACTGGGACCGAAAATTAAGAGGCTTAAACTTGCGTCAAAATTAAAAGAGAGGTTTTCAAAAAATTGTAAATTCGATTTTACGCTCTCAGATGAGGCATATCTCGCACGAGATATCATATCTCGCGCGAGATATCGCCTCGGCAATCTGGTTGTTTTCTGGTTTCTCCCGTTCATCTCATAATCCAAGACGAGAGCCGAACATGCAAGGGGGATCCCAGGATTCATTATCTGCAGAGTTTCTGCATCTTAAGGCCTCCCTTAAGGTGTAGAACTCGGACCTTTATTTTCCTTAAATAATTGATTATTATTTATGAACTGCGTGTGGTTGGGTTTTATTTAATTAAAGTCCGGTCCATTGGGGATTCGGGAGTTGTAAATTAAATTATTTATCTCTCTTTATCTCTCTTTATGTGGAACTACGACGGCCTGAGTCTTCCTAGATTGGGAGAAACGTAGGCAACCACTTGGTGCGGTCACTATCTGTTTTCTCTTTTGACTATCAAAAAAAAAACTTTCTATTTTACTCTATCACATAGATTGACTATCACACACGCGCACATCATACTATAACTGTCATTGCACTACATACCCTTGATAAACCCGGGACCCACACTAAGGACGGATGACGGTAACCACCTAGTCGCCGGTCTCTTCAAAGTTGGACAATCCCACTCCGCGTATTCAATCCACTTAGATTGTCATATCGCGGGGAGCCTAGCCTTCCAGCCCTGCATCGCCACATTCTCATGTAGATTGACTTTTTAGGATCACTCCGTGACCGGTCGGTTTTTTGACTCGGTGATCTTTTCTTGTTTTTGACCAAAACAAAGCCATGCAAAATTGACAATAAAGAAGGATTCGGAAAAAGTCCCTTCGGAAAAAGTCCCTTCGGAAAAGGTCCCTTCGGAAAAAGTCCCTTCGGATGTCCCTTCAAGAAAAATGTGCATATAATCCTTCAAAAAACAATCTTACATGGCTTTGTTTTACAAAAATCGGATTGATTGCTTAGTCGTTAGGTTCTGATAAAGGCCTTAGAAACCCCTCAAAACGGACTTTCCGTTCCGACCAAAAATTAGGGCTAAATAAAAATCGACTTTCCGTGTGATTATCTCGCGCGGGATTACTTATCTCGCACGAGATAATGCTTCTGTCTGCTGAATTTGAGCCTGAGCCATTTAAGCCTGCTTCCGACTCGTTGGGGCTAGATCCTGATATCTGCATATCTTCTGTTAGTTTTCCGAAGCTACTCAACTCCAAGACTCCCAACACAATGTCTGACATCGACAACATTCCGGGAAATGAGACCCGTCCGAAAACAACCACAAACTTCTGGAAGAAGCCAATGATCGCCTAGAAGTGCAAGCTTCCCAAATCCACACTCTCGTGGAAGAAATTCAAGAGCTTAGGGCTGCACTAGCCAACAAAGAAAAGAAGAAGAAAAATGACTCTTCCTCCGGAGAAGAGGAGTCATACACTAAAAGGGCCAAGGGTCGCCGCAAAAGCAAAGGCAAGAAAAAGAGGTACGAGTCTAGCTCATCATCTTCCTCATCCGACAATGAAAGCTGCACATCCAAGAAAGAAAGCAAGGGGGAAAGCAAGAATGAACCCCTTACCATGGCCATGCTAGAAAAGAAACTTGCATCCCTTGATGTGAGTAAGGGAGCCTCGCTCTCTATTGATTACGATACCCTTCGTCAGTCCATGTCAAAGCTTCCTAGAAAGTACAAGACACCCGACATTGCAAAATTCAATGGCACCACCTGTCCCAAATCACATTTGGAGACCTACTCTTGGGCCATGCTACCTATGGGTGTTGATGACAATCTATTAGCCCAATGCTTTCCCCAAACTCTCGATGGTGCTGCAAGAGATTGGTATATGACCCTCCCACTCTCAACAAGACTAGACTGGCCACTCGCTAGTTGTACCTTCCAAAAGCAATACGAGGACAACTCCACTTATCGCACCACTAGAAGGGATCTTGAGCAAACCAAGCAGCTTCCGAACGAGTCCTTCACAGATTTTGTCAAAAGGTGGAGAACCAAGCTAACCGAAATCGTTGATAGGCCCAGCCTAGACGAGCAAATTCACATCCTCATACAGTGCCTTAGAGAGGAATATCAAGACAAGCTAGCCGGCAACTACTTTCCTAGCTTCGCCGAACTTCACAAGTCGGGCATACGGTTAGATGACCTCATCAAACAGAAAAGGGAAGCCAAGAAAGAAAGTGGATTCCGCTACAACAAGAGCTCTTCTTCCTCCTCCAATCCCAAGGATGCATCTGTCAATGCCATTGTCTTCAATCATCCCGGAAATGGTAAGTACTCTGCGGTACCTCCACCACAAAAGAAGAAGAAAGATAGGCATTATGACAAGCTTGAAGGAATCACCCAAGAAGAACTCTTCGAAGTGCTTGTCAAGAACGGGAAAATCAAACCAAGAGAAGGTGGGCCTCCAAAGAAAGATCTTCCTGCCAACCATGCTCATCACCTCTTCTGCAAGTACCACAACTTCACCGGTCACGACACCAACTCTTGCTTCCACTTGAAAGACGTCATCCAAGATTTGTTTGACGATAAAGAGATAGGGTTACCAAATGTTGTTACTAATCCTTTGCCAAACAATGAGGTCAATTTAATAGAGATAGAAAGTAGCTTCGAGGACCCTACTCGTCTAGCCACAATTGTGGACGAGAGCCCTCTTGAATTTAATGAATCTTCTTTCTATTATATGATGTCTTGGGAGGAAATCTTAGAACAAAAGGAAAAAGGGTCTAAAACAGTCAACCTACTCACACGATCCGGTCGTGTGATCACCAACAAAGACCCAAGGGATGAAAATCCTCCAAAACAAGCTAAAGCCTCATCGCCAAGTGAGCCGGAGGACCCTCTCTTAACTCAATTGAAAAAGACACAAGCAAATATCTCGATTTGGGATCTCATAGGAGCATCTCACAAGCACCGTGAGATGTTGAAAAAGGCATTAGCTCAAATGACCATTTCCTCGTAAGCAACACCCGAAGAGCTCACTCAAATGATTGGCCAAGTGCGCTTTGGCAACGTCATCACTTTCACCGACTTGGACCTCCCATCCTATGGGAACAATCATCATGAGGCCCTTTACATAACCGCTAAGGTGAATGGGTACCGAATGCCACGCATTTTGGTTGACAATGGTTCTCGCAATCAATGTCCTCCCGAAGAAAGCCTTATCATCATTAGGCCTCACCCACAAAGACCTCAAGCCATCCGGGCATACTGTAAGAGGGTACGATTGTACCGCTAGAACCGCTCCGGGATCAGCTTGTAATACCCGTAGAAATGGGACAAGTCACTATGAGCATCGAATTTCAAGTCATCGACATCCCGCATCCTTCAACTTGCTACTTGGTCGCCCTTGGCTACATGACATAGGGGGTGTGCCCTCCTCCTTGCACCAATGCATCAAGTTCGACACAACAACACTATAGTCACCATACACGAGAGATGGTCACCGCTAGTCCTATCCTCGAAGTACAACATAGCACTTCGATTTCTGTTCGGTGGTTTTGAGATTGAGAAAGAAAGCACCGTGAATGTCATAGACACTTACAACGAAAACGACTACTCAAAGGCACTTAGGTTTTCCGGAAGCCTTCCCGTCTGGCGAATGATGCTAGCAAAAGGGTACTTTCCTGGATCGGGGCTTGGAAAGCACTTACAAGGAATAACGGAACCACCACCGGTCCCCCGCCTCACACAAAGCATGGACTAGGATACGACATCTCCATCCACGATGAAGATGACATAGAAGAGTGGGGCTTCACTCAAATCAAGTGGGAAGGAACCTCGTACAAAGACCGCAACGACCCAAAGTTCAAGGATTGCAACCTCAAACCATATCGGAGGACACTCAATGGCTACTTTGTTCGAGAAGGGGAAAGTATTCCCTACTTTATCTTTTCGTAACCATGGACCGATGATAAAGGAAAGCGCCAACCGGGCTTTGAAATCTTCAGACGATCGCGATGCTTCTCCGTATGAAACAGAATCCGTCCCATCGATCCCTAATGATTTGTGGGGCACGAAGGCGTAAATGACAAGCGAATGGGACTTTGTGTTGGGAGAAGACATGCTTTGCGACAAATCCAAGACTCCGTGCCGGTTAGAAGACATCCAGATTCATGCAATATCTAAGGGGGACGCTCCAACTACCGACTACACAAGACTAATACGTAAATGTGATAAGCCAATTCTAAACCGGCACGTCACGGAGGACCAGCTTGTTGATGAAGACTTCATGATCAAAGAGCTTGGTTGCACTCCCCACCCTCGCAGGAAGATAGGCCCTACAACTTTTACATTAGAAGTGCTCCACCTCCGATGAACTCACTCAAGAGGAAATCGAGGCGGTGGCCGAACATGTATTCCCTTACTTCCTTAATGAAAACTTTGATCTTCCCGAGTACCCCGAGATTGCTAACATCGTAAATGATGAATTAACTAATAATAATCAATATAACGAACACGTTAATAATGAATCATACGATGAGATAGATCAAGATAACGAACAAATCTTAAAAGAATTAGCTAAGCAAGTAGGTCGTTGTGGAAAGAATGGCCCCGATTGACGACGAGGAAATGCAAACAGTTAATCTTGGGACAACGGAAGACCCCAGAGAAACAAAGATCGGCGGCTTCTTCGGGGGAAGACAGAGAAACCTTGACCCAGCTCCTCGTAGAATATGTCGACGTATTCGCTTGGTCCTACAAACATATGCCCGGGTTGAATCGGTCGGTTGTAGAACACAAGATACCACTGCTACCCAACGCCAAGCCGCTCAAGCGTAAAACTACGCGAATCAAGCCGAATGGTCAATGCAAGTGAAAGAAGAAATCATGAAACTCTTGAATGTAGGGTTCATCAAAGTGATTGAATATCCGGAATGGTTAGCAAACACGGTGCAAGTAGCCAAGTCGAACGGGAAAATACGAGTCCGTGTTGATTTCAGAGACTTAAACAAGGCATCCCCTAAAGATGACTTCCCGCTACCAAACATAGACATGTTGGTCGATGCCACAAGAAGCATACGAGGTCCGCTCATTCGTCGACGGGTTCGCAGGTATAACCAAATCCTCATGGCGTAAGAGGATCGCACAAAACAAAGATTCACCACACCTTGGGGAACGTTACGCTACACGGTCATGCCGTTTGGTCTCAAGAACGCCGGGGCTACATATCGTAGAGCATCACGACACTATTCCACGACATGATCCATAAAGAAATAGAGGTGTATGTGGACGACATGATTATCCACTCGAAGGGGACAGATGGCCAACACTTCGTAGATCTCGGAAAATTCTTCAATCGACCGAGACAACACAAAATGAGACTCAACCCCGCCAAATGCTCATTCGGAGTAGTCAAAGGGAAAGTCTTGGGATACATGGTCACGTAACGCGGCATAGAAGCGAGATCCCGCCAAGATAAAGGCCATTACGTACATGCCTCCACCCCGGACACGTAAAGAAGTAAAGGGATTCATGGGCAAACTCCAATATATCGGTCGATTCATTAATCAATCGACTACAATGTGCGACCCCATCTTTAAGCTACTTAAGAAAAACGCACCTCAAGAATGGACCGAAGAATGTCAAGAAGCATTCGAGAAAGTTAAGCACTACTTGACTTCCCCACCTATCCCGGTTCCACCACACAAGGAGAAGCCCTTGAAGTTGTACCTCACAATCACGTACAACGCATTAGGGGCTATGCTTGCTCAAGAACAACCGACCTCGCACACGTAAAATGCCATCTACTTTGTCACCGGCAGATTCCAAGGCAGTGAAATCAACTACTCTCCACTCGACAAGTCATGCGCCGCTCTCGTCCGGGTATCGCAAAGGCTAAAGCACTATATGGAAGCCTTTCCAAATCCGTCTCATCGCAAAGATGGATCCACCGAAATATATCCTAGACAAATCAAATTTGTCTTCGAGACTAGCCAAATGGTACTTCATGCTCGCGGGGTATGATATCACTTACGTCACTCGAAATCCGTCGGAGGGAGTGTATTCGCGAATCCGGTTGGCCGAATTTCCTTGCGACGAAGTGAAGGGGAAAGACCCGCGATTCCCTGATGAGGACATCCTAAGCATAGAAGAAAATAAGTGGCAATTATTTTTCGATGGCGCAGCCAACAAGAGAGGGTTTGGCATCGGAATGTTATTGGTGGACCCTAACGACATCTACACTCCACTAGCAGTACGTCTTGACTTTGACGCCACCAACAATACCGCAGAATACGAGGCTTGCATAGCGGTGCTGGAGGCAGCCCTAGAACGCAACGTGACTGAACTCGAGGTATTCGGGGATTCCCAATTGATCATCAATCAGACATTAAAGAAGTGGAGGGTCCAAGATCCAACCCTTCAAAGATACAGTACCCACCTCCAAGAACTGGCGCATCAATTTCAAGATATCTCATTCCACTATCTCCCCAGAGACAAAAATCGGTTTGCGGACGCACTAGCCACACTTGCTTCTTTGGTTGAAATCCCTAAAGGAAAAGCAGTTAAACCCTTCAAAATTACACGGCGTACAACTCCTTCATACTGCGCCGTTATAGATCTTCACGACTACAAAGACAAATGGTTATCCAAAGGTGCCGCTGTTGAAAACTCCGAAGGGAAACCATGGTACCACGACATTTGGTATTTCATCCTAGATGGAACCATACCACCTGAGACAGACCTGAAGACTCAGATCGCCCTTAAAAGGTTAGCTGCCAATTACGTCATCACTGCTGGCCGTTTATTCAAGAAACATTCCCAAGGAAACCTCCTTTGCGCTACCGAGGAAGAGGCCCAGGAAATAATGGACCATGTTCATCAAGGTTTATGTGGAACCCACATGAGCGGAAACATGCTCGCCAAAAAGATCATCAGACAAGGGTACTTTTAGCTGACCATGGAAGACGACTGTACCAAAATGGTCAAAAAGTGTCACAAGTGTCAGATACACGCCAATCTTCAGCACGCACCGCCTTCCTTGCTGTACCCAATGACTTCACCTTGGCCGTTCTCTACATGGGGAATAGACGTGATTGGAAAGATCACACCGTAGAGCCAACGGACACTTTGTTTCGTCCTAGTAGCCATTGACTATTTCACTAAATGGGTCGAGGCCGCCTCCTACAAAGTTACGAATGCCGGAAAGGTTGCGTAATTCATCAAGCACAATGTCATCGCCGATATGGGGTTCCACAAGAGATGATATCCGATAATGGGTCACACTTCGAGAAGGAAACCGATCGCCTACTAGCCGAGTACAAAATCACGAGACACAAGTCATCTCCTTATAGACCTCAAACAAACGGAGCATTTGAAGCCGCGAACAAAACAATCGAGACTATCATCGAAAACGGCAACATCGGAAAAGACTGGCCCGACAAGCTACCATTCACACTATGGGGTACCGCACTTCACCCGAATCACTACGGGGAAACTCCCTACGCCCTCACATTCGGGATGGAGGCCGTCTTACCGATAGAATTGGAAATACCATCACTAAGGGTTCTCCTAGAAAACCAAGTGAATGAAGTCGATCGGCTAGAAAGCGTATACGAAGAGCTAGCCTGTTGGACGAAAGAAGGTTGAAAGCCGAACACACTCAAGCTTACCAAAGAAGAATGGCAAGAGCTTTCAACAAAAAGGTCAAGACAAGGAACATCAGAGTAGGCGACCTGGTGCTCCGTGAGCATCGTCCCGGACCTTTCAACCCATTAGGCAAGTGGGGACCAAGGTGGATAGGACCCTACATTATGAAGAAGATATTCTCTGGGGGAGCCCTTCAGCTGGTAGACTTAGACGGAGATCAACTACCGAAGCCGGTCAACATGGACAAGCTCAAGAAGTACTTCGCGTGACTTGGCCCCCCTAAGAATAAATCGCTCGCTAGGTTAAAAATCCCGGAAAGGACGACCTAGGCAAAAATTAGAGCTAGCACAAGAAAAGAAGCCCGCTAGATTGAAAACCCGAAGGGGCGGTCTAGGCAGAAAAAAGGGTGTGCATAAAAAAAAAAAAAAAAAAAAAAAAAAGAGGCCTTATCTCGCGCGAGATTACTCCACGGCCTGGAACCATATTTTGTCCTTTTCTCAAAAATGAACTACGTTAGACCTGAGCCTCTTGTTTAATTGCTGTAAAAGAGGAACGTAGGCAGCCTTCGGGTTCGGTCCAATCAAATAAATAAATCAAAGTTGTCCCTTTTATTAATCGAATGCGTTTCATTAATGACAATAGGGAAATCCTAACCACAACGACTAATTTGCTAAGCTAACAAACTTGAAAAAAAATAATACTAATAAAGCAGAAACAATTGATCTATCAAAGCAATCTCTTGGTACTCCTAAAGATCTAGCCTTTCATTAACTTGGTTGGCCGGCGGACATGGTCTCCACCGTCGTCGTGATCCTCCTTGCGCTTTGAGCCTCTCAAAACAGAACATCCCTCGAGACGATCAAAGACAGATTCCGACAATCTCTTGAAGACATGAGGCCTATCCAAAGCTTGCGTCTTTCTAGGCATTCCCTTGCCTCGCTTCTCGTACCAATCCCCATCAAGAAAATCCTGAGTAGGATCAGTTCGCACATTAGCGGGGATCGACCGAGCCTCGCTCCTTCGCAAGATACTGCTAGCTACAAAAGAATCTCTTAGCAGTGAAAGCCGCAAGTCATCAATCTTCTCTGCACTAGGATGACCGGTATGGAGGAACCAATCCAAATATTTGTCAGACAGGAAGATGCTTGCATTAAAGGTCCGAAGGTTCGACCAACGGTCCCGATTAGTTCCTTCACCCCATGCTTGAGCTAGCACCTGCGCAAACTCTACACCAATGTAAGACACTACACGAGAAGCTCCTTCGAAAAGATAAGTGTCCTGCTGCTGACCAAACTGACGGAGCACCCGCTTGGGAAAGTAGAAGGAGGAATCTCGCAAACCCGGAAGAACAACCCTGTCAAAACCCTTGGTATTGGCAACATACTTGTTCAACCTCCAATAAGGTGGACACCAGAGAATATCGGCAGTTTCGGTCTTCGCAATCAACTCAGCCCATTCATCCGCTGAAAGATCTTTGATCAACAACTTTCGCGTATGATATGTAAAAGGAGAATATTCCAACGGGGGACCTATCAACTTGAGATGCTCCCTAAGCCAAATAGTCAACAGTAAGGGGACTCCCTTGAGTCATGACGCCGATCCTATGCGGCTCATCAAGACCATGAAGGGTCTCACCCAAGATTAGCGGAATAATGTTCCTAGAATGTTTCCTAGCCTGCAGAACAACTTCCACCAGTTGAGAATCGACCAAGCCGTCCCTACACGTAAACAAAACATCTCCGAAAAGAGAAAGAGCCAGAAAGTTCCGCTTATGGACATGAAAAGCATCATCATCAGAATCACCGCTGAAGCGTCCCGGAAAAGAAGAGCAATCAATCCACTTGCGGTGAACCAACTCATAGCAAGTATCAAGGGAGATCCCTAACAATTCGTTCAAAGCCTCCGAATGATTCCTATGATACTTAGGAACGGCAATCTCGCCAGTCAAAGGCATATCCAAGATAATGGCGAATTCCTCCACGGTAGGCACCATCTCATTCAAAGAAAAATTGAAAAGATGAATAGAGGGATCCTAAAATCGAGCAGCACCCTGCAATAACTTCCAATCCGGTTGGAGGTTCTTCAAAGTGAAAAGAATTCTAAATCCGAATTCCGCGATAAACTTATTGCGAGACCGGTTGCGAAACGACCTTACAAAATCCCTTGATGCTTGCTTGAAAGAGGCAATCACTTCAGAGGACAAAGAAAAATCATCGACAATCATGGACGTTGGGGGAATCTCCTTGGAAGCCATGGATCACAGGGTTGAAAAAGAAGACAAGAGTTTCACCCTAACAGGATATCTCTAGAAATCGAAAAGCTAGAATGAGTTATCTGGCCGGACTACAGGGTGATTTTATAGGGAAAACTGTCAAAATCCTGTTCGAAAAAGGAAGAGATTTCTGCCTGGGTAGCGTGTCTCGTGCGAGACACCTTATCTCGCGCGAGATATACCTACGGCAAAGCAGCAGCAGTTCTACTCAAACAGCAATCTAGCCCCGACTTGACGAAGCAAGTCTCAAAAAAAACCTGCGTGTACAATTCATAACATGCAATAAAACACCATACTCAGGCTCAAAATTGCGGCCTAACGGCCATTCCATTTCCGAAATCATGGAAAGTCGAGAAAGTTAATTAACTAACTAATTAGACCTAGGATTAGGGGCTAAGAAAAAAAAACCATTGTTTGTGCTACCTATGTGTTCCTAACAGGTACCAGAAAAGAAAAAAAATTGTCTGGGCCCACACGGCCAATATGTACAGATAATCAGATAAAGAAAAGGGGAGGGGATCACGCCATCAAGTCGCTCGAGCCGCCAGCACCTCCGCCATCACCACCAGGGGGCTACCATCCCTCCTCGACCTCTTGGCTCCGCAAGTAGGGGTCATAGCCGAGGCCCTTGTCGAGGCCGCCGAAGAAGCCTTCTGGAACAGCCTCTCGGACAGGTCCGACACCAAAGCCATCAACCCAGCCATTTTGGTCGCTCCACGGTTGTAATCGGCCGCGGATATGGTGACCTGACAATCAAAGAAAAGAAGATGCTCAGATGAAGTCGGACATATACACTTATATGGACGAATACGAGAAACAGTATAAACAGAAGTATACCGAAGAGACATCAGCCGGGAGGCGGTAACTCTCGGGAATCTGATCAGGAGACGGGATATGCCCCATCATCGGCATGCTCCCCATCATATACGTGTAGCTCAGAGGGCCGTAGTCTGGGGCAAAAGGCAGAGAACCGGTAGCCTGAGAGGAAGTGCTAGGGGCTGAAGAACCTGAAGCAGAAGCAGAGGCGGAGCCACGAGCATGTGATCGCCTATCCCCCACCAGGAGGGGACCCATCAACCGAGGCAGAAACTCCGCATAAGAAGCCCCGGGGATCACGCAAGTCGTCGCCGCATCACCCACCAAAAGACTAGCATAATCATCCTCCGGAATAGAGTGGGTGGGATACATCGACCTCGGCGGATCCGCCGGCACCCTGTATGATAGTCTACCCCGGCCATGCTGTGGGAAGACCCGCTCACCAAGGTACATGGTGTCCCCCTCCAAAGACGCCAGCATCCTCTGCATCCCGGTAGCATCCCAAGCGCGATGCACCTCCAGCTCTAACAGGGTCCAAGGATACAGGCCCAGCCTCTCATACTCAAAGGTGTCCAGCATGGCCCGCGCCTCCGCCACCGTCAGGGTCCAATCCTGGTCCTCCTCCTCATCAACGCTCCGATTCGGGTGGCTCCACCTCCTGATATCCGGAAACAAAGGGGCCCGGCTCTCCAGCTCAAACCTATACAGCCCAAGGACAGTGTAGCCCCATATCTGCACAAGAAAACGGAACAGATTCAGTAAGGGAACACAGATAGAGCATACAGACAGAAAACAGAAACAGAATCAAAGAGCATACCTCCCAGGCATAAGAATACCCCGACAGAGTATCCTTGGTGTGCCTACACGCCTCATCCATGGCATGGTAGCAGAAGGCCAGTCCCGCTGAGCCCCAGTCATAGCCACTCACCTCATCCAAATTCACCAACAAACCCAACAGAGAAAGACGGGCCGTAGAAGAATGGTTCGCAAAAATGGTCTCGGAAAGGATGTACCAGAGGGCCCCCCTCACCAGTCGATCCGTGACTGCATTTGGCTTCTCAGCATAATCATCAATCTGACGACGGAGAGGTGTCAACTCAGCAGCAAATCCCTTAACCTTGTTAGGGACGAAACCGATCAACTGCCTCCACACGGCTGGACCCGCAGGCTTATAACCCGAAGTCTTCGGCAGGGGATCGCCAATAAATTCCAATCCCGTGATGGCCAGAAAGTCAGTCGGGGTCATAGTCGCTTCCCCGAAGCGCAAATGAACCGTGTGGGTAGTGTCCCACCACCTCTCCCGAATAGCCTGGAGAACTTGGGGGGTCCGCCTTATTCCCCGAAGATTGTCAACAAAAGTCAACAAACCCGTTTGGGCCACCCTAGCTCGGACGCCGTCAAGATCCTTGATCTTGTCCCAAACCGCCTTAGCCATTTTCGGACTCCCCCGACAGTTCTTAAGTGGCTTGTACGACTGCAAAACAGAGGAAAAACAGAGAAGGGCAACATTAGAAATCATTCCAAATCAAGAAATCAATGAAATAGAAGAAATTTTTCATTGGGGCATTTCATCGAACACTTGGCGTGCGTACAAGAAAAGCTTGCCCAAGGATGTCAATCATAATCCGAACCAACCTCTCCTACAATCCGTGATGTGTAGGAGGATCATACGCACACAATGCAACAACAAGCATCCGAAGAAATGCACAAAATCAACGCATGCAAGAAAGAACCTAGTTCTAAGCATATACAAAAAGAAAAGCCATTGATGAAATTTGAATTCAAGGGAAAGGGAGTTCAAACTCAATGCAATACAAGAATCAAGAGTTGAGAAAAAAGCTCTTACCAAGCCCTCCCGGACAGCGGTAGAGATGTGGGCGTGCCTATCAAAGGTAAGATAATCGCGAGGATAATCTTTCCCTAGCAAATAGCTACCCAAAATCGGGTTCCTTTGTTCTTGAGCCATTAATTATGGAGAGAGGAGGGATTGAGAATTGATTGGGAGGAAGAAACACCAAGCAAATCCACAAGAAATCACAAAGAAAGCGACCTTGGCTCGAGCTAGGGAGGGAAATTTTGAAAAAAGATGTTTTCAAAATAAACAAGAGCTGCTGTTTATATGCCCCGACAGTAGATATCTCGCGCGGTATATCATATCTCGCGGCGAGATAAACCTTCTGGAAAAGGACAAAATTGTCCTCGACAATAAGCGTCTACGCAACGTCAAAGTTCAAAATTTTGACACATTTACCCTTGGAAATGATAAACTAGCAGGGAAACGTGGAAAAACCGGCACCGCAAGTCACGGAACGAGCCAAACGTGACATGCGCACAATCGCCCGGTACGGCACCAGTCGCCCGAGAACCGAGTGATCCAAAGATCAACTCAATCCACATGATTCAGAGCCCAGAAAGGTGAATCATCACATTAAAAGCCCGGTCCAACGCCCAGACAGGTGGATCGTCATCAAAGAAAAAGCCCGGTCCAACGCCCAAACAGGTGGATCGTCATCAGAAAAGCTCGGTCCAACGCCCAAACAGGTGGATCGTCATCAAAAAGCTCGGTCCAACGCCCAAACAGGTGGATCGTCATCAAAAAGCTCGGTCCAACGCCCAGACAGGTGGATCGTCGAACCAAAAGCCCGATTCAACGCCCAAACAGGTGAATCGTCATCCCCAACAACAAAAAGCCCGATTCGGAGCCCAGAACGGCGAATCGTCACAAAAAACGACAGGACTCAGAGGACCGGACAGGTAATCCTTTGTTTTCTAACATATTTCCCACAGGTTCGGAGCCCAGACAGGCGAATCTTCAGACAGACAGGTATATTCTGAATTGGGTCTTGATTTGATTCCTCAGTATGAATTTACCTTTTCGAAAATAAAATCTCCGCGATTTTCAAATGATTTTCAAAATACCTAAAGCAGCCTTTTCGTGTTTTGGAGTCGAACTACGTTTTGGTCTGATTCTCCGATAGAGATACGTAGGCAGCCGTGCGGCACGACCATCCCGATGTTCAGAATGATGTCTTTTCTATCGTCGACATGACTTCTTTCATAAGACTTGTCGCCGAGGGGCTCTGTAGACACCCCATTCTGAACACATCGGATCATACTTATACCACTCTAAGTCTCGCTTTGAGTCAAGAAGTAGAAATCCACCATTTCGTCATGTTTCGTTAAGTTTTGACTAACTACCGTTAGTTTGGGACTAAACTGCATACGAGATAACGAGGAAAGGACAAAACTGTCCACAGGAGCAATATCTCGCCGCGAGATGGCGTGTCTCGCGCGAGATATCCCCCCTCTGCAGATTGCAGACGACAGTTCCCTCGTCGATTTCAACCTCTTTCCGGGATAAAACTTTATCTCTCCGGTCAACCAATGGGAGAAGAGGTCTAGAACCATCTGATAGGGTTTTAACTCTCCACTTCTTCATATCCAACCTCTATAAATACTTGGTAACTTCCAAGGTTCAAGGGGATCGATCGGAGGTCGGAAGTCGAAAATCCCAAACCTCGAATTTACACAACACACACATTTTGTCATTTTCTTTCCCTGAAGGAATCCCTCAAAATCACCCTAAAAACTCACCTCATAGTTTGTTTGTCAACCTTGTTGATAAACAAGCATCAATCTCCAAACCAAGGACCAAGGCGAAGCTCTGTCCGTGTGAAGGGTCGACTCTAAACTTGAGTCGAAACTCTGTCCAAATCACCTCACGCAAGGTAATTCCTAATCTTCCTTCTAATTGATTGTTAGAGTGGTATAAGTCCATAGAATCTAGGATCGGCCTAGAGCCTCTCCAAATCATGGAGACGGTCTCGAAGCAATCGATTCTACATTCCGTTTGACCTCGTCAAATGGACCTTTATTTGTAGTATTTAGATTCGTTTTTTTACTTCTTCTTTTGAAAAACCTCTCTTTTCTTTAGCAAGACCGATCTCCGGATTGGGCGAAATGGATGCCTTCTAAACCTACCCATTTCATAACCTAAGCCCCGAACTCAAATCTCTTTCAAATGGTTTTTCTATGTTTCCAATCAAATAATATAGGTGGCGACTCATAAAAAATAAAAGGAATCAGAATTTCTTTCTCGCAACGCTACAATAGTCAGCACAGAGACTACAGAAAGGATGGAAAAGCTAGCACGGGACCTCAAGCGTTTCAGAGGACTCAAGGCTAATCCGATAAGGGGAGCATTCCTCGACATCACAGCTCTACCTGGACCAACTGCCACCTCAGTCCAGCACGAGTACACGTTCAAGGGAATCCCAGATACGGAAGAGCAACTCAATATACTCTTCACGGGGAACAAATTGTTAGGATCAGCCGCCGAGGCCACATTCGAGACAATAACTCCAAAGCAGAAGGAACCAGAATTCATAGAAGATGCTCTCAGTGGACCAGCTCTACAGAGTCTTTTTGAAGAAGTCATGGAGGTGCCAAACCTGATTGACCTTGGCTCCGAAAACAGCATGATCGCCATGATTGGGACAGCAGAAGCCAAGCCTCTCGACCCCCGAACCCTCATCAAGCATCCAGCAATGCTACTGAAGATCTGGGTTACTTTCACAGGACCAAGGGCAAGCCAGACAGAAGTGGAAGACAAGTTGGGCCTGCACCCACATCTCCCAAACCCGATATCGAACCCTCTGAGTCAGTCCTTGTAAAAGTCCAGTCCTCTGAGTCGTCCAACGGCCTTACGCCGGAGGACTATGATAATGTAGCTAACTATGTATTTCCGTTCTCGCTTAATGAAAAGTCTGACCTTTCGGAGTATCCTCTCATTGCCACTTTAACAACTGATAAGTTAACAAATAACTTAAAAGACATTAATAACTCAATTGATAAAGAAGCAGACACATTAAATGAACAATACATTAAAGAAGTTCTCAAGCGTGTAGTAGACCGAGAGGACAACCGGGCCCAAGCTGCCGAAGAGGTTATGACCAAAGTGAACCTGGGGTCAGTGCAAGAGCCTAAAGAGACACAAGTGGGCAGTTTCTTCGCCGATGCAGAAAAAGAAGCCCTGATAAGCCTCCTTCGGGAGTATGTTGACGAGTTTGCCTGGTCATACCAGGACATGCCAGGACTTGATCCCTAGATCGTGGAGCACATAATTCCTCTGGATCCCGAATCCAAGCCTGTCAAACAGAAGCTGCGCAAGATCAAACCAGAGTGGTCCTTGCAAGTGAAAGAAGAGATTGAGAAAATGCTATGAGTTGGTTTCATCAGAGTGATTGAGTACCCGACCTGGCTCTCCAACATCGTGATGGTCACCAAGGCCAATGGAAAGGTCAGATGCTTTGTGGATTTTCGGGATCTCAACAAGGCCAGCCCTAAAGATGATTTCCCACTGCCTAACATCGATATGCTAGTCGACACCACGGCAAATTTCGAAGTAAAGTCCTTCGTGGATGGGTTCGCTGGATACAACAAGATCAAAATGTCCGAGGAGGATCAAGCCAAGACTGCTTTTACCACTCCGTGGGGGACATACTGTTACACGGTCATGCCGTTCGGTCTGAAGAACGCTGGGGCTACTTACCAGTGGGCTGCAACAGCCCTCTTCCATGACATGATTCACAAGGAAATCGAAGTATATGTCGACGACATGATCATCCACTCTAGAGGATCAGACATGCAGCACATGACAGATCTGAGAAAGTTCTTCAACAGACTCAAAAGACACTCCAGTTGGCATCTCTCTGCGAGCCCATATTCAAACTGATGAAGAAGAATGCCGACATCAACTGGGACGCCGAGTGCCAGACAGCTTTCGAGAAAATCAAGACCTACTTGGTGAATCCCCCAATTCTGTGCCCGCCACATGAAGACAAGCAACTACTCCTGTATCTGATAGTAACAGACACGTCAATCGGAGCAATGCTGGCATAAGAACAGAAAGATTCCAAGGTTGAGCATGCAATCTACTTCGTAAGCCGAAAGCTTCAAGGAAGTGAACTCAGCTACTCAGCACTAGAGAAAACTTGTACCGCCTTGGTATGGGTAGTCGGGAAACTAAAACACTAGATGCAGTCACATTCAGTGCTCCTGGTCTCCAAAATGGACCCCGTCCGATATCACTTTGACAAGCCATCCCTGTCAATGCGACTAGCCAAGTGGTCATTCTTCCTGGCCGAGTTCGACATCAAGTACATGGTCAGAAAATCAACGAAGGGCAGAGTAATGGCAGATCAGCTGGCAGACTTCCCAAGCAGTGAACCTAAGGGTCCTGATCCGCAATTTCCTGATGACGGAATCTTCTCACTCGACAGCGCAAACCGCTGGCAACTCTTCTTCGATGGGGCAGCCAACAAGAAGGGGAATTGTATTGGAATGCTCCTTATCGATCCCAAGGATGAGCAAACTCCCATAGCCATCAAGCTAAATTTCAAAACAACCAAAATGTTGCAGAATACGAAGCCTGTGTAGCTGGTCTGGAAGTTGCCCTCGAGCGCAACATTTCAGAACTTGAAGTATACGGAGACTCAGCATTGATCATCAATCAAGTGTCCAACAAATGGAAAACGGTAGATTCTGGCCTCCAGAAGTACCACGCGTATATGGAGGAGCTCATTGCTCAGTTCAAAGACATCTCTTTCCAATATTTGCCAAGAGACAGGAAATGCTTCACAGATGCCCTGGCAACCCTCGCCTCTCTTGTCGAAATTCTCGATGGAAAATCAGTAAAACTGCTCAGAATAGGCAGACGGGAAACACCCACTTATTGCTGTGAGATCGAAATAAAAAAGGAAACGATCGACGAACCCTGGTACAATCAAATATACCAATACCTCCCAAACGGAGAAGCTTCCTTCACAAATGAAGATGGAAACTACAAAGAAGGGATCAAAGCCAAAAACATGATGGCATTAAAATGCCTAGCATCCCATTTCGTCATTCTGGGGGGTATGTTGTACAAGAAGCGCCACCAAGGGCCACTCCTTCGGTGTGTAAACAAAGAAAAAGCCAGCGAGCTAATGAACGAAGTTCACAACGGAACCTGCGGTCCGCACATGAACGCCCGAGCATTGACACAGATCATTCTCCGTATGTGATACTATTGGATATCAATGGAAACAGACTGCATCCAGTTCGTCCGAAGCTGCGACAAATGTCAACGGTTCTCCAACCTCAATCGCATCCCTTCGCATGAACTCTATTGCATGACTACACCATGGCCTTTCGCCACCTGGGGAATCGACGTCATCGACAAGATCACTCCACAAGGGAGCAATGGTCACGAGTTCATTCTAGTCGCAGTCGAATACTTCACCAAATGGGTAGAAGCCATATCGTAGAAGGTACTGAATTTAGAGTCACATGTCAAAAGTCTTCTCCTTACAGACCATAAACCAATGGTGCAGTAGAGGCAGCAAACAAGACTCTCGCCATGATAATCAGAAAGATGACCACCAGAGGTCGGGACTGGCCCGAAAAGCTACATCTAGCCCTCTGGGGATATAGAATATCAGTCAGGACCACCACAGGGGAGACTCTATTCAAACTTACCTACAGAATGGAAGCAATGTTACCCGTGGAATTGGAAATTCCATCCCTCTGAGTCCTCTTGGAAAACGGGATCAATGAAGTCGAATGGCTACAAAGCCGTCACGACGAACTTGCTCTACTCGACGAGCGCAGATTGAAAGCCATGGAACACACTCGAGCCTACCAAGGAAGAATGGCCCGAGCATTCGACAAGAAAGTCAAGATCCGAGACATCAGAGAAGGCGACTTGGTGCTAAAGGAAAAGCCTCCTACGCAGAACATTCCCCTCAGAAAGTGGGAGCCTACCTGGATAGGACCGTTCGTGGTACAAAGAATCTTCTCCGGAGGAGCCATAAAGTTAGCAGACTTGGACGGGAACCCTTTCGTTAACCCTGTGAACGGAAGCAAGCTCCGCAGATACTTCATTTGAGGAAGAGCACGAGTCAACTCTCCATCCCCATACACCACCCCTCAGTAAAATTAAAGTGCTAAAAGAGTAATACCCAACTGGATACATTCCCGCTAATGATCCAGGTAAAAAACAGGGTCGCACTTCCTTTGTCTTTATTTTTCTCAAATTCACCTAAAGTGTCGAACTACGGTGACCTAAGCCCCTTAGCCCAATTATAAAAGGGGAACGTAGGCAGCCATCATTGGTTCGGTCTCAAAAACAAAAAAAAATACAATAAGCATCAATTGCTTATGTTTCGAAAAACTCTTTTCAATTAACCTACAAATTCATTACGGTTAAAACAATCTTTGATGAGTTCAAGCACGGTCAACTCTTGACTCGCTACACGCTAGCAAAACTACAATAAAACATTAATCAGTTAATGTGTCTGAAATGACAGTGGGTGGATACTCTGGACAGCAAGGTCAACCTAGTTTCCCGTACTTGGTCCTTCATCCTTCTTCCCCTTCCCTTTTCCATGGCGAGTGTTCTTCACCTTCACAGGAAATATTCCGGTAGTCCTTCTACCTGTCTCAGGGCCCCTTCCCGATGCCTCCGTCAAGCCTGTAGCTGTCAACGCAGCCCTTTCCCTAGCTCTGTCTTGAGCTGCCTCTCTTCGAGCCATCATAACCGTGATTTGATTGGCCTCCCGATCAGCATTGGCCTCATAGTCAGCTATGTCATTCCCAGTACGATTCCGAGGATTAGCCCCCGCTTCGGTCCTCCTCAAGGTCGATCTGTAAAGGTGATCAGTGCCTAATAGCTCACTTCGTCTCCACAAGATAGACATCTGTGTCTCCCCTATACACTCTTCGTACCAGTTCATATACTGCGTATACAGAACATTGCCCTCTCTCCGGTGAAAGAGAACTGATGCGGACATAATTGCGGAGTCGTTTTTGGAGTCGTTTGAGCGTCAACGCGGAAACGGGCGTAACTTTTGATTTCGGAGGAGTTACGGGACGCACAGCATATCAAAACGACCGTCTTTTCGAGAGGAACAAGATTCATCGGGCAAAGCCCCATGAGCAGGCCTAAAAAAGGTAGAAAATTTCTTCTAAAGGCCTCAAAAGGCTCGACGAATTTTTCTGGCAGCTTTCCTTAGTTTTTGGATATTTTCGTCTTTTGAACTATTTAAGGGTTTTTCGAATTATGGCTTTTGGCAGACCTATTTATGCTTTTTTCTAGGGTTTGAGAGGCATTTTTGCCGTTTATGAATTGATTCATTCCCTTTCAATTTTCTCGAGCAAAAATTGTCGATTGATTGTTGAATTTCTCGAGCGAAATTCATCGATTAATCTCTATCCAAGTCTTCCGCTATGTCAGTTGGTATCAGATTCCGGTTCATTCCTAGGGATTGGAGACGATGCCGTCGAAGGGGCAGAAGCGAACCACTGTGGGAGGAGTCTTTGATCGTGAGGATGACGTGCTTCAGGAGCGAATCGCACAGATCTTAGAACCTCGCATGGACCAAATCATGGAGGCTTTGACCGAGCGGATGGCCGACATGTTTGAACGAGTACAGCAGCGTGCTCCGCGGACTGGTGGGCAGCGGCAGCGACAGCCGGATTGGGAGGTGGATGATGATGGGGAGGCTGGCGAATTTTATGAGGAAATTCCCAGGCCCATCGTCGACAACCTAGGGTTCCAGTCGAAGATGACAATCGGTGCTGGGAAGCGGGCATGAGAACAGAAATCCAAGAGTTTCATGGTGGGTTACAGGCCGAGGAATTCCTGGACTGGCTTGCAACAGTGGAGGAAGTTTTTGAGTTTAAAGGGGTGCCGGAGGATCTAAGGGTACCGCTAATAGCCACACGATTGAGAGGCAGGGCATCGGCATAGTGGCAGCAGTTGTAGCTTTCTCGTGTGCGGCTTGGTAAATCAAAGATTGTGACTTGGGACAAGATGAAGAAGCAGATGAGGGCTGCTTTTCTACCATACAACTATCAGCGAACGTTGTACCAGAGGTTGCAGAATCTGAGACAGGGGCAGAAATCAGTAGACGATTACACGACATAATTTTATCAGTTGATGGCGCGGAATGAGATTCAGGGGACTGACGATCAGATGGTGGCTAGATACATTGGGGGTCTGCGTCCCATGCTGCAGGACACCCTCAACATGTTTGATATCGGGACCGTTTCAGAGGCACATCAGCGGGCTCTGGCAGTGGAGAAGCAATCAAGGCGTTTCATTGGTAGCAGTGGCAGGGTTCCTAGTGGGGCAGTTTCTGGTGGAACACCAAACCCTACCGCCAACAAACCACCAACTGTAGGGCAACCTTCTCAGGCGGAAACCAATAATACTCGGTGTTTCAGTTGTGGGGAAACCGATCATCGACCAATTGATTGCAAGAAGAACGGCAAAAGGGCGCTATTTCATGAGACGGCATATGAAGAAGAGGGGGATTTCGAACTTCCAGAAAATCCCACATTTGATGAGGCTGATCATGGCGAGGGAGAGTATGTAGAGGGAGATGTTAGGGTTTCCTTGGTGGTTCGGAGGTCATGTCTGACTCAGCGTGTGACAACCGAGACAGAGTGGCTGTGTAACAACATTTTCCAATCTACATGTACCATTCTGGGCAAGGTGTGTCGTTTTGTGGTTGACTCGGGGAGTTGTGAGAATATTGTTGCGGAGGAGGCAGTGCAGAAGCTGAACATTCCAACCGAGAAGCATCCCAAACCGTACAACTGGCTTGGCTCAAGAAAGGGGGTGAGGTAACTGTTTCCAAACGTGCTCTTATTTCTTTTTCTATTGGGTCAAAATATCGTGATGAGGTCTGGTGTGATGTAGTAGCCATGGATGCATGTCATTTATTATTAGGAAGACCTTGGAAATTTGATACACAGGTGGTTCATAATGGCCGGCATAATACCTACAGTTTGTTGGTTGAGGGTTCGAAAATTGTGCTTGTCCCGAGAAAACCGGCAGATAAAGTTGTAGAGACTACCCCAAAATTGAGTTGTTTGTCGTGGGCACAGTTTGATGCTGAGTAAGAAGATTCTGATTTGGTATATGTGCTGATTGGGAAAGCAGTGGATGATGCAGTGGCTGTTCCGGACGTGATCATTCCTTTGTTACAGGAGTTCTCTAGTGTTTTCCCGGAGGAGTTACCTTCAGGTTTACCACCTCTGCGCGACATTCAGCATCATATAGACCTGGTTCCCGGAGCGAGTTTTCCTAACAGGCTGCATTATCGGATGAGTCCCAAAGAGCACGAGGAGCTGCGCAGGCAGGTAGAGGAGTTACTTGTGAAGGGGCACATTAGAGAGAGCTTGAGCCCTTTGCTGTTCCAGCCATCTTAACAATCATGCAGGATGGATCGTGGCGTATGTGTGTTGACAGCAGGGCTATCAAAAAAATTACTGTATGGTATAGATTTACGATCCCGAGATTTGATGATTTGTTGGATCAGATTAGTGGGGCTGCAGTGTTCACAAAGCTGGATTTGAAGAGTGGTTATTACCAGATTCGGGTTCGACCGGGTGATGAGTGGAAAACAGCGTTTAAGACGCGTGAGGGGTTGTATGAGTGGCTCGTGATGCCTTTTGGGCTGTCTAATGCCCCCAGCACATTTATGAGGGTGATGAATCAGTTGTTGCGTCCTTTTATTGGGACCTTTGTAGTGGTGTACTTCGACTACATCCTGATTTACATCAAGAGTTAGGAAGAGCATATCCCGCATATCTGGGTAGTTCTTACAGTTCTGCAGCAGAACAAGTTCTACGCAGCAACCAAGAAGTGTGTTTTTATGGTGCCGCGTGTTCTGTTCCTAGGATATGTGATTTCAGGAGATGGTCTGCAGGTGGATGGCGCTAAGGTCGAAGCAGTGCAGAAGTGGCCTCGTCCGACGACATAGACAGAGGTGCGGAGTTTTCACGGACTGGCTTCATTTTATAGACGTTTTATCCCTAATTTCAGCAGCATCATGGCACCGATTACTGATTGCATGAAGAATGTTCGGTTTTCTTGGAATGAGGAGGCAGAATTGGATTTTCGACAGATCAAGGAGCGATTGACCACTGCTCTGATCTTGATTTTACCTGATTTATCCCAGCCACTCGAGCTGCACACAGACGCATCAAAGGTTGGGATAGGGGCTGTTCTTAGCCAGAATACCAAGCCGGTTGCTTACTTCAGCGAGAAACTTTCTGGGGCAAAGATACGATACAACACGTATGATCTGGAGTTTTATGCGGTCGTTCAGGCAGTTAAGCATTGGCGCCATTATTTATTCCAGAGGGAGTTCATTCTGTTCACTGATCATGATTCGTTGAGACATTTGCATGGCCAGGATAAAATATCACCTCGTCATGCTCGTTGGGTTGCTTTCCTTGAGCAGTTTACTTTGCTGATGCACTGAGCCGTCGTCGCAGACTACTGAGTACCATGCGTGTGGAGGTACCAGGATTTGATTCTTTTCGCGATCTACTTGCAGCTGATCTGTATTTCTCTAGTATTATTGACAGGGTGACTGCGGGTGAGAAGACTGATTTCTTGCTGCAGGAGGGGTTCTTATTTAAGGGTAACCAGTTGTGCATTCCGGATTGCAGTCTTTGCTAGCATTTTATTCAGGACCTCCATGGTGAGGGGCATGTGGGATGGGATCGCACGCTACAGTTAGTGCAGTCATCTTATTTCTGGCCTAGTATGCGTAAGGAGGTTGAGAAGTTTGTGCAGCGTTGCCGGATTTGTCACGCAGCAAAGGGGACAGCTACTAATGCTGGTTTGTATATGCCATTGCCTGTTCCGACACAGCCTTGGGTGGACGTGAGTATGGATTTCGTGGTCGGGTTGCCACGCACGCAGAGGTCTCATGATTCTATCTATGTGGTGGTGGACATGTTTTCTAAAATGGTGCATTTCATCCCGTGCAAGAAGACCACCGACGCAGTTAATGTCGCTCAGTTATTCTTTCTGGAGGTCTATCGTCTTCATGGGTTGCCTGCTTTTATTGTCTCTGACCGTGACACCCATTTTCTGAGCCACTTTTGGCGCAGCTTGTGGAAGATGGCTAACACACAGCTAAACTTTAGTAGTGCCTATCATCCCAGACCGACGGACAGACAGAGGTAGTTAATCGTTCGTTGGGCAATCTTTTACGCTGCTTGGTCGGGGAACATATTAAGGCGTGGGATCAGAAATTGTGCCAGGCGGAGTTTGCTCATAATCATGCAGTTAATCGCAGTACCGGGTTCAGTCCTTTCCAGGTGGTGTATGCGGTTCATCATAAGGGACCATTGGACTTGATTGCTTTGCCCAACAACAAGAAAGTCCATCACAAAGCTGCTGATTTGGTGTCTGGATTACAGGAAGTGCACAAGACTGTCTATGATGGCCTACAGGCTGCCAATAGCAAATACAAGCAGCTTGCAGATCAGAAGCGGAGGAGGGTTGAGTTCGATGTTGGAGATTATGTGTGGGAAGTACTGACGAAGGAACGTTTTTCGGTTGGAGCATACAACAAATTGTCAGCCAAGAAGATTGGACCAGTGGAGATTGTGGAGAAGATTAATCCGAATGCGTACCGGTTGAAGCTTCCGAGCCACATTCGTACAGCAGATGTCTTCTACATGAAGCACTTGATTCCATTGACAGGCGATGCTTCTTCGGATGAAGACACCGGCACAAATTCATGATCGAATTTTTCTTAGCCTGGGGAGTATGATGTGGACATAATTGTGGAGTCGTTTTTGGAGTCGTTTGACCGTGAACGCGGAAACGGGCGTAACTTTTGATTCCGGAGGAGTTACGGAATTCACAGGATATCAAAATGACCGTCTTTTCGAGAGGAACAAGATTCATGGGGATATGCCCCATGAGCAGGCCTAAAAAAGGCCGAAAATTGCTTCTAAATGCCTCAAAAGGCCAGACGAAGTTTTCTGGCAGCTTTCCTTAGTTTTTGGATATTTTCGTCTTTTGAACTATTTTAGGGTTTTTCGAATTATGGCTTTTGGCAGACCTATTTATGCTTTGTTCAAGGGTTTGAGAGGCTGTTTTGCCGTTTATGAATTGATTCATTCTCTTTCAATTTTCTCGAGCGAAAATTGTAGATTGATTAATGAATTTCTCGAGCGAAATTCATCGATTAATCTCTATCCAAGTCTTCCGCTACGTCACCTATTGACACTCCTCACTTGAGAGTCTCCTAAGGGAAGTGTGGGAAGTGTAATGCCGATTCCTTTACGAATAATTAAAAAAAAACTATCAGTACATGCATATAATGAAATTAATATTTTTCCTCCAGAATAAGATATAGTATGCAGAAAAATTAGGAAAATGATGTCAAAATCTAGCCAAATGAGAAAAGACTGGGAGGAAAGCCGAATGAGACTAATTTACATAAACATGGAACAGTTGAGTGTTGCTAAAACCAGCATCTCGATCGGAGTGTTATTAGTTAGCTATGCAATTTATCTAAGGAGACACTCATAGCTTGCTGTTTGAAGCAAAATGTGGGGGAGCTTAACTTGCTCAGGATACATCTTTGGCTCTGCCAGGATATCAGAGAAGAGAGGTGTGGCGGGTCTTCATAGTATTCGCAGCTTTGATGGTAGTTTTCCTCTGTGAACAGAGTGCTAGTTCTAATAGTAATTAGCTACTTATCTAGAGAATCTGCTATAATTATAGCTTCAAACAGTAAACAACATGCACCCTTAAGAAATATTTGGCTTTTCAATAGGAGACTCTCTAAAATGAATTATTTTTTTTCCCAAATATGACTTTTTGCAAAAATATTAGAGCCGTCAATACAGGATAATGGGACGGCATTATGTTGTCCCGCGACTAATGTGGGACGGGACGAATTTTTGCGGAACTAAAATATTCCGTCCCGTCGCAAATCTACTGCGGGACGCGGGACCCGTTGACTAGGCGGGATTAGGCGTTGACTAGGCGGGATGCCTCCAAGGCCATCGCCAAGGCCGGCCAATCCCAAGGCAAGGCCAATCTGGAATACCACCGAAGGCAAGCGTTTTCTCTATATGCATGGCCATCATTCTGCAAATGTTATCAAGACTTAAGTTACAAGGCAACCAAAATCAGAAAATAGCTGGCTTCACCAATATACACTTCATCAAGGAGGATAAATTAAATAAATTGGCAAGTTATTTTTGAAAAAGTGAATGAATTTTACTAGGACACTGTCCCTCATCACTCATTACATTAGTAACATACATTTGTTTCTTGTGGAGCATAATTTGTATTTATCATTTGAGTGACAAATTCTTTATTCAATCTTGCTAGGCTGATGACCCTTAAATTAGACAAAATAACTGAAATGGACCCCATCACATCTTTAGCAAATTGAATCGAAAAGTGCAAGTGAACTACAGTTACTCGTTCATCCAATGAAATGAAAATACAGGAAAGATAATCTGCAATCACTAGTACATATTTGATCTTAGGAAACGAACCTTAGATAGCGCTTTTAAAAAGCGCTATTTGATCTTAGGAAACGCACCTTAGATAGCGCTTTTAAAAAGCGCTATCTAAGGTATCAACTTACATAGCGCATCCAAATTTTTCAAATTTAATAACTAAGGCAAAAAAAAAAAAAAATTAACTAAGATAGCGCATAAGTAGGGAAACACTATCTTAATGGAAGGTTAGATAGCGCTTAATGGAAGCGCTTTCGTACTAAACGCTTCATAAGTCCCTCCTCCTGGCGTAAATATAATTGAGACCTCTTTTTCCCTTTCTTTCTCTGTGTAAACTCACTCTCTCTATCTCTCTCTCTCTCTATCTCTCCATTGCAATTAAGCGGCGGCTGTTCGAAGGTTGGACGGCAACCGTTGAAGGTTGGAGATGCCGAAACTTCACGATATCATCCCTCCCCCTAGCCCCTAGCCCCTTCCGCCAAAACCCTAGTCCTTTCCATAAAAAAAAACCTAGCTCTCGCGATTTACAATCTCCTTGTGCGCGCTCTCTAAGGTGCAACTTGCTGCGATTTGGGACCCCTGCCCTTTATTACCGGTAAAGAAATCTCACCCCTCAACTCTCTTACCCATAAGTCCATGATTTAATATTATCAATTTAGGGTTTCAATTTCAATTTTGAAAGGTCCTGTTTGCTTTAATCAGTTAAGAGGTTAGGCAGTTAAGCTTTGACAGCTGAGGTGAAATCTTAGCTGTCAGATACTAACAGGTTTAAAAGACAAGAGTAAAATGGGCAGCGGAATAGATAGTGTTGAAATAATGTAAAGACAAGTGAATAGTGTATGTGTGTGTAGATGTATGTGTGTGTTGTGTGATAATACCAAATGAACACAAGAATTTTAAGGTGGTTCAGAGTTCACTCCTCCTACGTCCACCCTCACTGTCAACCTTGACAAGTGAGATCAATCCACCCAAATCTAGTTCCCTTTAAGATTTACAAAGGATTGTTTAGGCAAGTTCCTTGAACCTCCTCTTCCTAATTAGTACAGTCAATTAGGGATTTTCTTGCTACGAGGTAAACTAAAATACCCACTTAAAGTCAGTCTTAAGTGGTTACACAATAGTTTATACACCTGAATTACAGTTACAAGTGTCTCAAAGTTGTTTGATTGTTGTTTGCAGGTGTTTGCAGGTGTGGAAGGGTTGAAGGTAAGGTTGTAAAAGTTGTAAGTTGAAGGGTATTGTCTTCAGTCATGAAGGTTTCTTTTTATAGGCTTGAATATAGCCGCTGGAGGAGACAAGGGAGTAAATGCAAGTGGGTGAAATAGTGTTTGCATTTAGAGCCTTGTTGACTGGATAATAACAGGCTGTAATCTGCAACCATTTTATATGATCTTCATGGAGATGAGCTGGCAACATCTGTTGAGAGAGATTGGGCAAGGCACATCTTGATCATCACAGAAATACTTCACTGCTGTTGATGTTGAAGATCATGGCTGTCAAAGGGATGAGACCTCTGCTGTTGAGAACCTTAGCTATCAGCTTAGTTCTTTGAGTTTGCAGTTTTAGGAGACAAGGAGTTGGGTAAATGATTATGGAATGATCCTTCTGTAAATAAATACATTTATTTATATGATTGGTCTTGTGTTTGATCATTGCATCATTGTTGTCCAGTTGATTTATGAGTTGTGCAGATGAGTCATGGATGTCCAATGTTCATGAGTTATCTTGGCTGTTAGATAACATTGGATAAGATATGTTTCTTTGTCAAAACCCTGTATAACTATGTGGTTTACATAGTTAGGTCCTAACAATTTCTCCCTTTTTGGCAAAGTAATATATCTAGTAAAAGATATAACCTGCAAGATACTCATGAATTGAATATACCAATGAAGATAAAACTGATCTTCTTGATTCAATCACAAGAGCTTAAAACAAACAAATTATCCAAAATAACAATTGTTTAAAGCAGGGAATAAAAGGTAGGGTTTAACAGACTTAGCCACAAAAAAGACAAAAAATTTCTAATCAGAAAATTCATCTCTTTTTCTTTTTGCTGCAAGGAGTTCATCTCTTTCTGCTAGCAGCACCTTTCTCATCTTCTCATCAACACCTCTGAAATATATTTCATTGTTCCATTCCCAGCTCATCTCATCATCATAGGTGAAGGTTTGATCTTGTCTTTCTTTAAGAACAGCTTTGGGTAGAGGTTCTTCGTCATCTCTTAACCTTAGATTACCCCATTTAGGAGCATTCCTTGCTCTAGAGCTTTGGGCTCTGGTTCCTGCAAATAGGTTAGAAAAGAAAGGATTTGATTGCAGAGAGGGGGTTGGTTGAGCTGGATACTGAGGGGGTGCTGAGGAGACAGTGAGAACAGCTAAGGTTAAAAATAGATGCATTTGCTTTACTGGTTCATCGTCTTTATCATCAATGGACAAAATCACATTAGGAGCAGCACCAGATGCTCTCTTTCCCAGATTGATAGCTTCCTCATCAGACTCAATTGCTTTTCCCTTGGATGCCTTCTTCTCTATTTTGGTACCAACTAAAACGTCCATGATGCGCCTCATTTTGGTGATCATGGTTCTTGTGAATTTTTGCATATCAGTGATGGTCACATGATATGGAGGCACATATGTTGAAGGGTTGAAGGTTGGGGGGATTTTTGCTTGGAGATATCTGGTGTTTAGGGGGATGAAGGAAGGAGGTACTGAAGAAGTAGGGAGAAACATGGCTGTCAGGTTTGGCTTTGCAATAACAGCCATGATCTTGGCTTTATTGCTACAGATTCTCCAGTATATTTCTTTGGTTAATTCAATACAGAGAGCATAGACAAGGGATGAGGGCATATAGATGCATTCATTGATTTTGGGTGACAAAAGTTGGGAGAACAACACTTCCCAGTCAATGATGGTTGCAAGGTCCATGAAGTTTGGCAATCTGGGGGCATTGTGAAAGAAAGAGTTGGGGAGAGCTGCTCTATACTTTTTCCATTCCTCATGGCCAAACATAATGAGCCCACATCTATTTCTGGCATGAATCATAATTGCATTTTTACTCAACAGCCAAGGATTGGGAATGATGTTGGGATTGGAAATCTCAGGGAAGTGAGTAATTCCCTTAAATCTTTGGTGGGCAGCCATGATTGAGGGGAAGGAGAAATCAATATCACAATCTAGAATCCAAGGCTCACAGGCTGGAAGGGTTTCAGAATCAGTGGTTGGTTCAGGTGTTTCTTGGGGTTGAACAGATTCAACAGGATTGGGTTGAGGTTCACTACTAGGCATGCTAGCTTTCTTGGCTCTATCTCTGGTTTTGATTAAATCCAGAGCATTCAACATATCATCCTCAGTTAAGAGAGTTCTCAAGTATTCCATAACATTTGGAAGCAAATTAGGGTGTCCTTCAAAGATTAATCCTTCAAAGGCTTTGAGGATATTTTCAGGAATGGGAGATGGATAAGAGGGACTTGAAATGGGTGAAGATTGATCAGGGGAAGGCATAGCTGTCAGAATAGGGGATTGAGGACTGCTGTTCCCCCTTAACTGAGGCTCATCTTTTTCAGAGTCAGGGCTATTCCCCCTTTCTTTTTCAACACTAGGCTCATTTGGGCTTATGTTGGAAGGATTTAGGTTGAGAATACCTTGAGCTATGGATTCATGAGGTGAGCTGGATTGGTCTTTGGTTGGTGAGGGTTGAGGTGTATTGGGTTTCAACTTTTTGGAGAGGGGAGCATCTTTGTCATTCTTTCTCTTCCTAGAAAATGTGTTTAGAGAAGGAGAGGGGGTAGGAGTTACCTCAGTTGAGATTTCAACAGGCAAAGGAACCCACTACAACAAATATGCCTTTTTCCGGCACTTTTAAACCGGCACTTTACTTTGTGCCGCTAATTTTCGGCATTTTTAACGAAAGTGCCGCTAAAATTCCGGCACTTTTAATAAAATGCCGCAAATTTCCGGCACTTTATTAAAAGTGCCGCTAATTTACGGCATTTCAACGAAAGTTCCGCTAAATTTCCCGGCGCTTTTTGGAAAATGCCGCGAATTCCCGGCACTTTATTAAAAGTGCCGGGAAATTTTCGACACTTCAGGAAAAGTGCAGGAAATTCCCGGCACTTTATTAAAAGTGCCGAAAAATTTTCGATACTTCAGGAAAAGTGCAGGAAATTCCCAGCAGTTTGATATAAGTGCCGCTAAATTTTCGGCAATTACTGAAAAGTGTCGCTAAATTTCGACATTTATTGAAAAGTGCCGCTAATATCTGGCACTTTATGAAATTGCCGCAAAATATTCAACAATACTTTTTTTAATTCACTACTAGAATAAAGGGACGGACAACTTGGGGCAAATGGCCGGGAATGGCCAAGGTTGGTGGCTAAATAGGTACAAACTACATATTGAAATAAGGGGACGGAGGAAATAGAGTCCAACCAAAAGATGACATATAAACTAAACTACAATGGTAACTTTTCCTTTTAGAAATAAGTTTTCTTTTAATTTTGTTGTACTTTTTAAAAAACAAATTTCCTTTTCCTTTTAAAAATAGGTTTTCTTTTATTTTTTTATAAATTTCATCCAATTTATTTCCCGGTTAACTTTTCCAATTCCCTCCAAGCGTATTTCCCCCAAAAATTCCTTCCCTCCCCGTTAACTTCCCAAAACCATGGCGCAATAACAAATCCAATTTCAAATCTTCTCTGCGTAATCTTCTCTCAGCGTAATCTCCTCTGCATATTCGTATTCTCTACGTATTCTTCTCTGCATATTCTCTACGTATAGGGTTCCTTGGGGGCGTATTCTCTGCCTATAGGGTTCCTTGGTGGCGTATTCTTCTCTGCGTATAGGTTCCTTGGTGATTTTCATTCATCAATCGCTGCAACAGCTAGCACAATCACAATATCAGGTATATTAATCCCCCTATCATCTCAAATCACATACTTGTAAAACCTAGACATATTATTGAAAGATTTCTTAAGGCAATATGGTTTTCTATTTTTCAATACTCATTAATGAAAATAATAACAGTTGAATCTGAAGAGCGTAGCTTGTTAAGCAAACCTCTTAGTTTTATGAAATGAGCTAATTTTACAATTTAGGTTCATCTTAAAACAAGTCTGATTTGATTATCTCTTTTCTTGATAACTATGAACTAAATTAAATACTCCTTATTCTTCTTTCGGATTTTTGAGTATTATCTGGGGTCTAATGGTTGTTCTTTTGTAAAAGTGTATATGAATTTCAAGTGGAGTTTTTATTCTTATCTGCTCTGTTTTGGTTCTTAGGCTTCGATTTGAACTTTTTTTTTTTTACCGTGTTGCCTTATGTTTTAGTTTTATGTCCGTATTGTGTAGATTAGTTTTGCATTATCCCTATGAATTTCAAGGGGAGTTTTTATTCCGATGATTGTTTTGCACTTGACCATTTGAACTGCTCAATAGCTTGAGAAGATTTAAAACCACCAAAATCCTTTTGAAAACTGGTCAGTTCTCCTTTTTTCAATATATTGCCTGGGATTCTTTGCAAGTCCCCTGCACTAAAAGAATTCTCGAGCCTTCCGTAGCTCAACACTGCTGGATTCTCAAGCCTTCCTGAACTTGACTATGACATTTCACTAGAACCTTTAAAAACACAATCACGTTCCCAATTTTGAGAACCCTCATCTGTCCTTTTTTAACATTGCTAACGATGATAACTTTTTTTTGATAATCAAGTGTTTCAGGGCTTGATAATCTGTTTGTTTATCTGTTAATTGATTATAATTGGTACTTCTTATTAAAAAAATTGGTACTTTTCGACGTGCTAATTGACTGTGATCAGTATTGTTGCCTGGGTTTTTGGCTGATCAAGTCTTTTCAAGAAACTATCTTTTTTTAGTTGGTTATTCATGATTCTTTCTTGGGTTTCTGAAGCTGACTATTAGTAACACATGATCTTTTGCTTTAAACTTGTACTAAAATTATGATGATCTTAAGTTGTTTGATGAAATTTCTAAGTAAGAAATCAATTTGAAGGGATTTGATATGAATGAGTGTGGCCTGTATGACAACTGTTTTATGTTACTAATTGAATGGCGCGAAAGGATTCATGTAGCCGTTCACTGAGCAATTGAGACTATGGCCTCGTTCAGAATTGTTACCGCATTCAATGGTTTCATCAAGAGCCCAATGTAGCGTTGTGAGAAAGAAATTCTGATTCTTTTTATTTTTATGAGTCGCCACCTATATTATTTGATTGGAAACATAGAAAAACCATTTGAAAGAGATTTGAGTTCGGGGCTTAGGTTATGAAATGGGTAGGTTTAGAAGGCATCCATTTCACCCAATCCGGAGATCGGTCTTGCTAAAGAAAAGAGAGGTTTTTCAAAAGAAGAAGTAAAAAAACTAATCCAAATACTACAAATAAAGGTCCATTTGACGAGGTCAAACGGAATGTAGAATCGATTGCTTCGAGACCGTCTCCATGATTTGGAGAGGCTCTAGGCCGATCCTAGATTCTATGGACTTATACCACTCTAACAATCAATTAGAAGGAAGATTAGGAATTACCTTGCGTGAGGTGATTTGGGCAGAGTTTCGACTCAAGTTTAGAGTCGACCCTTCACACGGACAGAGCTTCGCCTTGGTCCTTAATTTGGAGGTTGATGCTTGATTATCAACAAGGTTGACAAACAAACTATGAGGTGAGTTTTAGGGTGATTTTGAGGGATTCTTTCAGGGAAATAAAACGACAAAATGTGTGTGTGTTGTGTAAATTCGCGGTTTTGGGATTTTCGACCTCCGACCTCCTGAGCCTTGGAAGTCACCAAGTATTTATAGAGGTTGGATATGAAGAAGTGGAGAGTTAAAACCCTATCAGATAGTTCTAGACCTCCTCTCCCATTGGTTGGCCGGAGAGATAAAGTTTTATCCCAGAAAGAGGTTGAAATCGACGAGGAAGCGCGTCGTCTGCAATCTGCAGAGGGAGTTATCTCGCGCGAGACACGCCATCTCGCGGCGAGATATTGCTCCTGTGGACAGTTTTGTCCTTTCCTCGTTATCTCGTATGCAGTTTAGTCCCAAACTAACGGTAGTTAGTCAAAACTTTAACGAAACATGACGAAATGGTGGATTTCTACTTCTTGACTCAAAGCGAGACTTAGAGTGGCATAAGTATGATCCGATGTGTTCAGAATGGGGTGTCTACAGAGCCCCTCGGCGACAAGTCTTATGAAAGAAGTCATGTCGATGATAGAAAAGACATCATTCTGAACATCGGGATGGTCGTGCCGCACGGCTGCCTACGTATCTCTATCGGAGAATCAGACCATAACGTAGTTCGACTCCAAAACACGAAAAGGTTGCTTTAGGTATTTTGAAAAACTTTTTTTTTAAAATCGAGGAGATTTTATTTTTTGAAAAGGCAAATTCATGCGAGGAATCAAATCAAGACCCAATTACGAATATACTGCACGTACGAAGATTCGCACTGTCAGGCTCCGAACCTGCGGGAAATATGTTAGAAAACAAAGGCTTACCTGTTCGGTCCTCTGAGTCCTGTCGTTTTTGTGACGATTCGCCGTTCTGGGCTCCGAATCGGGCTTTTTGCTGTTGGGGATGACGATTCACCTGTTTGGGCATTGAATCGGGCTTTTGGTTCGACGATCCACCTGTTTGGGCGTTGGACCGGGCTTTTCTGATGACGATCCACCTGTTTGGGCGTTGGACCGAGCTTTTTAATGACGATCCACCTGTCTGGGCGTTGGACCGGGCTTTTTGATGACGATCCACCTGTTTGGGCATTGGACCGAGCTTTTCTGATGACGATCCACCTGTCTGGGCGTTGGACCGGGCTTTTTGATGACGATCCACCTGTTTGGGCGTTGGACCGGGCTGTTGGACCGGGCTTTTTCTTTGATGATTCACCTTTCTGGGCTCTGAATCATGTGAATTGGGTTGATCTTTGGACCACTCGGTTCTCGGGCGACTGGTGCCGTACCGGGCGATTGTGCGCATGTCACGTTTGACTCGTTCCGTGACTTGCGGTGCCGGTTTTTCCACGTTTCCCTGCTAGTTTATCATTTCCAAGGGTAAATGTGTCAAAATTTTGAACTTTGACGTTGCGTAGACGCTTATTGTCGAGGACAATTTTGTCCTTTTCCAGAAGGTATATCTCGCGGCGAGATAAGATATACCGCGCGAGATATGTACTGTCGGGGCATATAAACAGCAGCTCTAGCTCATTTTGAAAATACCCTTTTTCAAAATTTCCCTCCCTAGCTCGAGCCAAGGTTGTCTTTTCTGTGGTTTTTCGTGGATTTGCTTGGAGATTCTTCCCTCTAATCCATTCTCAATCCCTCCTTCCTCCATAATCCATGGCTCAAGAACAAAGGAACCCGATTTTGGGTAGCTATTTGCTAGGGAAGGATTACCCTCGCGATGATCTTACCTTTGATAGGCACGCCCACATCTCTACCGCTGTCCGGGAGGGCTTGGTAAGAACTCTATCTTCACCTCTTGATTCATGCATTGCATTGATCTTGAATCCCCTTTCCCTTGAATTCAAAGTTCCATCAATGGCTTTTGTTCTTGTTCATGCCTAGAACTAGGTTCCTCTTGCATGCGTTGATTTTGTGCATTTCTTTGGATGTTTGTTGTTGCATTGTGTGCGTATGAGCCTCCTACATATCATGGATTGTAGGAGAGGTTGATTCGGATTATGATTGACCTCCTTGGGCAAGATTTTCTTGTACGCACGCCAAGTGTTTGATGAAATGCCTCAATGAAAATTTTCTTCAATTTCATTGATTCCTTGACATGGAATGATTTCTAATGTTGCCCTCTCTGTTTTTCCTCTGTTTTGCAGCCGTATAAGCCGATTAAGAACTGTCGGGGGAGTCCGAAAATGGCTAAGGAGGTGTGGGACAAGATCAAGGATCTTGACGGCGTCCAGGATATGGTGGCCCAAACGGGTCTTCTGACTTTTGTTGACAATCTTCGGGGAATAAGGCGGACTCCCCAAGTTCTTCAGGCTATCCGGGAGAGGTGGTGGGACACTACCCATACCATTCACTTGCGCTTCGGGGAAGCGACTATGACCCCGACTGACTTTCTGGCCATCACGGGATTGGAATTCATTGGCGATCCCCTTTCGAAGTTTCCGAATTATAAGCCCGCGAATCCAGCCGCGTGGAGGCAGTTGATTGGTTTCCCCCCTAACAAGGTCAAGGGGTTTGCTGCTGAGTTGACTCCCCTCCGGCGTCAGATTGAGGAGTATGCTGAGAAGCCAAATATGCATACTGATCGGTTGGTGAGGGGTGCCCTCTGGTATATCCTTTCTGAGACTATTTTTGCGAACCACTCTTCTACGGCCCGTCTTTCTCTGTTGCGTTTATTGGTTGATCTGGATGAGGTGAGCGGCTACGATTGGGGCTCAGCGGGACTGGCCTTCTGCTACCACGCCATGGATGAGGCGTGTAGGCATACCAAGGATACTCTGTCGGGGTATTCTTATGCCTGGGAGGTATGCTCTTTGATTACATTTTTGTTTTACGTACGTATGCTCTATCTGCGTTCCCTTCGAATACATTCCGTTTTCTTGTGCAGATATGGGGCTACACTGTCCTTGGGCTGTATAGGTTTGAGTTGGAGAGTCGGGCCCCTTTGTTTCCGGATATCAGGAGGTGGAGCCACCCAAATCGGACCGTTGATGAGGAGGAGGACCAGGATTGGACTTTGACGGTGGCGGAGGCGCGGGCCATGATGGACACCTTTGAGTATGAGAGGCTGGGCCTATATCCTTGGACCCTGTTGGAGCTGGAGGTGCATCGAGCTTGGGATGCTACCGGGATGCAGAGGATGCTGGCATCTTTGGAGGGGGACACCATGTATCTTGGTGAGCGGGTCTTCCCACAGCATGGCCGGGGTAGACTATCATACAGGGTGTCGGCGGATCCGCCGAGGTCGATGTATCCCACCCACTCTATTCCGGAGGATGATTATGCTAGTCTTTTGGTGGGTGATGCAGCGACGGCTTGCGTGATCCCCGGGGCTTCTTATGCGGAGTTTCTGCCTCGGTTGATGGGTCCCCTCCTGGTGGGGGATAGGCGATCACATGCTCGTGGCTCCGCCTGCGCACGCCTTCAGGTTCATCAGCCCCTAGCACTTCCTCCCAGGCTACCGGTTCTCTGCCTTTTGCCCCAGACTACGGCCCTCTGAGCTATACGTATATGATGGGGAGCATGCCGATGATGGGGCACATCCCGTCTCCTGATCAGATTCCCGAGGGTTACCGCCTCTCGGCTGATGTCTCTTCGGTATGTTTCTGTTTCTCGTATTCGTCCATATAAGTGTATATGTCCGACTTCATCTGAGCATCTTCTTTTCTTTGATTGTCAGGTCACCATATCCGCGGCCGATTACAACCGTGGAGCGACCAAGATGGCTGGGTTGATGGCTTTGGTGTCGGACTGTCAGAGAGGCTGTTCCCGAAGGCTTCTTCGGCGGCCTCGACGGTGGCCTCGGCTATGACCCCTACTTGCGGAGCCAAGAGGTCGAGGAGGGATGGTAGCCCCCCTGGTGGTGATGGCGGAGGTGCTGGCGGCTCAAGCGACTTGATGGCGTGATCCCCTCCCCTTTTCTTTATCTGATTATCTGTACATATTGGCCGTGTGGGCCCAGACAATTTTTTTTTTCTTTCTTTTCTGGTACCTGCTAGGAACACATAGGTAGCACAAACAATGGTTTTTCTTAATCCCTAATCCTAGGTCTAATTAGTTAGTTAATTAACTTTCTCTACTTTCCATGTTTTCGGAAATGGAATGGCCGTTAGGCCGCAATTTTGAGCCTGAATATGGTATTTTATTGTATGTTATGAATTGTACACGCAGGTTTTTCGAGACTTGCTTCGTCAAGTCAGGGCTAGATCGCTGTTTGAGTAGAGCTGGCATTTGCTTTGCCGTAGGTATATCTCGCGCGAGATAAGGTGTCTCGCACGAGACACGCTACCCAGCGAGAAATCTCTTCCTTTTTCGAACGGGATTTTGACGGTTTTCCCTATAAAATCACCACGTAGTCCGGCCGGATAACTCATTCTAGCCTTTCAAACTCTAGAGATATCTGTTAGGGTGAAACTCTTGTCTTCTTCTTCAACCCCGTGATCCATGGCTTCCAAGGAGATTGCCCCAACGTCCATGATTGTCGATGATTTTTCTTTGTCCTACGAAGTGATTGCCTCTTTCAAGCAAGCATCGAGGGATTTTGTAGGTCGTTTCGCAACCGGTCTCGCAATAAGTTTATCACAGAATTCGGATTTAGAATTCTTTTCACTTTGAAGAACCTCCAACCGGATTGGAAGTTATTGCGGGGTCTTTGCTCGATTTTGGGATCCCTCTATTCATCTTTTCAATTTTTCTTTGAATGAGATGGTGCCTACCGTGGAGGAATTCGCTATTATCTTGGATATGCCTTTGGTAGTGAGATTCTTTGTTCCTAAGTATCATAGGAATCATTCGGAGGCTTTGAACAATTGTTAGGGATCCCCCTTGATACTTGCTATGGGTTGGTTCACCGCAAGTGGGTTGATTGCTCTTCTTTTCCGGGACGCTTCGGCAGTGATTAGTGATGATGCTTTTCATGTCCATAAGCGGAACTTTACGCTCTTTCTCTTTTCGGAGATGTTTTGTTTACGTGCGGGGACGGCTTGGTCGATTCCCAACTGGTGGAAGTTGTTACGCAGGCTAGGAAACGTTCTAGGAACATTATTCCGCTAATCTTGGGTGAGACCCTTCATGGTCTTGATGAGCTGCATAGGGCGGCGTCATGACTCAAGGGAGTCCCCTCATTGACTATTTGGCTTAGGGAGCATCTCAAGTTGATAGGTCCCCGTTGGAATATTCTCCTTTTACATATCATACGCGAAAGTTGTTGATCAAAGATCTTTCGGCGGATGAATGGGCTGAGTTGATTGCGAAGACCGAAGCTGCCGATATTCTCGGTGTCCACCTTATTGGAGGTTGAACAAGTATGTTGCCAATACCAAGGGTTTTGACGGGGTTGTTCTTAGGGTTTGCGAGATTCCTCCTTTTATTTTCCCAAGCGGGTGCTCCGTCGGTTTGGTCGGCGACGGGACACTTATCTTTTCGAAGGAGCTTCTCGTGTAGTGTCTTATATTGGTGTAGAGTTTGCGCAGGTGCTAGCTCAAGCATGGGGTGAAGGAACTAATCGGGACCGTTGGTCGAACCTTCGGACTTTTAATGCAAGCATCTTCTGTCGACAAATATTTGGATTGGTTCCTCCATACCGGTCATCCTAGTGCGAGAGAAGATTGATGATTTGCGGCTTTCAGCTAAGAGATTCTTTTGTAGCTAGCGGTATCTTGCGAAGGAGCGAGGCTCGGTCGATCCTGCTAATGTACGACGATCCAACTCGGGATTTTCTTGATGGGGATTGGTACGAGAGGCGAGGCAAGGGAATGCTGGAAAGACGCAAGCTTTGGATAGGCCTCATGTCTTCAAGAGATTGTCGGAATCTGTCTTTGATCGTCTCGACTCTGTTTTTGACCGTCTCGAGGGATGTTACGCTTTGAGAGGCTCAAGCGCAAGGAGGATCACGACGACGGTGGAGACCATGTCCGCCGGCCAACCAAGTTAATGAAAGGCTAGATCTTTAGGAGTACCAAGAGATTGCTTTGATAGATCAATTGTTTCTGCTTTATTATTTTTTTTTTAAGTTTGTTAGCTTAGCAAATTAGTCGTTGTGGTTAGGATTTCCCTATTGTCATTAATGAAACGCATTCGATTAATAAAAGGGACAACTTTGATTTATTTATTTGATTAGACCGAACCCGAAGGCTGCCTACGTTCCTCTTTTACAGCAATTAAACAAGAGGCTCGGGTCAACGTAGTTCATTTTTGAGAAAAGGACAAAATATGGCTCCGGGCCGTGGGGTAATCTCGCGCGAGATAAGCCCCCCTCTTTTTTTTTTTTTTTTTTTTTTTTTTTTTTATGCACACCCTTTCTTTTGCCTAGACCGCCCTTTCGGGTTTTCAATCTAGCGGGCTTCTTTTCTTGTGCTAGCTCTAATTTTTTGCCTAAGTTGTCCTTTTCGGGATTTTCAACCTAGCGAGCAATTTGTTCTTAGGGGGCCAAGTCACGCGAAGTACTTCTTGAGCTTGTCCATGTTGACCGGCTTCGGTAGTTGATCTCGGTCTAAGTCTACCGGTGAAGGGCTCCCCGAGAGAATATCTTCTTCACAATGTAGGGTCCTATCCATCTTGGTCCCCACTTGCCTAACGGGTTGAAAGGTCCTGGACGATGCTCACGGAGCACCAGGTCGCCTACTCTGATGTTCCTTGTCTTGACCTTTTTGTTGAAAGCTCTTGCCATTCTTCTTTGGTAAACCTGAGTGTGTTCGGCCGCTTTCAACCTTCTTTCGTCCAATAGGGCTAGCTCTTCGTATCTGCTTTCTAGCCTGTCGACTTCATTCACTTGGTTTTCTAGGAGAACTCTTAGTGATGGTATTTCCAATTCTATCGGTAAGACGGCCTCCATCCCGAATGTGAGGGCGTAGGGAGTTTCTCCTGTGGCATTCGGGCTGAAGTGCGGTACCCCATAGTGTGAATGGTAGCTTGTCGGGCCGGTCTTTTCCGGTGGCTGCCGTTTTCGATGATAGTCTCGATTGTTTTGTTCGCGGCTTCAAGCGCTCCGTTTGTTTGAGGCCTATAAGGAGACGACTTGTGTCTCGTGATTTTGTACTCGGTCGGTAGGCGATCGGTTTCCTTTTCGAAGTGTGACCCATTATCGGATATCATCTCTTGTGGAACCCCATATCGGCGAGATGATGTTGTGCTTGATGAATTACGCAACCTTTACGGCATTCGAACTTTGTAGGAGGCGGCCTCGACCCATTTAGTGAAATAGTCGATGGCTACTAGGACGAAACAGTGTCCGTTGGCTCCTGCAGTGTGATCTTTCCAATCACGTCTATTCCCCATGTAGAGAACGGCCAAGGTGAAGTCATTGGGTGCATGAAGGAAGGCGGTGCATGCTTGAAGATTGGCGTGTATACGACACTTGTGGCACTTCTTGACCATTTTGGTACAGTCGGCTTCCATGGTCGGCCAAAAGTACCCTTGTCGATGATCTTTTGGCGAGCATGTTTCCGCTCATGTGGGTTCCACATATGCCTTGATGAACATGGTCCATTATTTCTGGGCCTCTTCCTCGGTGGCGCAAAGGAGGTTTCCTTGGGAATGTTTCTTGAATAAACGGCCGGCGGTGATGACGTAATTGGCGGCCAACCTCTTAAGGGCGTACGAGTCTTCGGTGTCTCGGGTGGTATGGTTCCATCTAGGATGAAATACCAAATGTCGTGGTACCATAGTTTCCCTTCGGAGTTTTCAACGGCGGCACCTTTGGATAACCATTTGTCTTTGCGGTCGCGAAGATCTATAACGGCGCGGTATGCGGGAGTTGCACGCCGTGTTATCTTGAAGGGTTTAAGCTTTTCCTTTAGGGATTTCGACCAAAGAAGCAAGTGTGGCTAATGCGTCCGCAAACCGATTTTTGTCTCGGGGAGATAGTGGAATGAGACATCTTGAAATTGTTGCGCCAATTCTTGGAGGTGGGCACTTTGTATCTTTGAAGGGTTGGATCTTGGACCCTCCACTTCTTCAATGTCGATTGATGATCAATTGGGAATCCCCGAATACCTCGAGTTCGATCACGTTGCGTTCTAGGGCTGCCTCAAGCCCCGCTATGCAAGCCTCGTATTCTGCGGTATTGTTGGTGGCGTCAAAGTCAAGACGTCTTTGCTAGTGGAGTGTAGATGTCGTTAGGGTCTACCAATAACATTCCGATGCCAAACCCTCTCTTGTTGGCTGCGCCATCGAAAAATAATTGCCACTTATTTTCTTCTATGCTTAGAATGTCCTCATTAGGGAATCGCGGGTCTTCCCCCTTCACTTCGTCGCAAGGAAATTCGGCCAACTGATCTGCGAATACACTCCCTCTGACGGATTTCTGAGTGACGTAAGTGATATCATACCCCGCGAGCATGAAGTACCATTTGGCTAGTCTCGAAGACAAATTTGATTTGTCTAGGATATATTTCAGCGGGTCCATCTTTGCGATGAGACGGACTGGAAAGGCTTCCATATAGTGCTTTAGCCTTTGTGATACCCAGACGAGAGCAGCGCACGACTTGTCGAGTGGAGAGTAGTTGATTTCACTGCCTTGGAATCTGCGGCTGACGAAATAGATGGCATTTTCTGTGTGGGAGGCTGGCTGTTCTTGAGCGAGCATAGCCCCTAATGCGTTGTCTGTGATTGTGAGATACAACTTCAAGGGCTTCTCCTTGTGTGGTGGAACCAGGATAGGTGGGGAAGTCAAGTAGTGTTTAACTTCCTCGAATGCTTCTTGACATTCTTCGGTCCACTCTTGAGGTGCGTTTTTCTTAAGAAGCTTAAAGATGGGGTCGTACATTGTAGTCAGTTGATTAATGAATCGACTGATATATTGGAGTCTGCCCATGAATCCCTTTACTTCTTTCTGTGTCCTGGGTGGAGGTATGTCTGTAATGGCCTTTATCTTGGCGGGATCTCGCTTCTATGCCGCGTTACGTGACCATGTATCCCAAGACTTTCCCTTTGACTACTCCGAATGAGTATTTGGCGGGGTTGAGTCTCATTTTGTCTTTGTCTCGGTCGATTGAAGAATTTTACGAGATCTACGAAGTGTTGGCCATCTGTCCCCTTCGAGTGGATAATCATGTCGTCCACATACACCTCTATTTCTTTATGGATCATGTCGTGGAATAGTGTCGTGACTGCTCTCTGATAGGTAGCCCCAGCGTTCTTGAGGCCAAATGGCATGACCGTGTAGCAGAACGTTCCCCAAGGTGTGGTGAATCTTTGTTTTGTCTGGTCCTCTTACGCCATGAGGATTTGGTTATACCCTGCGAACCCGTCGACGAATGAGCGGACCTCGTATGCTGCTGTGGCATCGACCAACATGTCTATGTTTGGTAGTGGGAAGTCATCTTTAGGGGATGCCTTGTTCAAGTCTCTGAAATCAACACAGACTTGTATTTTCCCGTTCGACTTGGCTACTTGCACCGTGTTTGCTAACCATTCCGGATATTCAATCACTTTGATGAACCCTACATTCAAGAGTTTCATGATTTCTTCTTTCACTTGCATTGACCATTCCGGCTTGATTCTGCGTAGTTTACGCTTGGCGGCTTGGCGTTAGGTAGCAGTGGTATCTTGTGCTCTACAAGCGGCGATTCAACCCGGGCATATCTTTGTAGGACCAAGCGAATACGTCGACATATTCTACGAGGAGAGTGGGTCAAGGTTTCTCTGTCTTCCCCCTTGAAGAAGCTGCCGATCTTTGTTTCTCTGGGGTCTTCCTTCGTCCCAAGATTAACCGTTTGCATTTCCTCGTCGTCAACAGGGCCATTCTTTCCACAACGACCTACTTGCTTAGCTAATTCTTTTAAGATTTGTTCGTTATCTTGATCTATCTCATCGTATGATTCATTATTAACGTGTTCGTTATATTGATTATTATTAGTTAATTCATCATTTACGATGTTAGCAATCTCGGGGTACTCGGAAAGATCAAAGTTTTCATTAAGGAAGTAAGGGAATACATGTTCGGCCACCGCCTCGATTTCCTCTTGAGTGAGTTCATCGGAGGTGGAGCACGCTTCTAATGTAAAAGTTGTAGGGCCTATCTTCTGCGAGGGTGGGGAGTGCAACCAAGCTCTTTGATCATGAAGTCTTCATCAACAAGCTGGTCCTCCGGTGACGTGCCGGTTTAGAATTGGCTCATCACATTTACGTATTAGTCTTGTGTAGTCGGTAGTTGGAGCGTCCCCTTGGATATTGCATGAATGCATTTGTCTTCTAACCGGCACGGAGTCTTGGAACTGTCGCGGCATGTCTTCTCCCAACACAAAGTCCCATTCGCTTGTCATTTACGCCTTCGTGCCCCACAAATCATTAGGGATCGGTGGGACGGATTACATTTCATACGGAGAAGCATCGCGATCCGCCGAAGATTTCAAAGCCTGGTTGGCGCTTTCCTTTATCATCGGTCCATGGTTACGAAAAGATAAAGTAGGGAATACCTTCCCCTTCTCGAACAAAGTAGCCATTGAGTGTCCTTCGATATGGTTTGAGGTTGCAATTCTTGGACTTTTGGTCGTTGCAGCCTTTGTACGAGGTTCCTTCCCACTTGATTTGAGTGAAACCCCACTCTTCCACGTCATCTTCATCGTGGATGGAGATGTCGTATCCTAGTCCATGCTTTGTGTGAGGCGGGGGACCGGTGGTGGTTCCGTTATTCCTTGTAAGTGCTTTCGAAGCCCCAATCCGGGGAAAGTACCCTTTTGCTAGCATCATTCTCCAGGACGGAAGGCTTCCGGAAAACCTAAGTGCCTTTGAGTAGTCGTTCTCGTTGTAAGTGTCTATGACATTCACGGTGCTTACTTAAAGAATTAATCGAATTGAAAAGGGAAATCTTGACTAACTATTAATGAAAAGCAAACTTGATACTCTTGCCCACAAATGAGAGTTTTAGGCAAGTAGTACTGACTAAACTAGACTAGACTAATAATTGTTTCTCTTGCAACTAAAATTAAATGACTGAAAAGAAAAGAGACTCTTCATTTGTTTGAATTCATCCAAACTATTCCACCACTTGGACAAACTCTGATGGCGTCGTTGTCAATCAAGTCTTGGACTGCATTCTTCAGGTTGAAACAATCATTGGTGTGATGACCATGGCATTGGTGATAGTAGCAGTAGAGGTGTGGAGATCGTCCTTCCCTCTTAGGTTGGTAACCTTCCATTGGGCTTAGCTTTCCTTCCTTGTGAAGACTTCTGAAGAGATGACCGAGAGTGATGTTTCCAATGTCGGAGAAGACTCTACCCTTCCTTCGCTTAGCCATTTGATTGTGGAGGTCTCGAATGTGGTTCTCATAGTGTTGTACGAAGACGTTGTGGCGAGCCTGATATTCTTCCTCCATTTGCTCTTTGAGGTCACGGTAGAGGGTATTGAGGAAAAACTTGACCCTTCCATCAATGTCATCTTCAACGTGGGCTTCAAGGTTGATGCACTTTTGGGTCATATCTTCGAGTTCGCTTTTGACCTCTTCAAGTTCTTCAATCAGCATCTTTGTCTTGTCGGCTTGGATGGATTCTTCCAAGTTGTGTCATGCATCGTTGTCCTCAATTTCTTTGTAGGGCTTTGGCAAGTTGAGTGTTGATGTTACTTAGCTCTTCTTGCACGGATGACCGCCCACTGTCGGAATCACTTTCCATCTTCCGAAAATCCCTAGCAATGCGAGTGGCAGGCAAATCGAAAGCTTCTCTCCAACCTTCCACGTGTTCCATTTCAGCGACAAGAGACTTGGTCAAATCTTGGAGAGTGGGTTGTTCACGGCTTTCCTTGGTCATGACGTACTTTCCGGTAGACATTGTGTTGGGAGTCTTGGAGTTGAGTAGCTTCGGAAAGCGACGGAAGATATGCGAGATATCAGGATCTAGCCCCAACGAGTCGGAAGCAGGCTTAAATGGCTCAGGCTCAAATTCAGCAAACAGAAGCATTATCCCGTGCGAGATAAGTAATCCCGCGCGAGATAATCACACGGAAAGTCCGTTTTGAGGGGTTTCTAAGGCCTTTATCAGAACCTAACGACTAAGCAATCAATCCGATTTTTGTAAAACAAATCCATGTAAGATTTTTTTGTTTTTTTTTTTTGAAGGATTATATGCACATTTTTCTTGAAGGGACATCCGAAGGGACTTTTTCCGAAGGGGCTTTTTCCGAATGGACTTTTTCCGAAGGGACTTTTTCCGAATCCTTTCTTATTGTCAATTTTACATGGCTTTGTTTTGATCAAAAACAAGAAAAGATCACCGAGTCAAAACCGACCGGTCACGGAGTGATCCTAAAAAGTCAATCTACATGAGAATGTGGCGATGCGGGTGGAAGGCTAGCCTCCCGCGATATGACAATCTAAGTGGATTGAATACGCGGAGTGGGATTGTCCAACTTCGGAGAGACCGGCGACTAGGTGGTTACCGTCATCCGTCCTTAGTGTGGGTCCCGGGTTTATAGAGGGTATGCAGTGCAATGACAGTTATAGTATGATGTGCGCGTGTGTGGTAGTCAATCTATGTGATAGAGTAAAATAGGAAGTTTTTTTTTTTGAAAACGAAAGAAAACAGATAATGGCCGCACCAAGTGGTTGCCTATGTTTCTCCCAATCTAGGAAGACTCAGGCCGTCGTAGTTCCACATAAAGAGAGATAAAGAGAGATAAATAATTTAATTTACAACTCTCGAATCCCCAATGGACCGGACTTTAATTAAATAAAACCCAATCACACGCAGTTCATAAATAATAATCAATTATTTAAGGAAAATAAAGGTCCGAGTTCTACACCTTAAGGGAGGCCTTAAGATGTGGGAACTCTGCGGATAATGAATCCTGGGATCCCCCTTGCATGTTCGGCTCTCGTCTTGGATTACGAGCGAAACAGGAGAAACCAAAAAACAACCAGACTGGAAGCCCTATCTCGCGCGAGATAATGATATCTCGTGCGAGATATCTCCCATCTGAGAACAGAAAAATTCAAATTTTACAAAATAGATTGAAAAACCTCTCTTTTAATTTTGACGCAAGTTTAAGCCTCTTAATTTTCAGTCCCCAGCAGAGTCGCCACTGTAGCGTTGTGAGAAAGAAATTCTGATTCTTTTTATTTTTATGAGTCGCCACCTATATTATTTGATTGGAAACATAGAAAAACCATTTGAAAGAGATTTGAGTTCGGGGCTTAGGTTATGAAATGGGTAGGTTTAGAAGGCATCCATTTCACCCAATCCGGAGATCGGTCTTGCTAAAGAAAAGAGAGGTTTTTCAAAAGAAGAAGTAAAAAAACGAATCCAAATACTACAAATAAAGGTCCATTTGACGAGGTCAAACGGAATGTAGAATCGATTGCTTCGAGACCGTCTCCATGATTTGGAGAGGCTCTAGGCCGATCCTAGATTCTATGGACTTATACCACTCTAACAATCAATTAGAAGGAAGATTAGGAATTACCTTGCGTGAGGTGATTTGGGCAGAGTTTCGACTCAAGTTTAGAGTCGACCCTTCACACGGACAGAGCTTCGCCTTGGTCCTTGATTTGGAGGTTGATGCTTGATTATCAACAAGGTTGACAAACAAACTATGAGGTGAGTTTTAGGGTGATTTTGAGGGATTCTTTCAGGGAAAGAAAACGACAAAATGTGTGTGTGTTGTGTAAATTCGCGGTTTTGGGATTTTCGACCTCCGACCTCCTGAGCCTTGGAAGTCACCAAGTATTTATAGAGGTTGGATATGAAGAAGTGGAGAGTTAAAACCCTATCAGATAGTTCTTGACCTCCTCTCCCATTGGTTGGCCGGAGAGATAAAGTTTTATCCCAGAAAGAGGTTGAAATCGACGAGGAAGCGTCGTGCAATGCGAGAGGGAGTTATCTCGCGCGAGACACGCCATCTCACGGCGAGATATTGATCCTGTGGACAGTTTTGTCCTTTCCTCGTTATCTCGTATGCATTTTAGTCCCAAACTAACGGTAGTTAGTCAAAACTTTAACGAAACATGACGAAATGGTGGATTTCTACTTCTTGACTCAAAGCGAGACTTAGAGTGGCATAAGTATGATCCGATGTGTTCAGAATGGGGTGTCTACACCCAATAGCAGTCACACATCCTTTTTGGTTTGTCCCAAGAGAGAATCGCGTTTCAAAAAAAAATCTACATGTTCATACTTTTCAACCACATGATACTTATCTTACGTGTCATAGACTTCATTGTGATTTATTCCCCTATTCCTGTAAAAGAGTCACGTTATAAATCTGCACATATTGGGTCAGCAGCTGTTGGGTTGCATTAACAGGTTCTTTGCGCTTTTGTGCTAATATAAATAACATTGACCATGGCACAATAACGTTCCCGCTGGATTTTTTTTTTTTAATTTGTGTTGGGAAATGAGTGAGGATGAGGAAACACAAGTCTTGGGGAAACTAATAGGAGTGTAAAACATGTGAGGTTCTAGATGAAATATGGTATGCTATGATACATCAGCTGTCTGGTAGGTTGGGGTGGGTTCTTGTGCTATTCACCCCCACACACTCTTGGTATTGATACTCTTCTTGAATTCTAGGTTCCCTTTAGAAGTTGTGTGTATTTCTGCCTCGAGTTTAGGGTTGTACAAGAATATCCAGGTCGTGGACCCCTCCCTTACAGTTCCAAGGTGCTGAAGATTCATAAATGATAATTATTGATACTCTTCTTGAATTCTAGGATCCCTTTCTGTTTCATTGAACTAAGAGATTTGTGGATACCACGTGTAAGCACACACTTGCAAGTTTTCCTATATAATTGTATCCGAGTGACATAGATCACAAGAACCAACATCCCCCTCCTTTTCCTTTTTCACATCTTACAAGAATGAGTAATTTCTGATGGCCCTCCTTTTCATTATTCAGTTTTGAATAATAATCTAAAAAAACCAATGTTTTATGCAGGGGGAAGTTTTTGTTGATCTTCTTGATTATAAAGGTCCAAAAACAGTTGTGGCTCGAGGAGTCCTGGTATGCGAGGATGCTGCTAAAATAGTTGGTGGACAAAAATTGGGAAAAGAATTTTCGGAAGTTCTTATCAAAGACGCGATAAAGCCAACAGAACGTTTGATTAGGCCTTACGAAGGAGTTACTAATTTGGGAGAAGCTATTGGTAAATCAATTGCATGGAGATCCATAGATGTAATTCCAAGGTTGTTCTAAATTATCTCTCTTATGACGTTCTAAATTATATCTCTTATGTTCTTATTTTCTTATTTAATATCATTTAAAACTAAATAATGCTTATTTTTTCAGGTGATGGTTTAAATGAGGACCTTATAACCCAATCTATACCGGGAGAAGATTGCATTCATTTGTGTTTTTGTTTGCTACTTGAACTCAGTTTGTAGATGTCAATGCTTGTTGCGTACTTTCCTTTTGAACTAGTACTTTTTGGATTATGTAATGCATACTAAATGTTCAATTTATGGTAATAGACCAAGCATTATATATTATAAGTTATTCTTATTCATTATTAATTGTTGAAATTTTTGTAAGTTAGTGATTTCAATAGCACAATAAATTAGAGAAATCAAAATTTTCTACTGCCAGAAATATATAATATTGGAGAATATTAAAAGTGCCACTAATTTTCGGCACTTTAAAAAAAGTGCCGCTAATTTTCAAGCATTTTAAACGTGCCGGTAAATTAGTGGCACTTTTATAAGTGCCGGAAAATTAGCGGCACTTTTATAAGTGCCGGAAATTAGCTGCACTTTTATAAGTGCCGGAAAATTAGCTGCACTTTTAAAAGTGCCGAAAATTAGCGGCACTTATAAAAGTGCCGGAAATTAGCGGCACTTTTAAAAGTGCCGGAAATTAGCGGCATTTTTAAAAGTGCCGGGAATTTTCCGGCACTTTAAAAGTGCCGGAAAGTATTGCCGACACCACTTTTTTCGGCACTTCTTAAAGTGCCGGAAAAAGTGCCGGGAAAAGCTTTTCCGGCATTTTTTTTAACATTTCCGACACTTTTAAAGTGCCGGGAAAAGACATATTTGTTGTAGTGACCTTAGCTGTCAGAGCAGTGACATCCATAGCTATCCCAGAAGATTGCCCAGTCTTAGCTGTTCTATGCCTTGCATCTACTAGAGACTCAGCAACAGCTCTTCTTAGATTTTCTTCATAATCACTATCATGACTAACTTCCTCTTCACCATCATACTCATCAATAGCCTTAAAAATAGGATCTGATTGGGTTTCTTCACTGTCAGACTGTTGTTCCTCAGCAATGTACTTTCCTTTATTTGTCACTTGAGCACTCTCTTGCTCAGCTACTTGCTCAACCTCTTCTTGTACTTTCTTTCCCTTGAGAAGCTTCTTTCCTTTCCCAGTTTTCTTCATTTTGGCTTGGCCAATCCTCTTCTTGATTTTGCTAGGAGTGGTCTCTTGATTTCTTTCTTTGATCACTACACCCTTGTCATGCTTCCTTTTTGATCTCTTGTCATTGACCATGTAGACCAATGACTTCCACAATCTCATGTCACTTTCAGCTTTCTCTTTCAGTCTCAAAGTTGCTGCATCAAGATTTTCAGAGCTGTCCCCAAACTCCAACTTTTTCTTCCCCTTCAGTCTGAATGTGCTTGAGTTGAAACTCCTGGTTTGCATAAGAGTGGTGGTTTTAAGACAAACATTTTTAAGGGGAGGGTTCAGCTTTGGAATTAAGTGGTGTAGGATTCCACTCATGAATCTGAAATTATTCATCCTTGTGGTTTGCTTCTTAAACTTCCATGGTGTGGGGGATGTAGCTAGTTGAAAATTGTGTAGTAGGGCAACACTCCAATTCACATCCTTAGCTATCAAGCTTAAGCCTTGCTTCCACTCATTTGGACTGATTTGATCCAAAGATGATTGCTTTCTTCAAACCCCTTGATGATAACATCCATTAGGGTTGATTTAAACAAATCCAGGGTTCCCTTTTTAATGGGTTTGTTCTGGGCTACTAGGTAATTGCAATTGGGTTTATCCAAAAATCTCTTGTAGAACATCTCCAAGGCACAATCTTTTCTGTCCCAAAGGTTGCTCCTAGTTCCATTTTTCATTGGAATGATGTAGACTTCAGAGACCACCTTGGGAGATACATGAATCTCAGTTCCTTCAATGTTGATTCTTATTGATCCATCTACAAGTCTCTGTCCAGCCATGTAAATTTCTCTACATAAATTCTCATAGATGGGGGGTTGAGCTTCCATCATTTTGTAAAGATTGTTGGACTCAAGAAGATCTTTAATAAGAGCTCCAACCTCATGCTCATAGAAATCAGGCTTGATAAAATACCCATGAGCTTCAGTGTAAGACATGGTTGAATAGAACAGAGAATTAGGGCTTTGAAAAACAGAGAGAATCAGTGAAAGGATTAGGAGGGAGAAGAGTGTTTGTTTGAAGAGGGGTTAATTTCGAAAGGTTAAATGGTGGAGGGAATTTGTGTAGTTTCAACGGCTAATACGTGGGTTAGTGCAACGGTTAAAAATGGGCATTTAAGAATGTGACTGTTCATGAATAGTGCTTTTTGTCCCCCCACTCATTACATGCCATAACATCCATAAAACAAGGGAATAAAGGCCGTACAGAGAGGCAAATTTTCAGAGGGGTTTATCAGGGAAATAAATGAACATTTTTAGTGGCAAGTTCCCATAATCCTCGATTTGGCAAGAACTCAAATCATAGCTGTCAGACTTGATAACCAGCCAAGCCTATTTTAAATGATCATTGCCACTATGTTGACTGAAGCAAAAATTGTCTATAAAAGGAAATGTATCAGTTTGTGAGATTTATTCAATTCATTTTAGTCATATAGTAAATCGGAAGATTAGCTTCAATGTTCAGTCCTAGCAAGATGGCTAAGGCAACAAAGAAACTGGTCTTTCACAGTCCAAGGGTAGAGGAAACTAGGGAGGAAAGGTTTGAGAGAGAGTTTTGGTCATATCAAATTCAAACAAATAATCTTTAGAACAGGAGGTGAATCAATTGCCAAATGATGATCCACATACGGAAGAAGAGTTAAGAGAGAGAGAGATAAGAAAAAAGTTTTGGGAGGAGGAGAGATTAGCTTTGTTGGAGGGTGAGAGAAACAGGTTTAAAAAGATAGCTAGAGATAAGGGTAAAGCTAAGATGGTTTGTGAGAGTCAAGATGATCAGACATCTAAGATTATGCTATTTGGTAAGGGGAAGGAGGGTAAATCAAGTAGGTAGGTTGGGGTAGGTGTAGAGAGGGTCTACACATTGGGAGAGCTAGTGAAGCTTGACAACAAAGAAAGGATTAAGATTGACACTCCAATTGGTCAACCTGATTTCTTAGATGTCAAGGAATTTGTAGACACCCCATTCTGAACCAATAATTCATGATTACACTACTCTTCATCTCTCTTTTGTGTTTTGATGAAAGCATATCAGTTTCGTCATGTTTCGTTAAGTTTCTAACTAACCTCGTTAGTTTTGGACCTAACTGACTAACGGAACAACTGAAGAGGACAAAATAGTCATCAGACTAGTTATCTCGCACGAGATATCATATCTCACGCGAGATATCCCCTCGACAGAATGTGCAGAAATCACTCTCCTTCTCCGTTTCAACCTCTTTCTTGATAAAATCATATCCCATCTGGTTCTCCAATAGAATTTGAGTTCTGGATGCTTCCTAGGAGTGTTTTACCTCTCAACCTCTACCTCTTAAACCCCTATAAATACTTGGTGACTTCCACCATTTCAAAGGTCCAGAATTCCACACAACACACACAATTTGTTGGTTTCTTTCCACGAAAGACTCCTTCAAATCACTCACAAACAACTCCTAAATTCGTCCTTCAACCACGTTGATTGACGAACATCAAGGCTCAAGCCTAGCATCAAGGCGAAGCTCTTTCCGCATCAAGACTTGACTCTCATATTGAGTCGAAGCTCTGCCCAAATCACTTCTCGATCGAGAAGACATCTTAGAACCACGTTCTAAATCAAATACTCCCTAAACGCTAGGTAAATTCCTTCACTTTTACTCTCCTCTTCACAATCTATCTCTATTGGCTTTTAGAGTGGTGTAATCCCATCAAAAGGATTGGCCTAGAGTCCCTTCAATCGATGAAGGCGATCTCGAAGCATACAATCCGACATTCCTAATCAAGAAATTGATTAGGGTTTACTTGTTTTCTTTAATTCTATATATTGTAAAGATTGAAAACCTCTCTTTTCTTTAGCAAGACCGATCTCCGGATTGGGTGGAATGGATGCTCCTTGACCTACCCATTCCATAACCTAAGCCCCGAACCCAAATCTCTTTCAAAATGGTTTTCCTATGTTTCCAAACGAATAATATAGGTGGCGACTCAAAAGATAAAATTCTTCTCACAAAGCTACAGTGGCGACTCCGCTGGGGACTTAAAATTAAGAGGCTTAAACTTGCGTCAAAATTAAAAGAGAGGTTTTCAAAAAAAAAATTGTAAATTTGATTTTCTGCTCTCAGATGAGGCATATCTCGCACGAGATATCATATCTCGTGCGAGATATCGCCTCGGCAATCTGGTTGCTTTCTGGTTTCTCCCGTTCATCTCATAATCCAAGGCAAGAGCCGAACGTGGAAGGGGGATCCCAGAATTCACTATCTGCAGAGTTCCCGCATCTTAAGGCCTCCCTTAAGGTGTAGAACTCGAATCTTTATTTCATTTAAATAATTGATTATTATTTATAAACTGCGTGCAATTGAGTTTTATTTAATTAAAGTCCGGTCCATTGGGGATTCGGGAGTTGTAATTTAAATTATTTATTTCTCTCTCTCTCCTTTATGTGGAACTACGACGGCCTGAGTCTTCCTAATTTGGGAGAAACGTAGGCAACCACTTGGTGCGGCCACTATCTGTTTTTCTTTAGTTTTCAAAAAATAAAACTCTCTATTTTACCCTATCACCTAGATTGACTATCACACACGCGCACTCATATTATAACTGTCATTGCACAACATACCCTTGATAAACCCGGGACCCACACTAAGGAAGGATGACGGTAACCACCTAGTCGCCGGTCTCTCCAAAGTTGGATCATCCCACTCCGCGTATTCAATCCACCTAGATTGTCATATCGCGGGGAGCCTAGCCTTCCAGCCCTGCATCGCCACATATCATGTAGATTGACTTTTTAGGACACTCCGTGACCGATCGGTTTGATCTTGGAGTCCTTGTAATCCCTTGTCAAGATCATTTTGTGCAATAATCCATGAAAAAGAAATCAAAAAATTTGTCGCTTCGGAATTGTCCCTTCGGAAATGTCCCTATGGTTGTCCCTTCGAATTTGCCCCTAAAAAGACAAAAATTTCTCACCAAATTTATTGCACAAAACTCGATGTTACTTGAGATTACTTCGATCCCTAGGTCCTTAGGTTTGAATTTCGAATGTTAGAAACCCCCAAAACGAATTTTCCGTCCGACCAAAATTAGGATTAAAATCAGAAAATTGTGACTTTTCGTGGTGAAGTCTCGCGCGAGACTACTTTTCTCGTACGAGATATGTGTTCGGTGTTTTCGTGTTTTGGCCAAAACCTTCAAACCATCAAGCCTTCATTCACCCTATTCAGCCGACTTGTTGGGACTCGATCATGGTTTAACACGGTTGCTACACGTCTAGGTTCTTCGCCACGATGTCTGCTTCTCCTTCTACCACCGAGGCCGATATCAACGACGCTAAGGCCCAACTCATCAAAGCCATGACTAGGTTGGATGAACAAAGTAAGCAAATTGATAAGCAAAATGCCCAAATGGCCGCCCTCATGAAAGAACTCCACGAGTTGAAAGTCAAGAAAGGCAGAAAACAAAAGCAGAAAATGGAATTCTCCTCCGATGAAGAGGAATCCTATACCAAGCAGAATAAGAAACCCAAGAAGACAAGCAAGAAAAAGGAAGAATCCGATTCCTCCTCTTCCTCATCCTCCTCCGATGATGAGGAACATATCTCCAAGGGTGCTAAAGTCAAGAAAGAAGGAAGTGGTGAATCTACTAAACTTGGTGACCATGTTACTAAGAACTACCTCGAGAAGAAACTTGCGACTCTTGACACTTCAAAGGGGTCATTCGTTCCATTTGATCCCGATGCTCTTCAACAATCCATCGCCAAGTTTCCTCGCAAGTACAAGACACCCGACATTGCCAAGTTCAATGGTACTACCTCTCCTCGAGCTCATGTTGTGACCTACACTTGGGCTATGCTTCCAATGGGCGTTGATAACACAATCTTGGCACAATGCTTTCCTCAAACATTAGAAGGTGCTGCAAGGGATTGGTGCATGTCTCTTCCTGCGACTACAAGGCTTGATTGGTCATCTGCATGTTTAGTCTTCCAAAGGCAGTTTGAAGACAACTCCACTTATCGCCCTACTAGGAGGGATCTTGAACAAACCAAACAACATGCCAATGAATCCTTTGCTGAATTTGCTAGAAGATGGAGACTCAAACTTACTGAAATCGTCGAAAGGCCTACTCTCAAAGAGCAAATCCACATCTTCCTCCAATGCCTCCATGATGAATTTCAAGAGAAGCTCGCCGGTAATTACTTTCCTAGTTTCAATGAACTCCTCGAGTCCGGAATTAGGGTTGATGACTTCCTCAAAAGTAAAAAGAGGGAAAGTAACTTCCGCTACAACAAACCCGCTACAAGTAAGGATGCTTCAGTCAACACTATTGCATTCAACCGCCCCAACATCGGCAAGTATTCTGCTGTCTCTCCTCCCGAAAAGAAAAAGAGGCACTACGACAAAATTGAAGGAATCACTCAAGAAGAACTCTTCGATGTGCTCGTCCAGAATGAAATGATCAAACCAAGGGAAGGTGGTCCTCCTAAGGATATTGGTCCAAACCATGCTCATCACTTATTCTGCAAGTACCACAACTTCACATGCCACGACACCAACTCCTGCCACCACTTGAAAGACATCATCCAAGACCTCTTTGACAATGGAGATCTAGAACGTCCCAACGTCATCACCAATCCTCTCCCTCGTACTCCGTGAAGAAGATGAAGCTCCAAGAAGAAATCTACACTTACCACTTTGGGGCTACAACTATCCTCTCCCTTTCTCCTTTGATAGAAGTAGATTAGGTTTTAAATTTCCAAGTATGAACTCGAAGAGTCGTTCTGTCTTTCTAGTACTTCTCACCTCCTCTAGTTTGTGTCATCTAAACTATCGAGTCAGTTTCAATTTCTTCGATTAATCAAAGTAATTTTCTTTTCCTAAACACTTTCCCTAAGGTTGTTCTACCTCATGAATATCATTTAATTCATTCAAAATAATGGACCCTCCATTCCCAAAATCATCGCAAAAATAGAGACTTCTAAGCGAGTTTAAGAAGAAAGTTATCCTTACGAAGCTTTAAGGGCTAAACATTACCCTACTGAAAGTCAAAGGTCAACAAACGAAGGAAGCCAAAGGCACTGCTATCAACCCTCATTCCAAGAAGAGTGGGGCTACTCAACTCAAAGCTTTGAGAGTACAAAAAAAAAAAAAAGCACTCTCAAACTTTCGTCGCCCCCACAACAAAGATGAAACATCAAAGGCATGAAGGACTCCCCTACAAAGAAGAAGAGTCAAGTGATACCAACAAAAGAAAAGATAATCCCTCAATATCCTCCTACATCAAGTGAAGAAGACTTTCAGTATCAAGATAAAATGTTTACCCTTAAGTCATACTAATGATTGGCTTTCTCCTCAAACTTATTTAGAAATTTCTAGATGATGCACGGTTCATTAAAAGGTAGAACAACTTTTCTAGATCCTTGAGCTAAGTAACGTTTCTCGTTGAGTCTAGGGGCTTCCTGTTAGCCGCTCTCATACACACTCTTGAAATCCAAGCATCAAAACTGGGGCTTCCTAACCTTTCCTCCTCCAGTCAATCTCTACTTCAACTCTTCAAAATAATCAAATCTACATTAGGGGCTTTCCTCTTTGCTTCTCACTCTCATCATTAGAGAATACACTTCTCCAAAAAGTCAATGCTTGGATCACCTTCCAATGAATAGAGTCCATCTCTCCTAAACTAACTTGAGATCTCATTTCTCTCTCCTCAATAAGATTCTCTCCTCTGAGTTCTCTTTGAGTTAACATACTATTAAAAAAAATGAAAAAAAAAGACGCAAAAGAGATGCCCGCTAGATTGAAAACCCGAAAGGGCAGTCTAGGCAAAAACCAGGGTGCGCACTAAAAATAAAAAAAAAATCAAAGGTCAAAGGGAGTGTATTCTTCAACCTTCTTCACCGGACGTCATTCGATCCTCTTCAAATCAAACCAACAAGGAGAGTCTTCTTCAATCACCTTCAAATCAAGAGAACAGCTTCACAAGCCTGTTCACAAAGTCATCTACCACTTGCAAGCAACTTGGGGCTTGAGACACCAAAGGGCCTTGGACGTAAAGCCATTATGACAGTCGATAGATGTGTAGTCGTTTGCCTCCTAGAGACATGAATCAAGGAGAAGTAAGAATGAAGATTCTCAACAGACCTAGATGTGTTCACACAAGGATACTCATCGAACGAAATTCTACAATAGTACAGCCTTGCTGACTAGCAACAGATTCTGCAAAACCTGATTTGGTCCCAACTTGTCAAACACAAGTTCGCTCATACAATTCACCCCTCTCAAATATAAATCCATACAAATGTCCCTACATTTCCATACACCATATACTCATACATAAACTCACCACCAAAATGACCAACCGGCCATTTACACGAACAGACGTGAGCATCGCCATGTAAGTCCAGTTAAACAACTAAAATTTGAAAAAAAAAATCTACTTGGAATCTTTATGTGCTGACAGGTACAGAAAGGTAAGAATCATTCGGGTCTATCCGAGACCATCATGCATGTACCCTTGCATTACAGGGGCCGACAGAACCTCCATCTCAACCAGCAACTTCAAGTCCATGACCTTGGCAACAACAGTGACACTTGTGATCTCGAGTGGAGCATCAACAAAGTCTGCGATGGCAGCAAACTTCAAGTCCGTGACCTCGGCAACCTCAACAAAGTCTGTGATGGCAGCAACTTCAAGTCCGTGACCTCGGCAACAACTTCAAAGTCTGTGATGGCAGCAAACTTCAAAGTCCGTGACCTCGGCAACGACAACAAAGTCCGTGACCTAGGCAACGACAACAAAGTCCGTGACCTCGGCAACGACAACAAAGTCCGTGACCTCGGCAACAACGGCACGTCAGAAACCTCGGGCGGCACACTTCAACGACTTCATCAACAAACCGGGTATCATCAGAATTGGGTCAAGTCCTTGATTCCTCAGTATGATTTTACCTTTTCAAAAAAAAAATCCCTCTTCAATTTTCAAAAAAAAATGATTTTCAAAATACCTAAAGCAACCTTTTCGTGTTTTGGAGTCGAACTACGTTTGGTCTGATTCTCTCTTAGAGATACGTAGGTAGCCGTGCGGCACGACCATCCCAATGTTCAGAATGATGTCTTTTCTATCGACGACATGACTTCTTCCATAAGTCTTGTCGCCGAGGGGCTCTGTAGATACCCCATTCTGAACCAATAATTCATGATTACACTACTCTTCGTCTCTCTTTTGTGTTTTGATGAAAGCATATCAGTTTCATCATGTTTCGTTAAGTTTCTAACTAACCTCGTTAGTTTTGGACCTAACTGACTAACGGAACAACTGAAGAGGACAAAATAGTCATCAGACTAGTTATCTCGCACGAGATATCATATCGCGCGCGAGATATCCCCTCGACAGAATGTGCAGAAATCACTCTCCTTCTCCGTTTCAACCTCTTTCTTGATAAAATCTTATCCCATCCGGTTCTCCAATAGAATTTGAGTTCTGGATGCTTCCTAGGAGTGTTTTACCTCTCCACCTCTACCTCTTAAACCCCTATAAATACTTGGTGACTATAAGTATGCCAATCCAAATTCGCGACCTTTTCCAGATGCATTTTAAGTAATAAAATGGCATTTAGGGGCATTTTGGTAAATTCCCGGTCAACCCCGAGACTTCCGGAAAAACTTCATATGTTTCTCGCGAAGGAAGTACTTTTTTGTACTTTGCTCGAGTTAAAGGACCTAGAGGGAATAAAACTGTTTTGGACTTTTTGGGTATTACCTAGGAAGCTTCCAGAATCAGTTTTGGCGCCAAAAACGGTTAATGTCACCTTGTGTCACGCGATAACTCGGAGCATGGAAAGTGGTAATGTTACGTCGTGCGACACAAAGTGACCATAGACTGCAGCTATAAATAAGACCCTACCCCTCTCAGTTTTGGATCCGAATTTCACCTCCCTAAAGCTACTCTGCCCAAATTATGCTAGAAACTCCCTCTCTCTCTCTCTCTCATACCAAAACCACCCAATTCCCCTTCAATTCCCTCATCTCTCATCTCTCTTCAACCCAATTCCATCTCTACTCCCCTATACACTTGAAGCCCCTTGATTCAGCTCTCAACCAGTGCTCAGATCTCCATCTCGAAGTTGAATTGAAGGCTCCTACACCTAACTTGGTGTAAGAGTTGAGGACTACAAGGGTAACACTATTCCCCTCTTCTCTCTCTCATCCATTTGTTCTAATTATTTTCTCTCCTTCTCCACTTGATAATCAGGCTCCTTCTGCCTCAGATTATCAAGTGGCAACTGCAATCTCTCTGTTTAAATAGCTTATACTTGAGTCCAATTGCTTGATATTGATGTGATCTATTTGGATTTGCAATTTGGGCATCAAGGGAGTGTGGATCTCCCATATTCACAGTCCTTTGATTGATTTGTGTTTAATTCGTATCATTATTACTGTTTCTGATATAATTGTTGTGTTTTTGCTAGATCTGCATCTCAGTTTGTGAGGTACCTGCAGATGGTAAACATATGTCACGCGACACATGTGGACATGAGGAGTCCTGTGTCACGCAACATGTTGTGACCATCTCCAGGGACCATATTTCAGTTGTAGCTTGTTTTGTTCAGTTGTTTTAGTATGTAGTTTCATATTCATGTTGTTCAATTCCTAGATCTGGTTTCTGTTCATTATATCTAGAGATTTGGTGATCTGTTTGATTTGTGAGCCTCTGCAAGGTGAACATATGTCACGATACATATCGGGACAAAGGAGTCATATGTCACGCGACAGATGTGACCCTTTGCAGAGGACCTATTTGTTCTTGTGATCTGTCTCTTGTTGATGTAAAGGGATGTGGCCTCCCAGACAATTGGTCTACAAGTTGTAATGATCTCTCTTATTCAATAAAATACATGTTCATCGCACTTTGTTTCATTATCATTGTTTGCACGTCTTTTGAATTATTTGGATGTCTAGATTAGAAAGACTCGTCTACGGATGAGGCGTGTTGGGTGAACTCTCGGTTCTTCCCAACACGTAACCTGACCCCTGTAAGTACCCAAATCTGGCTCATACCTTCTGGTTAATTTCCCCGGCAATTCCGGTAAATTTCCCGGTAACCCCCCGGACTTTCATGGAGTTTCGGAACAATTCCGGAACTGTTCCAAATCATGTAAAGGCTGAAAGGAAAGCTTCCCAATTAAGAAACACGTTTTTCTTAATTTGGGAAAACTTCTAGAATGGCCACCTTGCATGATTCTAGAAACATGCTGAGTCACAAGGGATAATGCCGCACGGCTGCATTAGCCAAGGGTCTCTGGCCGCACGGCTTCATTGGCGATTTCCAGACTGCCTACAAATAGAGCCCTCCTCTACCCATTTTAAACACGAAAAACACACACCACACTCCATATTCAGACTCAAGAACACTCCTCAATACTGCTGGGAATCCCAAGGGTTGAAGAAGCAAGCCAAGAAGCCTCCTCCCTCCTCCTTGAAGATCCCAAAGTTGGTCCTTCCACCTTGTTCAACCCAAAGAAGAAGAGGCCACCATTGGTAACCTCTCACTCCCTAACCTTGCATTCTAATTGCTCTATGTGAATTAAATTGCTCCTTGCATTCATATATTGTTATTATCTTTGCTTGGGACTTGGTAGTAAGTATTAAAGATCATATCTTTATCATTCCCCCTTTTCCCCTTTGCATCCTTTGCATGAATTAGGCATCATTTGTCATTAAAAATGTAATCTTTATACTCAAAGGTGCATCCTTTGCACTTAAAAATCCCCTTTTTACATAAAAATGTCATCTTTATGCATCATTTGCATATAAAAATCATGTCTTTATAAAAAAAGGTGCATCCTTTGTACCTACAATCCATTTTCATGCATCCTTTGCATTAAAGGTCATTCCTTTATCATAAAAATGCATCCTTTGCTTTTCAAAATGTAATCTTTATGCATCCTTTGCATACTAAAACCTAATTTCCTCATAAAAATGCATCATTTGCATAAAAATCATGCCTTTACATCAAAATGCATCCTTTGCAAATCAAATGCATCCTTTGCAACCCAAAAATGTCATCTTTTCACTAAAAATGTCATTTTTACATGCATTCCCCCATGTCCCCATTAGCAACCTTGGAACGGACCGGTGTAAAGATCCTATCTTTACATCGTTTCTTCCATTAAAGGTTCCACAATTTCTTTAGAAAAGGATAACCTTGAACCCTATATCTCCGATTATCACTTAAGACGAGCATGAAGCATTCATATAAGCTCGATCGTCTTAAGGTGAAGGATTGATGGGCTAAGGACATTCCTTCCTAAAAAACCGCATTTTGGATTATAAAAGGGAGTCATTCTCTCGATCACGCAAGTCCCGAGGTTAAAATGCGATGATCACAAGTCCAAGATGAGGACGGGATCAAAATCCCGAATACATAAAAATCCAAGAAATCCCGAGCGACAACCAATAAATGGTTTGTACGTCCGGAAGACAACTTGGGACATTCCCTCCCCTTTCATTCAAACACATGCACACAAGAAAGCACGCAAGCAAGCAAAATAAACGGAATCTAGGGAGACTTGCTACGGCAAGGCACCTTGGGTGAACGACGATCCGTTCTTCCCAAGGGGTAACATAACCTCCGAACCCATAAATCCTTTTTTTCAAAGTTTTGAGGAAATCAAAATGGCGTGGCGACTCCATTTTTCAAATTAAACCGGATGTCTTCAAACTCGCGTGAATCCACACAATTTGGGCACACATTCACAGTTTGGCGACTCCGCTGGGGATATCCCAAAAGGAGAAAAGCTTTCCTTTTTAAATAAACGATACCTGGTATATAGGTGGAAACCACTTAACCTTCCTGTATCGCTCCCTAACCCGGGGCTTGGGATAAACGGTGGTTTAACAATCCCACGTACCGGTATCACTTTTCGAAAAAAATAAATATAAAAGAAAGCTTTCCCTTTGAGCGGGTTAGACTCCCATCACGGATTCCGTCTATTTTGCTTGCTTTCATTGCCTTGCATTGCATCATTTGCATCTTGGGATTTGTGCATACTTTGAACGGGAAACAATCCGAAAAATAGCAAAGGAGTGGAACCTGGAAAATTGATCCATGCAGTCGTACGGCTCAATCCTCCTTGGATTTTGACCGGACGGCCTCAGTGACAATTCCACCAGGAAAAATTGAGGTTAATCTGGCAGCCTTGGCAGCTTGGGGCTATTCAGTTCCAAGACTGACTGGGGCTCCCAGAAAATTTACGTGCTTAACTGTTGCATTCTCCCCCGTCCCGAAAATCATTCCTTTAAAACACATTTATGAAAATCTCTGTTTTAACTCAAAAAGGAACATTTTTAGGAGACCGCACACTACGCGCACCTTATATATCCTGTACACTTTGCACGCACGTCCCTTTAAACCCGGGGTGGTTGTTCAGCTGCAGTCACGGACAGCCTTACGATGCTCCCGGGCGCGCACGGAATCACCCCAAACTCCCCATGGCAGCCAGTGTCGACCAATGCACAGTCCGTGTCACACGTTTCAAAAAACCGTGACTTTTTTGGTTGGTTTTTGGTCTAGTCCGTGTCATATAGCCCAGTTGCATATCCCCGTAAAGGTCAAGCCTTAGCTCATAACGGAAGTCAAGGTCTCTCGCTCAAGCGAAACTCTGCCAAAATTCCGACAAGGAAAAATTGGTAGAACCTTGACTCCGACATTGACTTTGACCTTGACCTGCACGGAACGCGTAAGAGTCGAGACCGAGTCTTTGCCAAGAAAAGTCCAAAGATCTTTCGCTCAAGCGAAGCTCTGCCAAAATTCCGACAAGGAAAAATTGGCAAGATCTTGACCCGGCATTGACTTTGATTCTGACTCACGCCCGGCGTATGCAGCGAAGTTCAATGTGACACTGCGTCATCCGGCTTTTACCGCCCGACCCATGCCTATTATCTTCTCGGACATTACCGAATAGTCGAAACGTCAATCGCGCAAGCGAAATTTTGCCGAAATTATATCAAGGCTGAAAGACGAGACTTTCCCGGTATTGCCTTGACTATAATTCGCATCGCTCGTGCGTTAAAAGTTCCTATGACCCGCTAGACCCGTTAGGAGCGTTCTTCTCTCTCGATCGGTGGGATCCGCGTGCCCTATAGGACCCTCGCCCGGGGCTGTCCACCCTGGGAGGTTGAAATACAGGTGGAATACGAGGGTCTTATAGACGTAGTGACGGAACCCACTGATCCAGGATCTAGAGTAGTTGCGAAAAAGAAGGGCAAATCCCCTTTTCCAACCAAATAGAAATTAATAAAAGACATTGTTTTAAGTAAACTGGAAGATTCTTAATTTGCATATTGCTTGAGCCTTCAGCCTAAACACCTATCCTGAGTCTAAACCTCTCCTATCCCTTTCCCGCAGCGAGAAAGATGTGGGTGAGAACACCGGGTCAGCGACTTGTTAGCGCAGAATTCTCAGACAGTTCGCCGAAATCCTCAGTTTGGTCAGTTCAGAGAGTCAGAATGTCCGATTCGACAGAGAACAGTACTGGTTTGGGTAACCAGATGACTAGGGAAGAAGAGCTAGCCTATAACCAATGCCCTCCTCCATCCACATACGATCCTTTGCCAAAGACTGTCCCTTTTCAGTCTTTTCCAGTATCCCAAGCCATCAGGGTCCCGACACCCTCTCCTCCTCAGATAAGACCCAGCTTTGTTCCCTACCAACAGAGAACAAACGCCACAGCCATCCCCGCAACGGAGCCTCTGCACTACCCTATGGGATTCGCTCCCTCTCCCCAGTATGGGCCGTCCCAGACAACTTCTAGGCCTCAGAATCAACCAAGTGACCTTTTCAATCTATGCCCTTCCACAGCAGATCTTCCACCCCCAACCTTGCCAACAGGATCCCATGAGGCTCCTTTTTCCTACTTCTGCAACTACGAGCCTAATTCCTATGCCTCTGGCCAGCCTCAAGGAAACACAGGACCAGGCCAAGTTTACACAAGCCATGGTACCAGCTACCACTGTGCCACCCACAATCCTGCCACCCAAATCTGACAAGCCTGCTTCAGAATCGAAACGTCCCCCGACCCCAACATGACTTGGTTGATGAAACAAGTTAAGTCCATGCAAGAGAAGTTCGGAGAACTGAACACCAAAAGGCAAAGATACCGCATCACTGATCCCAGCAAAATTGTCCCTCTTCCTCCAAAATTCCAAATGCCAGAGATTGAAAAGTTCAACGGCACCGATTGTCCCCAAACTCACATTGAAAGCTACCTTCTTGCCAAGAGAGCTAAGGATTGTACACATCAGCAAATGGCCGACCATTTTCAGCTGTCATTAAAGGGTTCAGCTCTTAGATGGTTCCTGCATGTAAAACCGTAGGCCCGAGCCACCTGGGACCAGATTAAGGAAGCATTCCTAGAGAAGTATAAGGCCAACTTGAATTGGGAAACCAGCAAGAATGACCTGTAAGGCACTCTACAGCGCCCAGATGAGCCAGTAAGTGAATTCTACAGGAGATGGAATTGGAAGCTTAGTGAAATGATGACCCCACTGAACGAAGAGGAACAGATGGAGATCTTCCAATCTTGCTTGAAGCCCCAACTAAGGGTCCAAATTGGCAATTACTACTATCCTGACCTTCGGGCAATGGTAAATGCCGGTACCAAGTTTGAAAATGCCTTCAATATGGCCCCAGCCACACGAGCAGCCAATTCCCACTGTTACAAAGCACCAGTTTCAAATGCCACAGCTGTCACTATAAAAGGAAAAGAAACGGTTGGCGCTGTCAATTATATTCAGAATGAGAGGGTCGTGCAAAATTCAAGCCAAGTCGCTGCAAAGCCAAGGCCTCGCTTCTATACCACAGAAGATTTCGAAATGCCACTAGAGAAGGTCTTTGACGGTTTGGTAGCTGAAGGACTCATCAGACCTTTGGAAAATTGGAAACCCAAGAACCCCAGTGTCAGGATGGACAAAACCAAGCATTGCCGTTTTCACAAATATCATGGGCATAACACCAATGATTGCACCTATCTGAAGTTCCTGATCTCTCGCCTGATTGAAGAAGGCAAGCTGGAGCCGCCTCGGGGTCCCAATGTGGTCAAGAACCCTCTTCCTGCTAAAAATCAGGTCAACATGATCGAGTTCGGGGAAACAAATGCAGTCAATTTTGGGAATCCGGAGATCATAGACATCCTGAAATTCAATGTTCCTTATGCTGAATTACAAGGAAAGTGGAAAGATTTGATCAATGCTGCCGCCATGGAAGGACAGTTTGGGCCCATAGTTGGAACTGATTTCGTTAATGTTGTCAGAGCTCGACCTCTCTTTTATGATATCGAACCAGTGACCATGGTCAAGATTACAGAAGAAAGGCTCACTTATGAAGACTGCGAGTTTGAAGTAAAACAAGCTATGTTAATGAAAGTCTCTCCGGAACCCTTCATCACCCATGATGAGCATAATGGCTCTTACTACTCCTGAAGATCAGTACCAAACCCCTGTTTGGGAAAAGGTGGAAAGAAGAGTGAACAAGCCAGAAGATTTTTGGGATGAAGAAAGTTGCCTCTCAGATGCCGAAAGTACAACTGGTCCCACTACCCCGAAGGTACAGATGGATATAGTCAGATTCGGAAAGGAGATTGCAACAGATCAGTCGGACATCCCTCATGGGAATGGTGACAACAAAGACAGTGATGATCCACAGGATGCACAACCAAATGAGAGCGCTGACGAGACTGCTACTCCCCAGGGCAACAGCAGGAAGGAGTGAGATTCCGGTCCAACCCTTGTCAAACACTCTCGAGTCAATAAGTAGTGTAGGGTCCAGAGTCAGTAGGGTCCAGAGTCAGTTGAGTCAGGAATCTTTGAATTCCAGTCCTCTGAGTCATCCGAAGGCCTCACGCCTGAGGATTATCAATATGTAATCGATGTCATCTTTCCCTTTGCTTTGAATGAAATGACAGATCTTTCTGATTATCCCCTTATTGCCAACTTAACAAATGATAAATTAACTCAAAACTTAACAACAGTTAATAATGAATCATTTGAACAAGATGAAAACACACTAAATGAACAATACATTAAAGAAATCTTTAAGGTGTTTCGTAAAAGAGGAAAATCGGGCCCAAGCTGCCGAGGAGGTTTTGACAAGTGTGAACTTGGGTACTGTCGAGGAACCTAAAGAGACACAGATCGGAAACTTCTTCCAGGGGGTTGAACGGGACAGACTGGTTGATCTGCTCAGAGAATACATGGACGTCTTTGCGTGGTCATACAAGGATATGCCGGGGCTAGACAGTTCAATAGTAGAGCACAGAATCCCTCTAGCACCAGATGCTAAGCCGCAGCGTAAATTGAGGAAAATCAAGCCGAGTGGTCTCTACAAGTCAAAGAAGAAATTGAGAAGCTACTGCGGGTAGGATTCATCGTAGTCATCGAATATCCGACATGGTTGTCCAATATTGTGACCGTCACCAAGGCCAATGGGAAGGTGCGCCGTGTGTAGATTTTCGGGATCTCGAACAAGGCCACCCCAAAGATGATTACCCCTTGCCAAACATAGACATCCCGGTGGACTCCATCGCCAACTACAAAGTCAAATCCTTCGTTGATGGCTTTGCAGTGCTACAACCGCATTAAGATGGCCGAAGAAGACCAAGAAAAGATGCCTTCACCACACCGTGGGAACTTATCGCTATACAAAGAATGCCATTTGGGCTCAAGAACGCCGGGGCTACTTATCAAAGGGCAGCGACCGCGCTTTTCCATGACATGATCCACAAGGAGATTGAGGTCTACGTAGACGACATGATAATCCACTCCAAAGGCGATGACGGACAGCACTTTGTTGACCTGCGAAAGTTCTTTGAGAGGCTGAGACAACATTCCATGAGACTAAACCCTGCTAAATGCACCTTTGTAGTGACAAGGGGAAAAGTGCTTGGGTATATGGTCACGGAGCGAGGTATCGAAGTTGACCCCCGAAAGATCAAAGCCATTATGGACATGAGGCCACCTCGAACCCAGACAGAAGTCAAGAGCTTTATGGGGAAGTTGCAGTACATCAGCCGTTTCGTCAACCAGTTGACCACTATGTGCGAGCCCATCTTCAAGCTTATGAAGAAGAATGTAGATATAGAGTGGACCGAAGAATGCAAGGATTCCTTTGACCAGATCAAAGCATACTTAGTACACCCTCCAGTACTATGCCCCCCACATAGATAGAAACCTCTTCTGCTCTATCTTACTGTCACTGATACGGCAGTTGGGGCTATGCTTGCTCAGGAGAAGAAAGACTCTCGGATAGAAAATGCCATTTACTTTGTCACCTAAGCCTGCAGGGAAGTGAGCTCAATTACTCGCATGTGAAAAGACCCGTGTGATCGGTCTGGGTAGTCGGCAAGTTGAAGCATTATATGCAAGCCCATCCGGTGAATTTGGTCTCAAAAATGGACCCCATCAAGTATATCTTCGATAAGCCTTCCCTCTCGATGCGTCTAGCAAAGTGGTCCTTCTTCTTAGCAGAGTACGACATCAGCTACGTAACCAGAAAAGCCATCAAGGGTCAAGCATTGTCAGACCACCTGGCAAACTTCCCCAGTAATGAGGACAGAGGGCCTGAACCCCAATTCCCAGATGAAGGGATCTTCGTAGTTGAGCCTGAAAACCGGTGGCAGCTTTTCTTTGATGGAGCTGCTAACAAAAGAGGAAATGGCATAGGGATGCTACTGGTCGATCCGAAAGATGAAGCATACACTCATAGCCCTCAAGTTGAACTTCCCTGCCACGAACAATGTCGCCGAGTACGAAGCTTGCATTGCTTGTTTAGAGGCTGCCCTAGAAAGGAATGTCAAGGAGCTCAAAATTTATGGAGACTCAGCCCTGATCATCAACCAGGTCTCCAACAAATGGAAGACTGTGGACCCTAATCTTCAGCGATATCATGCCCATATGGAGGAGTTGACTGGACAGTTCAGAGAAGTGACTTTCCACTACTTGCCAAGGGAAAAGAACAGATTCGCAGATGCCCTCGCTACTTTAGCCTCACTGGTAGAGATTCCCAAGGGAAAAGCCATAAAACCCTTCAGAGTGGGTAGAAGAGAAGCCCCAGCTTTCTGTTGTGAAGTAGACCTGGGACCCGAGCCTATCAAGGAACCGTGGTACAATCAAATTTACCAGTTCCTCAAAGATGGAGAGTCAGCTTTCAAAGATGAAGAAGGTAGACCAAAAGAAGGTGTCAAAGCTAAGAGCTTGCAAGCCCTGAAAAGGTTGGCCTCCCATTATTTCATTCTAGGAGGCAACTTGTACAAGAAACGGTATCAAGGACCACTCTTCTTATGCGTCACTCAAGAAAGGGCCAAAGAGTTGATGACCGAAGTCCACAATGGTCCTGCGGTCCTCATATAAATGCTAGAGCCCTGATGCAAGTAATCCTCAGAATGGGTTACTACTGGATTTCCATGGAGACAGACTGTGTTTAGCATGTCCGAGCGTGCGACAAATGCCAGCGGTTTGCCAACCTCAACCATCTCCCGCCTCATGACCTGTACTGCATGACGACTCCTTGGCCGTTTACAACTTGGGGTATTGACATGATAGGGAAGATAGCCCCGGCAGGAAGCAATGGGCACAAATTCGTATTAGTGGCAGTCGACTACTTCACCAAGTGGGTAGAGGCCAAGTCCTACAAGGTCCTCACTTCCAAGAAGGTGGCCCAGTTTATCAAAGAAAACATAATGTGTAGATATGAGGTGCCCAATGAGATCATTTCTCATAATGGGTCACACTTTGAAGGGGACTGCGGTAGATTGCTATCAGAGTTCAGGATCACTCGCCACAAGTCGTCCCCGCATGCACCTCGGACTAATGGAGCCGTGGAAGCCGCTAATAAGACGCTCGAACGGATCATCCGGAAAATGGCCACCCGTGGTCGTGATTGGCCCGAAAAGCCGCACCTAGCACTATGGGGCTAGAACGTCTGTCGGAACAGCCACGGGAGAAACTCCCTTTGCCCTAACTGCGGGATGGAAGCAGTGTTACCAGGTGGAGTTGGAAATCCCGTCATTAAGGGTCCTGGAAAACAGTGTCAACGAAGTAGAATGGTTGCGTAGCCGACATGATGAGTTGGCCCTGCTTGACAAAAGAAGGCTAAAAGCCATGGAACACACCCGAGCCTACCAGAGGCGAATGGCCAGAGCATTCGACAAAAAGGTCAAGGCTAGAGACATCAAAGAGGGTGACCTAGTGCTGAAGGTAAAGCCCTCTACCAGAGACAACCCTTCTGGGAAAATGGGAACCCGTTTGGATCGGCCCGTATGTGGTGCAGAAGATACTCTCGGGAGGAGCAATGAAGCTTGCGGACCTGGACGGCAATCCCTTTGTTCACCCAAATAACGGTGATAAGCTCCGAAGGTACTATGTCTAAGAAATAAAAAAAAAAAAAAAAAAAAAAAAGAAAAAAATCTTAGTGCAAAAAGAGTAATGCCCGGCTAGGCCGAAACCCAAAAAGGGCGGTCTAGGCAAAAACACGGTTGCACATAAAAAAAAAAAGAAAAAAATCTTAGTGCAAAAAGAGTAATGCCCAGCTAGGCTGAAAACTCAAAAAGGGCGGTCTAGGCAAAAAACAGGGCTGCACATAAAAAAAAAATATAGAAAAAAGAGTTCACCAGAATGAACTACGAAGACCTGAGCCCCTTAGTCTTTCTTGTAAAAGGGGAACGTAGGCAGCCATATATAATTCGGTCTAAACAACAAAAAAATAAAGGGCATTCCAGTTTTCATAAAACGGGCCTCAATCAATAAAGACATTTGAAATTTCCATGAAATTGTGTCTTGATTAATTTCTAAGATAATATTTCTTGTTCATTACAAGTTAAAAATTCCTTGATGAGTTCAAGCACGGTCTACTCTTGACTCTGCTAACCTGCTACAAAGATCTAAAATACAATAAAATGCCTAATAAAACTACTGTGTTTGCAAAATGGCAATAAGGGCATCCTAAGAAAAGATCTGTCAGTCGTCATTCGCTGAGTCTTCTTTGGTCTTCTTCCCTTTACCTCGACCCCGTCGAGTGTTCTTTCTCTTCTTCTCTATAATTTCGGTCTCCCTCATTCCGACCTCAGGTATCCTCACTGGAGCCTCCATCAAACCTGTGTCAATAAGTGCTCTCTCAACTCGAGCACGAGTCCGCACTTCCTCCCTCTGAGCCTCAGTCAAAGGAGCGACCTCGGACAATCTCTTGTATCGAGCCTCCATATCTCTGATCAGGTCACCCGACGGGTTATGGTGACTCGCCTTAGCCTCAGTCTCCCTCAAAGTCCTACTCAAGTCGCAGTCAGCCCCCAATAAAGCCTGACGTCTCTCCCCCAAATGACCTGGGTCGCTCCCATCTCCCTCTCGTACCAATCCAAGTAGACAGTAGTCAAGATGGTACTTTTCCTGCTCCTGAAGATAGCCCTGGGTGGAAAAGCAGCGTAAGTCCAAGCCCTCGAGAAGAATGAGAAGTTGGCTGGATCCCGCATGGCTAATGGCACCACCTCCATGGTACGGATGTCCTCCCAATCGCTCAATGGCTCCTGTAAGGCCCCGAACTGCCTGGATACCAAGCAGGGTATGTAGAAGGATGACCAGCAGAACCCTGGGACCCTCACTATATAGGACTCCTGAAATATCCTCCTAGTCTGCAACCTCCAGTGAGGTACCCACCAGCTGATGTCCCAAGTGGATAACCTAGCCATCATCAGCTCCCAGCTATCCTGGTCCTGTTGACGAGGTGCACCTCTCCGAGAAATCACCCAAGGGCACTGAGTCGGCAAAGCCCCTGGCAAAGCCCCGAGCCTCTCCTGCAGCCACAAAGTCAGTACAGCCGGACTCCCAGACCTCATGAAACGGTCTCCTCTAGCCATCCTGTCAATGCCATGAAAGGTCTCACCCAAAACCAACGGGACAATGTCCTTCCCAGCCCTGCAATCTCTGACCATGTCTAAAAGACCGACATGACAGATTCCCACGGACTTAGCGGTAAACAGAGAAGAAAATACGCAGAGGATAAAGGCATTCAATGCCACCGTGGTCGCAGCCATAGCCGGAGACCCAAACCTGCTCGGGATATCAGAAAGGTCAATCCTATCCGGGGCTATCATCATCTCCTCAGCTTCTTCCAGAGAAATCTGCAGAAAAGATGCAAGCTTTGCCGCCACCGGCACGTCTTCGATCAACGGAATCGATATATCCTCAATTTCTGGACCCCCAATCAAGGCTCGGAAGTCTTCATGCGTTGGGACAATCTCATTGTAAGAAAAGCAGTAAACGTGTCTCCGGACGTCCCAAAACTTTGCTGCTGCTCTCAAAAGGTCCCAATCGGGCGGGAGATCCCTCAAATGCCATAAAGACTTGATCTTGAAGGAAGAATCAAGTAACCCCTTGTGAGATTGAAAGTTGTATCTCACCCAAGACTGAAGATCGGACAGAAAGCGGTCTCTTTTCCCCCTTTGCAATCTAACGGGCTTCTCCATCGCAAAATGATCAAAGGTGGTGTCTTTAGGTCCAATATGTGCTCTGGGAACAGTTGGGACAAGTCTAAGTTGAAAATGAAATGAAATGGCCAAGCCTTGGTTTTATTCTGAAAATAACCAGTCCAGACAGAACTGTAAGCCGCACGGCCTCATTTGCTCAGGAGACCATGCCGCACGGCTTCATTTACCTGATGTAATTGACAAATCTGCAGCAACCAAGTTACTGCCCAAATGGAGTTTTCACCCCACTTTTTCAACCAAAACCTGTACAAAAACATGTTCAAAGACCATCCAAGCATTTACACATCATTATATATCATTTTGGCCCAGTTTCAGCCCCAATTCCAAGCAAAAAAATTGCCCCGAGGCTCAAGTAATATGCAAATTAATAAACCATAAATAGGAAAAGCAAATAAAACAGTATTACATTGTTTTTGCCCCATTGGCGCCCAAATAAAGCAAAAAACAAATAAAATGTGCATAAAACTTGTTCATTGTTTGTTTCTCTTCCTAAGTCAATTATAGAGACCTCCTAGGCCTCCGATCCTTCTTCTTCTTCATCGCTGCTCAGCTCATAGACGCTAGCCTCCCTCATCAAATCCTCTGCGTCGCTCACATCAGACAGGTGGACATTATCGTGCCCGTACTCAGCCAGCTGCTCCAGGATGTAAGCATTGGGTCCCCGTCCCCGAGGCATGGCACTGGAAGAGTACTCCGAGGCCGATGAGGTAGACGATGTGCCCTCGACATGCCTTCTCTTGCGCCCGGGATCCTTTGCGTCCGCTGCCGCCTTTGAAGTGCAGGCCAGCTTCCTCAGAAGGGACCGGCACATGTCCTTCCTGCCCCTATTCTGCCTGACCAGTCTGTCGTAAGTGCGAGCTGGAACCTGAGAAAAAGAGGAGAAAATCTCAGAATTGCAAAAAAAAAGCAAAGAAATCTGAAAGAGGGAAAAGACCCTAAAGTGTACTTACAGTGCTGTCTGGCGGCAAGTTATACTGGGGCTCCCTAGCATCGGGGACAGGTATCCTCAACCTCCTCGGTACTCCGTGGACCACATATGAAAGGTGAGCAGGAGGGATCGGCGGATCAGAAGGCTCGTCCTCCCCATATCCCTGAGTGACCGCCAGCTTCACTAGCTTCTGTGGCGTCCTCAGTCGCTGCTCCACAAACACAGCGTAGGGGGTATCCATGTCAAAATACTCCTCGGCGGCCACGCCTGCCTGATATCTCTCTATCTCATCCGCCGGCCAATCCCTGGGCTGCAAAGATCCGTCTTTGGAGGATCCTGAGGAGTAATGGCATCCAATGGAGGGACATGGCCATGCTGCCTGGAAAATCGGTCCCCCAGATAGATGACATCGCATGTCAGCCCAGTCAACCATCTCCTCTGCCTGGTCGCCTCCACGGCCTCTCCTAGCAAAATCTCAGGATACCTGCCCCACGGGTAGAAGTCCACTCCGTCATGTCCATCCCTGTTGATGACTGGCCTCACCATCTTGTAGTCAAAGGTGATCCGGGTCTTCCCGGTGAACTTATCCCTCGCATCTCCCCTCCAGCGGATCATAGCGGGAAAGATGGTGACATCGCTCTGTTGGTTCCACGGAAAGAACCTGATCACCTCACAAAACCAGACCTGCATGTTCAAAACATCAAAAAAGTCATTTTCTCTTTCATGAAAAGTCTCAAAGGCAGAAAGTAAAAGAGAAAAGAAAGCGAGACTACCTCAAGGGCGAACACTACCAGAAACAGGTGTTTTAGCGACGGAATAATCAGCGACGGACTTATTCCGTTGCTAAATAGCGGCGGAATATAAGCTTTAGCGTCGGAATTATTTTGGCGTCAAATTTAGCGACGGAATTTAATTCCGCCGCTAAAACGAATATTCCTCGAATATTCGTTTAATTACCGCCACTATTTTCGTGGTTGATTTACCGACGGAATATTCCGCCGCTAAATCTTTATCAGCGACGGAATTATTCCGCCGGTGGAAATATATCATTTTTTATTTTTTTTATTTAACAGCGTCGAAAATATTCCGACGGTGAAATTAAAATGTTTTTTATTTTTTTTTTTGGAATATTACACCGACAGAATATTTCCGCCGCTGAATAATTAATTTTTTTTAATTTATCAGCGTCGGAAATATTCCGACGGTGAAATTAAATGTTTTTTTTTTTTTTGATTAAACACCGACGAAATATTTCCGCCGCTGATAAGTTAATATTTTTTTATTTATCAGCGATGGAAATATTCTGTTGCTGATAATAAAATGAAATTTTTGTTTATTTTTAGAACTAAATAACAAAATAACAAACTAAAAAACATTAAAATATCATAAATATTTATGATATTTTTGAAAGCGAAAAACTCACAAAAAACGCGTTTTTTGTTAAGCTTAACAAAAAACGTGTTTTCCCGTTATAACACACACGACTCTCTCTCTTTCTCTCTCTATCCGCTCTCTCTCTCTCTCTCTATACGCAATCCCTCCATTGCCGGCGGCGACCTTCTCCAATTACAACCAAAACTCAAATGCGTCAATTCCCTTCTTCACGATCCCTCCCTGTGCCATTCGCCGGCGGCGACCTTCTCCAATTAGCTCCAATTGACTTCGCAATTCCCAGTAGTGCGTGCTTGGGCTCCGGAATGGAATTGGAAGCAGGGGAAGGGCAATCGGTTTTGGTCGGAGATTAGGGAGAGAGATGGAGTGAGTAAGAAGAAGACGCAGGGATGGAGGTCTCTGTGTATCTGCGGATAGAGAGAGAGAGAGGAGAGAGAAGTGAATCTCGGTGTTGGTGTGTGAGAGAAAATGTGAGAGTGATAAAAATGAGAGGCTTCCTCTTCCAAATGAACGTAAATTGAAAGAACGGTGTTCTTGGGATGTTGGAAAATTTGAGTGCCGGTGTGAGTTTTGAAATGCCGGTATATGTTTTTGAGTGCCGGTTTATGTATTTTGGAGTGCCGTTCTTGTGTTTTGAAAGCCGGTTTGATTTTGAAGTGTCGGTTCTTGTATTTTGAATGCCGGTTGGGTAGAAATTGAATGCCGGTTTGAGTTTGGGTAGAAATTGAATGCCGGTTTAATTGATTTTTAATGTCGGTTCATATTTTTTGAGTGTCGGTACATGTTATTTTGAGTGCCGGTTGGTGATTAATCAAGTGCCCGTTAGTGTATAATCAAGTGCCCGTTGGTGTATATTTGAGTGCCCGTTAGTGTATAAATAAGTGCCCGTTAGTGTATAATCAAATGCCGAGTCCATGTATTTTTGAATGCCGGTGCTTGTATTTTTGTGAGCCCAAAGAAAATATTAGTGTAACAAAGTGCCGGTGTTAGTGTAATGAGTGCCGGTGTGAAGAGTGCCGGTCATGTATTTAAAAGTGCCCGTGTAAAAGTGCCGGTTTCGGTTTAACAAAATGCCGATGCAGGTTTACCTTGGCACTTTGTTAAACCGGCAATCGGCACTTTTTTACCGGCACTTTGTTACATATGAACCGGCACTTTGTCACACCGACAGGCTTTGTTAAACACGCACTGGCATAAACGGGGGAACCATTAATTACGAAAATGCCACCGTTTATTTTGAACATGGTTGCCAGTAATTACAAAATTGCCACCGTTTATTTTGAAAACACGTTTTTTCTTAGCTTAAGAAAAAACTAGTTTTTTATAAGACCAACTCTTTTTGAAAAAATAAATAAATCATAAATATTTATTAATTTTAATTTAATAAATATCATTATTTTTTTATGTAAAATATGAAAGTTATTTTAAATTACTCTCATAAAAATAAATATGAGTCAATAAATATTATTTTTGAAAAAATAAATACCACATAAATATTTATTAATTTAAATTTAATAAATATCATTCTTTATAATTATATAAAACATGAAAATTATTTTAAATTACACTAAAAAAATAAATATGAGTCAATAAATACACTATACCCTATACTCTATATATACACTATACCATATACCCAATACCCTATACCCTATACACCATACCATATATCCTATACCCTATACCCGATACCCTATACCCTATACCCTATACCCGATACCCTATATCGTATACCCTATACACTATACCCGATACCCTATAACCTATACCCTATACACTATACCATATACCCTATACACTATACCCTATACACTATACTCTATACCCTATACCCTATACACTATACACTATACACTATACACTATACACTATACCCTATACCCTACACCCTATACCCTATACCCTATACCCTATACCCTATACACTATACCCTATACCCTATACCCTATACCCTATACACTATACCCTATACACTATACCCTATACCCTATACACTATACCCTATACACTATACCCTATACCCTATACCCTATACCCTATACCCTATACCCTATACACTATACACTATACCCTATACACTATACCCTATACCCTATACACTATACCCTATACACTATACACTATACACTATACACTATACCCTATACCCTATACCCTATACACTATACCCTATACACTATACACTATACACTATACCCTACACCCTATACCCTACACCCTATACCCTATACCCTATACCCTATACCCTATACCCTATACCCTATACACTATACACTATACACTATACCCTATACACTATACCCTATACCCTATACACTATACCCTATACCCTATACACTATACCCTATACCCTATACCCTATACCCTATACCCTATACACTATACCCTATACCCTATACCCTATACCCTATACCCTATACACTATACCCTATACCCTATACACTATACACTATACCCTATACCCTATACCCTATACCTTATACACTATACCATATACCCTATACCCTATACCCTGTACACTATACACTATACACTATACACTATACCCTATACTCTATATATACACTATACCATATACCCAATACCCTATACCCTATACACCATACCATATATCCTATACCCTATACACTATACCCTATACCCTATACCCTATACCCTATACCCTATACCCTATACCCTATACACTATACCCTATACCCTATACCCTATACCCTATACACTATACCATATACCCTATACACTATACCCTATACACTATACCCTATACACTATACCCTATACCCTATACCCTATACACTATACACTATACACTATACACTATACACTATACCCTACACCCTATACCCTATACACTATACCCTATACCCTATACCCTATACCCTATACACTATACCCTATACACTATACACTATACCCTATACACTATACCCTATACCCTATACACTATACCCTATACCCTATACACTATACCCTATACCCTATACACTATACCCTATACCCTATACCCTATACACTATACACTATACACTATACCCTATACCCTATACACTATACCATATACCCTATACACTATACCCTATACCCTATACCCTATACCCTATACCCTATACCCTATACCCTATACACTATACACTATACACTATACACTATACACTATACCCTACACCCTATACCCTACACCCTATACCCTATACCCTATACCCTATACCCTATACACTATACACTATACACTATAGACTATACACTATACCCTATACCCTATACACTATACCCTATACCCTATACACTATACCCTATACCCTATACCCTATACCCTATACCCTATACCCTATACACTATACCCTATACCCTATACCCTATACCCTATACCCTATACCCTATACACTATACCCTATACCCTATACCCTATACCCTATACCCTATACCCTATACCCTATACCCTATACACTATACCCTATACCCTATACCCTATACCCTATACCTTATACCCTATACACTATACACTATACACTATACACTATACCCTACATCCTATACCCTATACCCTATACCCTATACCCTATACACTATACACTATACACTATACCCTATACACTATACCCTATACCCTATACACTATACCCTATACCCTATACACTATACCCTATACCCTATACCCTATACCCTATACCCTATACACTATACCCTATACCCTATACCCTATACCCTATACACTATACCCTATACCCTATACACTATACACTATACCCTATACCCTATACCCTATACCTTATACACTATACCATATACCCTATACCCTGTACACTATACACTATACACTATACACTATACACTATACACTATACACAACACCCTACACCCTATACCCTATACCCTATACCCTACACACTATACCCTATACCCTATACCCTATACCTTATACACTATACACTATACCCTATACACTATACCCTATACCCTATACCCTATACCCTATACACTATACCCTATACCCTATACACTATACACTATACCCTATACCCTATACGCTATACCCTATACCCTATACTTTATACCCTATACACTATACACTATACCCTATACACTATACCCTATACCCTATACCCTATACACTATACCCTATACCCTATACCCTATACCCTATACACTATACACTATACACTATACACTAATTAATCCTAAACCCTAACTTCTAAACCCTAAACCCTTGGAAGTGGTTGTGGAGAAGGGTATGCAAAATGGACAGAAAATTACATTCCCAGGAGAAGCCGATGAAGCTCCTAACATTCTTACTGGAGATATAGTCTTTGTACTACAACAGAAAGAGCACCCAAAGTTCAAGCGAAAGGGTGATGACAAGGGCAAATTATACATCCACTTCTCGGTCGACTTCCCAAAATCCTTGACTTCCGAACAATGCAAGGCCCTAGAGGGTGTGCTGCCTCCTAAGCCTTCATCGCAGATGACAGATATGGAGCTTGATGAGTGCGAGGAGACAACCTTTCACGATGTCAACATTGAAGATGATGAAGCTCCTAACACTTTTATTGGATATCTTAGTTATGACTTATGAGACAATAATCTCCGGAGTGTTGTCTAATAGTTGGTTAGTTCCTAGTTTTGGACTAATATTGTTTTTGTTTTATTTTGGATAAAAAAATTTAAAATTGAATGCAATTTACCAATTTGGGAATAGCTCCAAGAACCCTTGCAATTCTTATATATATGGTCATTGTTTCTATTTAAAAAAAAAAAACCCCTAAATCCTAACCCATATACCCCTAAATCCTAAACCCTAAACCCTAAACCCTAAACCCGAAACCCTAAAACCTAAACCCTAAACCCTAATCCCTAAACCCTAAACCCTAAACCCTAAACCCTAAACCCTATACCCTAACCCCTAAACCCTAAACCCTAAACCCTAAACCCTAAACCCTAACCCCTAAACCCTAACCCCTAAAACCTAACCCCTAACCCCTAAACCCTGCCTGGAAAAATGCTCTCGTTTACTGTGGGCGAATTGAAGGTGCGATCAGTGTGTGTATCGTCATTCTGGCCAAATTCCGGCACCGATGGCTAAGCCACCGGACTTAAATGATCCGGTGACCTTCCCAAACACAATCCCTACCTTCGTTTCAAACAATAACCCAGAAATCAACAAATCACAGGAGAAATCGTTTCATCCGCAAATGGCGACACGTAATTTTTCCGCCGTCAATTTCTCGCCGGAAATGGACAAATCAACAGATAAAAATGCTCAGGGTTTGCTCGCGAAGGTCACACCTATATCTACCACAAGTGGAACGCATCAATTTTCAAATTTGGGAAATCAATTTGGACCAAGTCAAACTGCGGCACATTCATATGCTCGAGCAGTGCAAGGAGATCGTAAGGTGTTCAATGGTGTTAATGGAGTACTAGGTTATGCTCGCCTACCTCCTAGAAGAAAGTCTAAGGTGGATAACAAGACTGCGGTGTTGTTTTCCAAAATCGAGCTATCAACTGCCAATGAGAAACTTAGAAACTCCATGGTTCTCAAATTCTCAGCAGGTAGACCTACCTTATTACAAATTCATGAGCATATAAAACATAACTGGTGTTTGAGTGGTGAATTTGTTGTCAGTTTAATTGATCCTCGTCATGTTGGAGTATATATTGAAAATGAGGATGATCTAAGATTAGCTCTGTCTAAGGAGTCACATATGATTAACAAATGCATGTATAGAGCATTTAGGTGGACTCCGGAATTTAATCTGAATATTGAGAATCCTGTAGTAGCTGTGTGGATTAGGCTCCCTGGAATTCCATGGCCGTTTTATAACGGGGCAATGTTGGAGTGCATTGGTAATGAAATAGGGAAGTTCCTAAAGGTGGATAATAGAACCTTGGCACTCACAAATCAGTTATTTGCAAGGTTATGTGTTGAAGTTGATGTATCCAAACCCCTAGAAACTGAAATATGGATTGGAGAATCTAAGGAGGTTGGATTTTGGCAGAAAGTTGTATATGAGGGTAATATAGCTTATTGTAGTGGATGTGGGCTCTTGGGACATTCTATTGGTATTTGCAGGAAGGCTAGACCAAGGAATGTTAATCTTAGAGTCAATGATATAGGGGAACAACAAAGTAAGGTAGAAGGAAAGAAACCTATGGTTAATAAGGTGGAGAATTCCAAACAAGAATGGATGAGAAAAAAGAATATAGATCCTTCCAGCAGCAAGGAAGATAATCCAATTGTTGAGGATGTTGGGAATGATACATACAAAGTGAATGAGAAACCAGTGGATGATATTACTGAGGAAGATAGTGGTCAGAAGAAGGAGACTTCTCAAATTGATTTGGACAATGGCTCAGGAGAAATTCTTTCTGATGAGCAATTGGATGATAAAGAAAAAGGAAAAAAGACAAGAAGAGGAAAGAAAGAAATAAGTAAAGTTCATCTAGTGGAAGTGATAAATGCAGACAGAGCTGATAGAGTTACTGGTGATATAAAGACTCCAGAACAAGATGTGAGGAAACAATTGAATACAGAGCAGAGGATGGAAGACAGTGGAAAAATAGCAAAGGTATCAGATAAGTTTGTTGAAGATGGTATGAAGCAACAACAACAGCAGCAACCTCAGATATACAAACAAACTACTGAAGAACAACATCAGCTTTTAACAGAAAAAGATGCTATAGGCTTAAGTGAAGAGGAAATAAGGTATAATAGCATCTTGGAAGCTGGAAAAAGTATGGAAAAACAGAACAAAGGGGAGGTTGAATATCTAGGGCCTTGCACTTTGAATAAAGAAAATGATTGCCACTCTAGCAATGATTTTGGCAGTTCATGTGATGGAAGAGAAAAAGAGGAAAATTCCAATCCTCCAGTTGAAAGTACTTTAGAGGAGAAGGACATTGATAATTCAATAGAAGGAAATGATGAAGAATATCAACTTTATGTGGGGAAAAATAATAGGAAAAAGAAAGGAAATGCTTATGGTAAGCCAAAAGGTGGAAGCAAGAGGAATCAAGGGTGATAAATCTGATCCTTTATTTCAATTTTGGTATTTGTTGGGGCTGTTTGTTCTGAATTTCACAATGGGAGAAGGCTGGTATATGCTTGATTGTTTGGATGATTGGATAAAAGGAAATAGTAGTGTTTTAATGGTTGCTATGGCTCAGGTTCAGGCTTCCAGGTTGCTGCTGTTCGATTATGTGTTATTTCATCATCAATATGATTCAGGTATGCATATTTTGTTTGTTAACAGAGTGAGTTTGGCAGATGCAGTTCTGTTTAGTTGGGTTTGTGTTTGGGTGATCAGTGCTGCTAGTGTTTGTGCTGCTGCTGTTCTGTTTAATTGGGTTTGGGATGCAAAGGTTTGGTATCAGCTTTTGGTTTGGTTGATTAGCCTGAGTTTGGGTAATCGTTTTAGTGTTTGTATTGTTGCTATAGAGACTTCAGCTATGTTGCAGTTCATAGTGATGGCTGGGGTTAAGATTGGGCATCAATCTGTTGGTTTACAGCCATTTATTTTTAATTTTGGCTGCTATCATCATTTGTTGGGTTTATGTGGTGTGTTAATGCTGTTTGGATGCTTGGTGTTGTGGAAAGCCTTTAGCAATTTGTATATTGGTGGTTTCAATTTGGTGTTGGAAGAAGCTGTAGATAGGTGGCAACAGATAGCTAATTTTTTGCAGCAATTTGCTGGTGGTAGGCAGTTTGTGGATAAGACTTGTAGTTTGGTTGGAAGATTTTGGTTGGCTGAATCATATTGTAGTTTGTGGATTTGGCTTGTAGTTTGTGGATATGGCCTGTTGCGGTTTCCTTGGACTGCTGCTTTAGTTGCAGTTGATTCAGCTGAGGTTTTGAAGGCTTTTGACAGGTATGCGGTTGGGAATAAATATGGGCAGAGGCGGTTTATGATATCTGCGGTTTTGGTGGTAGTTGGCTTGGCTATAGTTGAGTTGTTTGCAGTTGGCTTGAAGCGGTTTGATATGGCTGTGGTTGTGACTGCGGTTGGTATGAAGCGGTTTGGTCGGACTGAGATTGACTCAGGTGTGGTTTGGTTGTATGCGGTCAGTGGTATTTTGCGGTTTGGCTTATCATGGTTTAATGCGGTTGCCATGTTGCGGTTTATTTTGTCTAGAGTGGCTGCGGTTTTGTTTGTAGTTGGTTTTGCTGAGCTTTGGATTATAGATAGCATGGATGCGGTTTGTATAGAAAGTGATAGATGGAACAAGGTTTATATTTGTAATAGGAGCATATATAATCATAGGGGGATAAGTGGAAATGTTGTTTTTAGCTTAGAGGTCCGGCTCCAAGTCACTTTTGAAGTGTTTGGTTGTCCCCCTCATGTAATCATTTTTGATATTAATAAAATCCTCCCAGGTTCCGTCCTGGTTCCCTAAAAAAAAAAAAAAAAGCGCTAAACCCTAACCCCTAAACCCTAAACCCTAAACCCTAAACCCTAACCCCAAAACCCTAAACCCTAAACCTTAAACCCTAAATCCTAAATCCTAAACCCTAAACCCTAACCCCTAACCCCTAAACCCTAAACCCTAACCCCTAACCCCTAAACCCTAAACCCTAACCCCTAAACCCTAAATCCTAAACCCTTACCCCTAACCCCTAAACCAAAAAAAAAAAACCAAGCCCTAAACCCTTCCGTACTGTGGGCGATTCTAAGGGGCGATTAGTGCGTGTTCTGTCTTTCCGGCCAATTTCGCCGGAGATGGCAAAGCCACCGGATATTAGCAACCAAGGAAGCTTCCCCAACCTTCAATCCATTCATCTACCGAAGGAATCAACAATTAATTCATCGCAAACTGAGAATTCGACTCATCCGCAATTAGCGAGGCCAAATTTCGCCGCCGTCAAATTCCCGCCGGTGAAGACCAAATTAACAGATAAAAATGATGAGGTTTTGCTCGCGAATGTCAACTCTACATCTTCTCCAAGTGGAATGCAACAATTTACAAACTTTGGAAATCAATTTGGACCAAGTCAAGCTTCGGCACATTCATATGCACGTGCTGTTCAAGGCTCAGTGTCTTCATTTAATGGCGTTAAAGGAGTCTTAGGATACGAGAGATTACCTCCTAGGAGGAGGATGAAGGTGGAGAACAAGCCAGCAATTATTTTCTCAAATCTGGAATTGATGGCAGCTAACAGCAAACTGCGGCACTCCATGGTTTTGAAATTCTCATCAGGTAGGCCCACTATCCTTCAAATTCAGGAACATATTAAACAAAATTGGAAATTACATGGTGATTTTGTTGTCAGTTTAATTGATCCTCGTCATGTGGGAGTGTACATAGGAAATGAGGATGACTTAAGATTAGCTCTGTCCAAGGAATCTCATATTATCAACAAGTGCATGTACAGGGCCTTTAGATGGACTCCTGAGTTTAATTTGAAAGAAGAAAATCAAGTTGTGGCAATTTGGATTAGGCTACCTGGTATTCCTTGGGCATTTTACAATGGAGCTTTACTTGAATGCATAGGAAATGAACTTGGGAGGTTTTTGAGAGTGGACAACAGAACATTGGGACTAACCAATCAATTATATGCTCGAATGTGCGTGGAAATAGATGTATCAAAGCCATTGGAAACTGAAATTTGGATAGGAGAATCCAAGGAAAATGGATTTTGGCAAAAGGTTCAATATGAAGGGAATATAGCATATTGCTCAGGTTGTGGATTACTTGGTCATTCTGTGGGCATTTGCAGGAAAGCTGGCTTGAAAAAACAACCTGAAAGTGAGAGGAAACAGATGGAATTACAGGAGAAGAGAAATGGGAAACAACCAATGGAAAACAACATAGAAATACAAGAAGAACAGAGAATAACACAGGTGTGGACTAAAGTTGGTAAAGGAAGGATTGGAGATACATCCACAAGAAATACAGAAATGGATGGGAATGTAAACAACTTGATAAAACAAATGCCAATTGAGTTAGATAATGGTTCAGGGGAGATTCTCACAGATGATCAAATGCATGAGGAAGAAATGAGAAGAAAATCAGGGAAAGGAAAGAAAAGAAGTAACAAGTTGGTAGGGGAGACAACTCAAGATAATGTAACTACTGTGGATGTGGTAAATGTTGATGGAAAGAAAGATGGAAAAAGTACAGAAGCTGGAAACTCAAGGCATGTTGAACAGATGAGGAATGGCATTGATGGTGAAAATAAACAAACTGAGGTAGTTGATGTTACTACTGCTACTATTGATGCTGCTATTGATTCTGTTGCAAAGACAATCAGTGAAGCAAAGAAAGTTGAGGATGTTATTGAAAACCAGTTTTTGAAACCAACTACTGAAGAACAACATCGGATCCTAAATGAGAAAGATTCAATAGGCCTTAGTGAGGAAGAAATACGATATAACAGTTTAATGAAAGATGATATTAGATCTGAAAATAGTTTGGGGAAACAAAATAAAGAAGAAATTGAGTGTTTAGATCTATGTACATTGAACAAAGAAAACTCTTGTCATTCTAGCAATGACTTTGGAAGCCCAACAGAGGAAAGGGAAGAAGAAAAAAGCAGCAATAGGGGAGTGAAAGTTGGAAACAGCTGGGAAAAACAGGAAAAAAAGGAGAAGGAATATTCAGAACCAAGTATGTTGAACAAAGAAAATTATTGCCATTCGAACAATGTTTTTGGTGGTCCAACAGAGGAAAGAGAAGACGAGGAAAGTAGCAATAGGAGAGCTTTAAGAGATAGTGATGATGATTATCAACTCCCGGTCACTAGAAAGGCATTAAAGGATCTGAATAAGGCAGAAAGAAAGATAGAAAGAAATATTAATTCCAAAGCAAAACGAGGTAGACAACGAGGTGCGAACAAATAATTTTTAATGATGTTTTTGAATCAGGTTACTGTTATGGCGAAGGAGGAAGCAGGTTGGTTTATAGCTATTTCCAGTTTGCTTTTGGATATTGGAAATTGGCATCAGTTTTTCTATGTTGAAGTGGTCTTGAATGCGGTTCTTTCATCAGCAATGTTTCATTTCATATGGATGGCTGGTATTATGATTAAAGTGACTCATAAAGCCTTGGCAATTCAGGTATATCTTTGTTATTCCCCCTCAGATCTGATTAGATTGGTTTTGGTGGATTATAGCTTTGTGTGGAGGGCCTGGGATAATCTGTTTTATCAGTTTGTTGAAGGTAAAGGTTGGTATCAGTTTTTAGATCATTTATGGCAGCAGATTGCTAATTTGTGGTATATTTTGGGGGTTTTGATAGTTGGGTGGTGCTCCTGCATTGTTTCAGAATTTGTGGTGGATATTGTTGAGGCAGCAAGTCAGTTCTTTGTGCTCAGTAATCAGTTTCATGCTTTTTCCAGTTTGCTGTTGTTTCTTTTAGAAATAAAGCATTCTCAGAGTCTGTTTGTTGTTGGTTTTTGCTGGCATAACAATTGTTCTAATGTGTGTTATGCTGAAAGTCTTTTATCAGCAATGTTACAGTTCATATGGATGGCTGGTTTTGTGGTTAAAGTGAGTCATAAAGGCTTGGCTATTCAGGTTATGCACCAGTTGGGGCCTTCATATCAGGGGTACAGAGATGGCATAGTTTGGTTTATTGTGTATAGAGGAAAGATGGATATGTGGTGTATAGAGAGGTATAGTTGGATAAAGTTTTATAATTGTATAGAAAATGCATTTCAGTTTCTAAGTAGGATGTCAAGGATATTGATTGTAATAGGAAAGATTGATACTCCTAGTTTGATATGTGGTTTTGATAATAGTGATAGGCCTAGATGGTTAGGCTATTATATTGTAATTGATAGTTTGAGGTCCGGCTCCATCTCACTCGTTGAAGTGATTGGTTGTCCCCCTCGTGTAATCATTTTTGATATTAATAAAATCCTCCCAGGTACCGTCCTGGTTTCTTTAAAAAAAAATAAAAAAATCCTAACCCCTAAACCCTAAACCCTAACCCCTAACCCCTAAACCCTAAACCCTAAACCCTAACCCCTAAAGCCTAACCCCTATAGTGTATAGTGTATAGTGTATAGGGTATTGTGTATAGTGTATATGGTATAGGGTATAGGGTATAGGGGTATAGGGTATAGTGTATAGGGTATAGGGTATAGGGTATAGGGTATAGTGTATAGGGTATAGGATATAGGGTATAGTGTATAGGGTATAGGGTATAGGGTATAGGGTATAATTTAATAAAAATAATGATATTTATTAAATTAAAATTAATAAATACTTATGATTTATTTATTTTTTCAAAAATAATATTTATTGACTCATATTTATTTTTTTGAGAGTAATTTAAAATAACTTTCATGTTTTATATAAATAAAAATAATGATATTTATAAAATTAAAATTAATAAATATTTATTAATTATAGCGGCGGAAATTTCCGTCCCTGAGTTTAAAATCAGCGGCGGAAATTTCCGTCGGTGAGCGTGCCACGTCATCGATCCATGTGAGCGTACGTATAGGTTAGCGTCGGATTTATCAGCGACGAAATATTCCGCCGCTAAATATTAATTATAGGGTCGGAATTTAATTTCCGCCGCTATAATTAATATTTAGCAGCGGAATATTCCGTCGCTGGGGGAAATTATAAATACAGATTTTATTATTCAGAAATCAATTACGCCACATTTTCCTCTCTCTCTCTTCCTGCTTTCTCTCTCTTCCCGCTATCTCTCTGCGACTGCGACCTAGAAGAAGAAGAAGCTCTCGCCGCCGTCCGTCCACCTTCCGCCGTCTCCGTCCGTCTCGAGCTCTCACGCCGTCGTCTCCGTCCGTCCGCCTCCTTCCACCGTGTTTCTCTCTCTTCTCTATACTCAACCAGGTATTTCGATTCCCCCTCTTAATAATCGATTTCTAGATTCTCATCCCCATTTCTTGATTCTCTTTCCCATTCATTGTCCAATTCTTGATTTTGATTCGATTTGTTGCTCGAACCATATTTATTTGTTTAGGTCTTGTTTGCGATCTGATTTGTGGTTATCAGGAACTTGTGTTTGTTAGATCTGTTAGTTTAATCAGATCTACGGAGAAATTTCTGATTTTTATTCGAAAGCTTGAAAATTTGAACTTGGGTTATATAACCTTGGGGGCATTGGAGTATTAGAAAATGTTTAGTAGTGACGATAGATTCAAGTAGAAATTACGTTTATTTTGGACCTTCTTGATTGGGTGAGCTGAGCCACCAATTACGTGAATATATGGATATTTGTTGGAACAAAATAAAGTTCGAATTTTTATAAGTGATAATGTTCCATATAATTAATTTCCTGTTAATTATTTTTTCCATGATTGATATGTTGTTCCTTTCCATTTTTATCAACACACTTGTTTTAGCCTTTTTGGCAACTTATTTTAGCAACATGCATGACTAAACTACTCCATTTGTTACAAAAAAGTGACCACTCTCCTTTTGGGGAAAGAAAGGATGAATTATGTCCACAAGTCATACTTTGGAACAACCTCCAATTCAATTGTATCAACAAGCTTTGATTTGCATCAATCTATGACGACGGTTAACAACATAATTTGTTATCTATTTAGGTCACATTTGCTATTGAAATAAAATTTATAACAATTTACAAATATTGTGTAGCTAGTGATATACAAATACTAAAAATATACGAAATTACTTGGACTTGTTTCATACTTGAATATTGTGTTGTCATTGTGTATGATCAATGGCGGTGGTGCTACGTTATTAGGACAAACAACACTAACCTCCTCCATTGCTATTTAATATTTAGACTTTGATAATATTTGCTCTGTCCCATTTCTTAAAGACTCTTAATGATCTCACCATATTGCATCTTGAATCGAAGTGTGAATTAGACTCTTAATGATCTCACCAAAAATAACAATCACACGGAACTAATTAGGCTCATCAAATTAACTTACTTCCGTTGTAGTGGTGGACTCCAACCTTGGCAAGCATAGCATAGTACTCAATGGAGTATGATTTCTGTTCGTAGGTAACACTAATGGGAGGAATTAGACAAGGTGTAAACTTAGTATTATTTGCTTCAGTTACAAACAAATAAGTGAGAAAACTGTGGATGAAATAGTTTAGGAACATCTAGTTCTAGATCTCATTTTGGGGCGATTGACCGCATCGCGGACGGTGATTATTATGTCGCCTACGTTTGAGCGCCTGATATCAATCCTGGCACCCTAGATGCACCTTATATGAAACAAATTAGGATACAGTTTCTGTATCCTAGTTTGTTACATATTTAGTAATATTAACGAATAGAAGAAAACATATGTTAGTAATATTAACGAATAGAAGAAAACATATGCCACTATAAAGAAAACGATAAATAACCGTACTCATAATCAAATATGTAACATGTTATATTTAGTAAACATAACATGTTACATATGCAACAATTAGATAAGTTACTAAATATCTAATTTTCAAGTCTTTTAATCCAACTCCACTACTATCACGTACAACCACTACCATGGGGTTATGCTGGAGTGGAAAATCTCAAGTTTTTGCACAAGCATTAGGTCCAAAGATTGAAACTTTGAAAGTAGATTTAGCAATTAATCGAAAACAAGAAAATCCCCAACTTCGCCTTGTAGAAGATACAAAAACTGGAGTTGGGGATTTTCTTGTTTTCTGATTAATTATAATAGTAAATCTACTGTCAAAGTTTCAATCTTTGGGCCAAATGCTTGTGCAAAAGACTTGATATTTTCCACTCAGCTCATTTATAAATGAAACCCTCTCTCTCTCTCTACCCCTCTCTTTTTGTTAATTTTGTGGTGGTGGTGGTAGTGGTGGTATACGTAGTAGTATTAGTAATAGTGGTGGTAGTAGTGGTGGTAGTAGCGGTAGTAGTGGTAATAGTGGTGGTGGTAGTACGTAGTGGTGGTGGTAGTAGTAGTGATGATGGTAGTGGGATTCTTTAGATGCACCTTAGGGTATTGTGGTTGGTGGTTAACATCTTAAAATATAAATAAGATGAGAACCTTTCTCACCTACGACTATCAAAATCCGTCCATCTTTGATCAAGAAAGATAGAGCCTCTTCTCTCTAAGGATCTCAAACATCACACCATGTTTGTGACATTACTGTTTACTCTTCACTGATGTTATACGGTCACAAGTAAAAACAAGGTAACAGTATAACACCAGTGAAGAGAAAACAGAGCTTTCCTCCAATTTTTTCAATCTTCACATTCCATTTACTCAAGCTCATGAGGAAGATTCTGCAATCAGGATCTTCCTTAAATAAATGGAAGGTGGAGATTTAAAAAATTGGAGGACTTGTTTGCTCTGTCTTATCCTTTGCTCAAACAGTCGAGAACTTGTTTGCTCTGTCTTTCTTGGTCTAAGATGAGATAGGGTTTTGATAGTTGTGGATGAGAACGACTCTCATTTTGTTTATAAATGTTAATTTAATTCATCATTGTAAAATTATATATTTTACAACAAAGAATTAAATATTAATATTTAAAATTATTCACAATAGTAATAATTTAGGTCTATCTAATTTTCAAGTCTTTTAAAGTCTAATGGGGAGGAAGGGGGGTGAATGTCTCAATAATGTAACATATTCAACTGCATACTACCTTAGTGGTTCTAGATCCCATTTTGGGGCGATTGACGGCATCGCGGACGGTGATGTATATCGCCTACGTTTGAGCGCCTGATATCAATCCTGGCACCCTAGATGCACCTTAGGGTATTGTGGTTGGTGGTTAACATCTTAAAATATAAATAAGATGAGAGCCTTTTTCAATAATGTAACATATTCAACTGCATACTACCTTAGTGGTTCTAGATCCCATTTTGGGGCGATTGATGACATCGCGGACGGTGATGTATATCGCCTACGTTTGAGCGCCCGAAATCAATCCCGGCACCCTAGGTGCACCTTAGGAGTATTGTGGTTGGTGGTTAACATCTTAAAAATATAAATAAGATGAGAGCCTTTCTCACCTACGCCTATCAAAATCCGTCCATCTTTGATCATGAAAGATAGAGCAAATAAGTTCTCCATCGTTTGAGCAAAGGATTTTCTGTTTAATAAGAGTTTTTCCGCTCACTGTCCTTTTCTTCTAAGGATCTCCAAACATCACGGCCATGTTCTTGTCGCTGCTTTTTACTCCAATTTTTAACCTCCACCTTCCATTTATTTAAGGAAGATTCGAGAATCTTCCTCATGAGCTTGAAAGCTGGCAGTGTTGCCCTCAATCTCACGGTACGAAGCCACCGTGAGATTGAGGGCAACACCGCCAGCTTTCAAGCTCATGAGGAAGATTCTGCAATTAGGATCTTGGGTAAATGGAAGGTGGAGATTGAAAAAATTGGAGGAAAACAGGCACTGTCAAGAACATGGCTGTGATGTTTGAGATCCTTAGAGAGGAGGACAGTGAAACTGGAAAAACCTATATTAAATAGAAAATCCTTTGCTCAAACAGTCGAGAACTTATTTGCTCTGTCTTTCTTGGTCTAAGCTGAGATAGGGTTTTGATAGTTGTGGATAATAACGACTCTCATCTTGTTTATA